>JAYESA010000003.1:67922146-68364646 GCA_036927795.1 Iris macrosiphon | reverse complement strand
GTACGGTCCCGGACAGGAGACGCGGTATGCCACTGAGGAGGAGTTAAAGGTGACGCCATCAGAGTCTCCCTGATCTTTAGTAGTATATTCACCTGGAGATGGAGCTTCTTACCTAGACAGACGATGCTCTAGTCTTATTATGTTCAGCGCTTCTATTTTATTATCTTTTGTAGTGGGTTTGTTCCCACCAGACTTATCTGATTTGTACTATGACATTTCAGACATAAGCATTTATATATTCAGCACTTATTCCCGTATTCTTTGATATTTTGTGGATGAGATTAGACTTTACCTGTATTCGACTTGTTAGTATTTTAGGACAGTGTAGCACGTCTCTTTGGGTCCATTAAATTGGATAATTCCTTAGTGACGTGTCAGCTGGCCAATGCCACGTGGCCTGGTTCCATATATTTTGGGACTGGGGCGTGACATGTATCCTAGCTATTATGGTCCTACTGAGGATGTAGTGGTGGATGCTGTGTAGGATCATGAGGCTCCTTCTGAGACTTAGGCCATATTAGTATAGTTTTATTTGTGGACTTATATGTGTTGTGATACTATCGTATTGTGTAGTTGAGGACTTTAGTTGCCTTTATCATTTTTTGGGTTTGTTTTCGGCTATCATTATAAAATGACATGTAATAATGAAATAATAGAAACTGTGGTGATTATTAGTATCAGGGAACGTTAGCAATGCTGTGATGAGAAAAGATTAATAAATATAAATCGGTGAAACATAAAGGTTTAGACATCTTACTATCACTGTGTCCACATCGTAGGCTGAATGTGTCTGACTCGTATTCGACTATTTGGGAGCAAGGCGTGACACTATGTTCTAGATCCAAAAGTTCTTCTCCTTGAGATATCTGTCCCTCAACCACTCTGACCATAACGATCCACCCTATATGAATCTCCAAGTCAATTTGATACATACAATGTCTCGAATACTTGCTAATGATTTAAGACCAACTCTACCTTCTACCTTCGGCCTACTTAAATTCTTCCACGCAATAACATGCCTACCCCCCTCCAATGCAAATCGTAGCATTAGGCAACACTATAGTTTGCAACTAAAACATCGTAATAAAAGTAATGAATGACCATACTAACTTGATGCGACCCCCAAATGAAAGAGTCTGCGCTTGCCAGCCCTCAATCCTCCGATGCACATACTCCACTAGACTCTGACACTCCAGCACCTTCGCATAGTTAGAAAGTGGGACTCTATGACACTTCACCATGAGTATCTCATTCTCAATATGTAAAATCTCCGCTAGGCTGGCATGCTCTGGACAATGAGAATTGAATTAGACCCTGCTCTTATCCCTATTCAGTCTCAACCCTGACACTCATCCAAATTCCTCCATAATGCCATTTACAGTATTCAAACCTTCTACTGTCGGAGCAATAAAAGCAATAAATTATTAGCACATATAAGATGTGAGACAATCAGATCTACTTTTTTTATACAGAGGCACAATCTTCTATCTGTGAATGACAACATACATCAAGCATGTGAAATACTCCATTACAATAGTAAACAAATAAGGAGAAAGATGATACCCTTGTCATAAGCCCCAACTACTGTGAATGAAGCCACAAGGAAGCCCCTTTACTAGGACATAGAAAGTGGGGGTCGTGATACATTCTCTGATTCTGTCCACCCACCCGCTATTAAAGCCCATAGCCATTATAAGCTGACAAACAAACTCCCGGTCCTCAATATCATATGCTTTCCTTACGTCCAGCTTCATGCACGCTTTGTTTTCGCCCTTCTTGTTGAAGTCCCATACGAGCTCAAACAAGCTATTATCAGCTATCGAACGACCTTTGACAAATGCCGCTTGTTTGAGAGAGATCAACTCATGCATAATAGATTCCATTCTTCTACACATAATATGAGATATTATTTTGTACAAAAAAATTGTAACATGATATCTGTCGAAATTATTTAATGACATCGCACCTTTTTTCGATATTAGGATGAGAAAAGTATGGTTTACCTTCCATAATAATCTACCATGGATGAAAAAATCCTCTACGATCTCAAAAAGCTCTCCTTTCAATTCTTTCCAGTAAGTCTAAAAGAATTTACTAGAAAACCCATCCGGACCCATAGCTTTATTAGGATGCGCATTCTTGACAAACCCTTCAATTTCTTCCATAGTATTTGGAGCCCGAAGAAGCCCCCTTCTAGAAACAATTCGTTTGCATGTCAGCTCTAGAAAACATAGGAAGGATTGCTTCTCCTGTTTATACAAGGCTGAATAATAATTAATAACTTTAGCTTGGATCATAGATGGCTATGCCAACTCCTTACCATCTACATTTATCAGCCTCGAAAATTGTTTCTATGCTATCTAGTGCGTATCATGTCATATAATTTTTTAACCGCCTTGTATAATTGTTTAACCGCCTTCAGCTTCCGAGCAAGTCAAAACAATGGACTTCCAAATACGTTGATCGATAGCCCCTCTCTCACCGCCTCCGTGTACCCTTCTATAGTCAGCCAACCATGCATTATTAAAATTAACGAACGATCACGCTCGTAAAAATGGAGCCTCTACCAACTTCATGCGAATCAGAGAGTAAAAATGGAGCCTCTACCAACTACATGCGAATCGAAGAATGATCAATAGTACCCGACGCAAGCCCCTCTGCCATCGCCAAAGGAAATTGGAAAAACCATATGTTGTTTCCCAATGCCCTATTGAGTTGACATAGAACCCGATTTCAGATAGCTTTATTGACACACACATATATACTCATTACTAATGCCTAATTATGTTCCCTCCCTAATTTAATTATATTACTACTACTCCTATTTTATCAATTTCTCAAGTGTTATTTATATTTACCTCAATTACTAGCCTAACGGTTAAGATGGAGGCACCCGTCCTAGGAGGTTGCTAGTTTGAACAATGGGAGCGCCATTCAATTACCTTTAGGGGAGAATTAAGTGGGTTGTAGGTGGGTATAGTGCATGTGCGGTCCGTAGGAGGCGGAAGCGGTGCGGTACAGAAAATATACCACCTATGGACAAACTATATATATATATATAGTTTGTCCCCAAAAACATGAAGCGTAGGGAGGAGAAAGTCCCCCTTTGCCTAAAACTGTATACAATCAACCAAAAACAGAAAATATACCACCTATGGACGTCCAAAAATCACGATGGCTCTCTATCACTAGCTAACACTGCGTCCCCAATCTCGATCACTAGCTAACACGACAATGTCGCCACCCTCAAAAATCTTATCCCGCGGAGAAGAGGACCTGCATCTGGCGAGCTTCAACACCGTTCTCCTCCCTAGAACACAAGTCACTAATCCTTTTCCTCTTTTCTTCCAGATCAGAAAAGCGATCTGATCGCCCCCCCAACAACTCTTATCAGCTCCGAACAGACAATCAATAATGAATCTGTCCGAAACCTGAAACTCCACTTCCATGAACCCCTACCACTTACAGAAAGAAAGACCCATAACCACAAGTCTACCGTTTAGGGTGTTACTATGACCCCCCACATACTCCTGTCATATATATATATATATATATATATATATATATATATATATATATATATATATATATATATATATATATATATATATATATGTTTGAGTCACGGGAGTGGAAATTAATTGGTGACAAAAGTACATGTGTGGACCATGTGGTCTGGGTGTTACTGCGAGCGTGGACTTGGACGTGGATCGTATGCAGGTGCGGGCCTTCAGGCCCAGTCTGCACGCTTTCGGGCCAGAGTTGTGGAACAATAAATTTTTTTATTCTTCAATACACACACACACACACACACACACACACACACACGCACACACACACACACACACACACACACACACGCACACACACACACACACATATATATATATATATATATATATATATATATATATATATATATATATATATATATATATATATTATGGAACTAACCTATGTTATCACCGTTGGATTTGTATTGCAATGTTGAGATTAAAAGATAGGAGTATCTACTTAAAAGATACATGTGTAATCTCAGTCTTGCAATCCAAATCCAACGGTTGTAACATAGGCTGGTTTCATAATATAAAACTAATGTCTTAAGCTAATCTCTACTTCGAAAGTAAAGGTTGTCTTTGAGTGAATGCACTTGGGGCTGGTAGTCCCATGAGAGGGAAGCTATCAACGCGGCATAATTGTTTATCCTGAAAACAGCTTTCCTTGCACACACACACACACACACACACACACACACACACACACACACACACACACACACACACACACACACACACACACACACATATATATAAATGCAAATGACGTCTAGCCTAGTGGTTAAGACCTATGCATATTACCAAGGAGGTTGAGGGTTCGAGCCTCCTGGGCGCCATTTTATTTTCCTCGCCTTCGGGCCGGGATGTAGTGGGCGTTCAGGCCAAATTTGTAGGCCTTCGGGCCGGGAGTGTGTAACACAATTACCTCTTCCAATATATATATATATATATATATATATATATATATATATAGGTAAAAAGGGATATAAGCAATAGGCTCATATTCTTACATGAGCCAATGCACATGTGGACCAATAGAAATGGAGTGTACTAGTGCAATGAGATGCATGAATCCATTCCTATTGGTCCACATGTGTATGGCTCATATCCCGTTTACCTATATATATATATATATATATATATATATATATATATATATATATATATATAAGAGGGATCGAGATGTCCTCATTTTTGCATCCCCTAATAATTCCTCTTTCATAGCCGCTGGATCTTGTTTAAGTCATCTAATCTTAACCGTTGGTTTGAATCTTTCAAATCAATTGTAAAGATTAGATGACTTGAATAAGATTCAACGGTTATGATCATGGGGATGCTTGGGAGATGCAAAAATATGGGGATCCCAACCCCTCATCATATATATATATATATATATATATATATATATATATATATATATATATATATATATATATATATATATATATTATTATTATTATTATTATTATTATCTTCAATATATATATATACACCTTCGGGCTGGGATGTCACATTCGGGCCGAGTTTGTAGGCCTTCGGACTAGAGTTGTGCAGCAATAAAAAATTATCTTCTTCAATATATCTATATAAAGAAATATTATTTGTTAATGTTCCTTAAATTTTAGAATAGACGGTTATCTGATATGCTCTAGATCAGAGACCCTCGTGTAAGTTGGAGCAATAAAAAATTATCTTCTTCAATATATCTATATAAAGATATATTTTTTGTTAATATTACTTAAAATTTTAGAATAAACAGTTGTCTGATATGCTCTAGATTAGAGACCCTTGTGTAAGTCGCTCCACAAGTATACTATTAATAATTTGTTAGGGTAGGATCAGAAAATTTTCAAAAAGATAACAAATTTTTTTGAAGTTATAAATAAGATGATAAGTATGTAAAATTACAAATAAGATAATGTGTCGCCAATAGCATTGGCGACATAAATGCATCTTTATTCTCCTCAGATAATAATGTTCCCGAGAACTAGGAAGCAGAAAAAAATTTGGCATTAAAAGCCCCATTTTGTCACTAAAAGCCCCATTTCATCAATAAAATGTGTCACTAATTTTTTTTCCGTCCTAAGTCACGAACAAATTCAAAAAAATGCAATCATGTCACCAATGCTATTGGGGACATGAGTGCATTGCACTTATCTGGCCAATACTATTGGCAAAAAAAATCATCACTAAAAATCTAATTTCATTACTAACATTCGTCACTAAAAAGTCTATTTCGTCACTGAAAGCGTAATTTCGTCACTAAAATGCGTCACTAAAAAATTTGTCCCAATTCGTCCAAGTCATGTAAATTAAAAAAAATATTCATGTTGCCAAATGCGTTGGCGATACGTTATCTTATTTGTACTTTTATATACTTATTATCTTATTTATAATTAAATTAAATTTTTTTTATCTTTTTGAAAATTTTTTGGTCTAGAATCTATCTACTCACGTATTCATTAGCATGCTAAAAGTTTTTTATTCAACAACTGTAAAGGATGTATACTAATGTATAGTTCTAATCGATGTTGATAAATATTTAAAATCTCCAAATTATTCTTATAAATTCAAGATTTAGTACGATAACATTGGAACCACGTTATTTGAGCCAATTTTTATTTAAAAATTAACTATGACATTCCATGCTTAGTGGTTAGCAAGCAAATGCTAGAAATTAGTATCATCCTAGTTAAAATATAACAAGACCAATTGTTTCAAACAATCAATTCATATAAAAAAATGGCACACATATCTTTCAAATAAAAAATTATTGCTTCTTAATGAAGGTGTCTTAAATCTTGTTATTCAAGAAGTTACAATGAATGTACAATCGTATGTAGAAAACATAAAGTTACAACAACTCGAAAGAAGAGAAAATTACAAACTGGCTTCATAACCCAAAATACTTAGAAGTAAAACTATTACAACCCTGTTACAATATACAAACAAAATAAGAGGAAGAATATGTTGAGAAAGACAACTCGCTGGGGTGATCAAAACCATCATTGCTTAAAACAAGATTCGACATATTTTTTCTCGATATGCTCTCCGGAACCACAAAGTTCAAAAGATAGAATTTCTGGAATGCTTCTATGTAAACTCTGGAAAGTATGGATCTTGGACTCCTCACTTGGATAACACTTCGTTGCTCCTTTGTTGCTGCTAAGGCCTCTCTCACAACATGTATTCCCTGTTATATATTGTCTTCTATCCCTGAAATGAGAACGCTAAGAATATATAGAAGATCCACCCCTTAGCAGCCCACTATCCATTATGGACATTAAATACATAATTAATTGCCTATAATATTGGTAGTTACTTCCCTGGAGCAACTGATGAGCCATGCGCACAGGAACACATGTACGAACAGTGCACAGAAACCACGTTTCAGATCCGTGCTGAATCCTAGCACAAATTAGTACAAAAGCGCCATCTCACGTCCGATGCATACGTGCGAAATGCGCAATCAAAGTACCACTTTGTGCCCTTCGTCCGACTCCAAGTCGCTAACCCCTTCAGGGTTTAACTCATAAAAAAAACCAAAGTGAGTGACAAAAAAAAAATTCAAAGAGAGTGCCAAAAAAACATAATTATTTCTTTGAGGATTTAAACTTTGCCTTTCTAGGAAAATACCCCACCATGGAAACCACATGGGCCACTACATCCCATGTGCACATGTCAATACAAAGCATAAATATATATTGAGATACACACTTGAGTTTTTTCCCTAATATGAGACTATCATTCTAGTGGCCAAGCAGAAATCCCAATAATCTCCCACATATCACAATATATGGGCTGAGCGTTCCCCACAGTGGTTGTCCATCATGCATTAGGATAGATATCGCTTACACCTTGAATCTTGTCACATGGGTCAAACACCAGTACGATACTAAATGAACTATGCCTTGAATACACCATAACCGCTTTCCACTCACACAATGACATCAATCGTGCCTCTAGTCTCACATTAAAGGTCATGTGCTGACTTGATATCGTTATATGTTTCTTGGATGTTTACAAGCTGACCCTCAACAGACGGCCTACATATCTGTTCATACATATAGACGGGTTCTTTTGAGAGAGTTTAACATTTTCCAACATGAAGCCTTTCGCTTCCTTGCGATGCTATGCCACTATGACATGGCCCAAAGCTAAGGTTCAACCTCTTGGTGGTGTCATTCCACTGTAGCATGAGGTTACAACCTCTTTGAAGTGTTGTAGTGTCATTCCACTGTAGCATGAGGTCACAACCTCTTTGAAGTGTTGTACTACTACTACTACTACTACTACTACTACTACTACTACTACTACTACTACTACTCCTCCTCCTCCTCCTCCTCCTCCTCCTCTCCCTTTTCAGCATTAGGCTTTATGCCTCTATGCGGTGCTACACCGCCATGATATGACCCAAAAACAATATTCTACTTCATGTGGTGTCATGCCACTGTATCATAGGGTACTAGCCTCTTTGTTGTGTTGATCTACACCTACTTCCTATAAATTATGCTAGATATTCCAAATGTCTAAGAACTCGTTAAGGCTTAATGCCAACCTCTCACGAGACTTGTTCTATACCAAGAGCAACAAGTAGACCACTATAGTTTCGTGATAATATCCCAACAATATCCTCAGGACTAACTAATATACTAATATTTTTTCAGTCAATGATCCTTATTTGAACCAAAAGTAAGATGCCTAATAGATTTTTCTTTGAACTAATAACATAATACTTTATAGTAGAATTACAAATACTGAATATCAGAATTCTTTCAATTCTATTTCTTTTGTCCTCGACTTGTTGGCGCTTGAGGCCTTTGGTGAATGGATCCTCTAGAATTTTCTTGCTCTGAACATCAACCACTATAATGATGCCACATTTGATGCCCTTATTCATTACTGTATGACGAAGTCGCACGGTCCTCTTTTTGCCATTGAGAGATCATTTGATGCCAAAATCTGCACACAAATCAGAGAAATATCATGCATGAGCTTCCGAAGCCATTCTACTTTATCCACTACAATTGACAAATTATAGAACTTAGACTCCATAGATGAGTAAGAGAGAAAAGATTGCTTCTTTGATTTCCATGATATAGCAGCCCCACCTATGGAGAAGTCGTATCCTCCGGTGGACCTTTCACTCTCTTCTTCTGAGCACCAACTTACATCACTAAAGCATTCTTCTACTGTTGGATAACCGTTGTAGTGCAATAAAAACTTCTAAATCCTCTTGAGATATCTCATAACTCTCTTCAAATCTTTTCAGTATTCTATACCTGGATTGCTCATGAACTGACTCAGCATTCCCACAATAAAAACAATATCAGGCCTGGTTGCACTTAGAACATACAACAAGCTTTCGATTACATTAGAGTATTCCAATTGTCTGGTGCTTTTTCCTTGATTTGGTTTCAGATTCTTGTCATACCTGTAGTATCTATCCCCAGAAGATCTTGATATCCATAATGTAAGAATAGTTTTTCTACGTAGCGAGCTTGTGACAAAGCAATTCCATCTTTCTTTCGGATGATCTTTACCCCAAGAATAACATCACCATCTCCTATGTCTATCATACTGAACTTGGATGAGAAACTTTTTCATCTCTTTAATATATCTAGATCCGTACCCAGGATTAACATGTCGTCCACATAAAGACAAACTATCACCCCTCTGCCATCAACAAAATTAGTATAAACATATTTATCTGTCTCACTGTGTAACATTATACCCCCCGTAGCATTCGAAATAATGTGTGCTTCTCATCATCCAAAAATATTTTGATTTGGTTATAGCCTGAGAACCCATCCATAATGGATATTCACTCAAAACCACAAGTGTTATTGATTATCACGTTTGTGATTGGGAGAAGGAACTCGTCCTTTGGGTATATCGCATTTAAATTATAAAATTCTATGAAGACTCGGATCTTGCCATTCTTTTTTATGACATAAACGATATTGGCTACCTAGTCTGGATGTTATTCCTCGCGAATAAAGCCGCTTGCTATCAACTTATTTACTTAAGCTTCGATTGCGTCCATGACATCCGGACGAAATTGCCGTTGTTGTTGCTTCACTGGCTTAGCATTCGACATGATGTTGAGCTTATGCATCACGATCTGCAGATCCAATCCCGACATTTCTTCGTAACTCCATGCGAAGATGTCGATGTATTCCCTTATAAGCTAAATAAGGGATTCACGATCTTTTTTGGAGAGACTTTTGCTGATAAAGATAGGTTTGGGAGAGGAATCATAGCCTAGGTCGACTTGTACTACTTTTTCATCGGTAGGAGGTTCTCGATGCTAGAAACGCAACTCCCACTGAGATTCAAATTGTTGAGCCCATGGTTCAACCTCAAAGAATTCGAGTGATTGACAATCATATTCGACTTGGTCTACTGATGTCATATTGATAGACAAGGCTTGTCTTAATATTTCAGAGTATCAGATGGAAGACTAAGGAGTGAGAATGTGTCTCGCCTTCTGCTTTTCAAGTTGTAACCCATCCTCTAGATGATGTTCTTGGACTGTGAGCTATAACGGCAGAGTTGTATTTTACCGCTGTCAGGTTCTTGTTCATCTAGGGGGAAGTTTCGACAACCTTTCACCCTACCAAAGATGATAGAATATTCTCCCCTCTTTCTTGCTAGAATTATAATATTACCCCTATATGGGAGTATCTGTTTGACTACATAAGTTACCGTTACTAGCATGTGCAGTTGTGGACCTAGGCGATGTTCTAAGGAGTACATACTTTTCATATGTTCGACATCAAAGTAGTTCATAGATAACCCTTTATTTGGAAAATAGAGTATCGCCTCATCGGGAATTACATCGTCAATAGAAGGCACATTAGTATGAGTGCTGACATAATCCTTTAATTCGTTATTTTTGGTGTCCGTCGTCAATGCAAGAGGCTGGTTAGGAACCTTCCTGTTGGGGCGATGGAGGTGTATTCCTAGATGTTTAGAGACTTTTACTGTAGGGCATCCCTTCTTCGGTGGGCGCTCGGTCCTCTCTCTGTAGGATATCTTGCGAAGGTTGATTACAAGGGGCTCTACAGCTTTCTTGCAAATCTTGACGATAAGAGGGGTAGGAGTATTAGTGACACGTCCCTTCCCACGGACCTTCAGAGGTCTATCAGAAGCAGAGTTTTCTTCTGCTTTGTCATTAGCCTCAATGTCCGCTTCCTTCTGTTGTGTTATCCTATACAATACAGAATTGGAGTAGTAGGCTTCCACCCCTGTCACCCCCACATTTTAGATTAGGGGTATTTTCATCTTTTCATAAATTAATGTATAAAATATTGCATGATATTTAATTTAATTCAACCGTAAATTCAACTTGTGCAATTTTCCAATTGTTGTGCACTTTTGTGCAAAAGTGCATTAAGGTGTCCACCCCATTGAGCACAATACGTGAATAAACCTATTTCCTCTTCATTGGTATTTTTCCATGATTTTAGGAGTGTGAAATTTAACATCCAAGCTCCTTAAGACCATGGCCCTCCACACCTTGAAATAATTGAACCCTAGCCCTTCATTTTGATCTCATTTGAATCATGGCCCATTGAAATCCTACATGAGAGGCCCAATCCCAAGAGGGGTTGACCAGTCAAACCAATTCTAGGTCACCTACACCCTACCTCATATAAATATTCTTTTTCCTTAATATTTCCTTTCTCTTCTATTCCCTAACATCTAAACAACAGCCGACTTATTCTTCTTCTCCTTCCTGTTCATCTTCTCATCCCATCTCCTCTCGAGCAGCGTCGCCCCGAGCCGGCCTCCCCCTCGCCGGAGAGCCACCCCAGCCGCCTGTCATCTCCTCGCTAGAACTGAACCCTGCGGCCACCCGAGCTCACCGGATCCTAACTCTATGAGCCGCCGGACTCGACACTGTGATCGACTCCCATCTCCCCGACTCCTCTCCCCACGCCGACGTCCCTAGCAACTCGCCTGAACTCGACGACAGCGGCTTCGACCCGGCCTTCTCCTTGCCTAACAGTCGGCCATTGTCGCAAGTTGTCGACCGGGAGCGACTATGACTGCACCATGGTATCGCGTTTTCCATCCCACGGAGCCGCAGCCTCCATCTGTATCCCGCTGTCCCTGTGGACGTCGACCATGCGAGGCCGACTAGAGCATTTCCTGGTTGTGCGCGTGCGAACAAGCCGCGTGAGCACGTGTGCACGTTGACGACATCAGGCCATTCGCCTCCGCCAAGGAAGCCGACGCCAACCCATGGTTTCCCTCCTGCTTCCTCTTTACCTTGTCATAAGAAGGTACCACTCTAATCCCTCTGGTGCAATTCCCTTATGGAGAGGACCGACTGTAAACATCCTTGCACCACTTGGCAAAGGAAGAAAACAGAGAAACTTAAAGAGCCAACAAAGTAGTAATATTACAAAGGGACATGTAAGCAACAGAAGTGGATGGGAAAGTTGGCACGTGCAAGGCTTTACACTAAGTATATAAATTTGACACCAGCCACTAGAGCCTTGATTATGGAGTTATGGAGGACATATTGGATATATTTTGTGTCATTATCATAATCATCATCATCGTCGATTCCGTGCATGCTTGCACAGGTTCGTCCTGCCCTCTTTCATGATGTAGCATGAATATGTATTAGTATATGTATAGTATATAATTGGTATAGTATGTACACATATTTTGTATGTGTACAGTATTCAACATGATATATATATATATATATATATATATATTTAGTATGTATATATTTTTCAACTAGTATATATTGTATATGTATTTATCTAGTATATATTTAGTATGTATATAATTGATATATATATTGTAGGTATATTGTAAGTACTGAGGTATATGACAGTTAAGATGATATGTATGTATATTGTGTACTAGGTAACCCTAATGAAATTACGAATACCGTAGCTATCTTGACCTGTGACCATGTAGCATGTTAGAAGACTGCCATAGGTACACCGACACACCGGTAAGACCCGTATCACTGACTGTCTGATTGTACAGCATTTGCAGACATGACACCCATACAATTTGACGCACACTTGACCCTATTTGACCAGTGCCCTGCGTCCAGTATTTTTATGACTGTGTGTTAGAGTAATGTCTGATGCAATATTGTATTATATGTTGTCTTTAGGACTGTTGGATTTTTAGACAAGATTCGAAAACAGACATTGGTATTACCAGCAGCAGGACCCCAGGCGAGTACATTCTCTGACAGTTTCCATTATATTGATTATCTCTATAATTCTTGTGGTATAGCGTACATGACTCTGACACTGTTCTTTATACGAGTTGGCATCATTGAGACCTGTCACGAGGAGTCGTGATTGGAATCCATCGTGCTAGCTGGGGAAACGGGGAAATATTAGTAGTTTATGTGATCATACCCAACTTACATGCATCATTAGCTCACCCACACATCACGTCGGTGCAGCCTTACCCTTACATGCCTTATCGCTGTTACATCTGGTTAGCCTGACTTGTTGGGGATGATCGCTAATCAATGTAATGAGTCATATAGCCCAAGCCGATCACATGATATACTAATGTTTCACACACTTGGTTAGATGTTCTTGACATGCATCTCTAGTATATTGATCTAGCATCTCTACATGTTCTAGTTATTGTTCTTGTACACACTTACATACCAGTTCATTGTTCTTGCGTGTACTTGTATTTCTATTTCATTGCTAGATGTACATTGATGATGACATGCTCCAGTATTCTATTATTCCAGTATTTCTATTTCCAGTACATCCATGCTCGTCAGTATTTTTTATTGCCAGTATTCCTATCTGTCTTGTATTTCTTTACACTGTGCTATAGATTTTGTTAATATATGTGGAACTGCTGTTAGAGGTGTATTTCGTTCCAATCCTGACTGGATATTTTTTCCAGACTGTGACATAGAGGACTTGTTTCCAGCATACCTGGAGATTGGATGTTATTGATTGCAGGTTAGACTATTTATTGTTGTTTAGACTTGTCTTGTATTTTATTTGTTCTCTTTGATATCTTATCGTGCTCTAGTTTATGTGATTGAGTATTTCCATATTATATTGTGATATCTGTGTCTCCTTATGGAGTTGGATATTCGTGAGAGATGATTAGCTAGTATTGTGACCTAGACAGCGTTCTACCGCCGATGCTGCGGCGTAGGCTGGACGTACCCACGCTATCGTGCCCATATACCGGGTGCGGGTCGTGACACATTTTTAGTGGTGGCCCATGCAGGTCAGACTTCGCAAGTTGTGCGATGTCGTGGTAGTGCGACGTCTTAGTTGTACTACTGCGTGCCTGCTATAGAATATAGGACATAGGATACTAGGATGAGAGAGGATACTCAATCACAAAAAAATTCTTGAGAGATTTCTGGGACGACCCCTTGAGAATCTTATTATAATTTCCAATTTAAATTTTTTCCTTGTTTTCGTCCGCTCTCGATTGTTGTTAGTGAACTTGATTCTTGTTGATCAGTTATTAAATTAAAATCTTGGTATCATTGTTGAGTTTGATTCTTGTTGACCAGTTGTTAAATTTAATTCTTGGTATCATTGTTGAGTTTATTTCATATCGAGATAAATTTTTTGGGCTAAAATTTACGGTATCATCTGATGGCATATATTGATGAGGACAGTGAGAAAGGTAAAACGTCTACTTTGGTTATGGAACCTAGAGTTTATCGCAGCCACATTAGCTGTCATGACGAGAACGTAGGAACCTGACTTGGATGTATATACTGTAGTTATGAAAATTAGAGTCTCTCGCAACCATACCGGTTGGCGTGGCGAGGATTCTAGATGACATAATTATAGAGTTGCATACCTTAGTTACGGAACCTGTCGTTTATCGTATTTATGCTTACTGGCGTGGCGAAGATTCTAAATATCATAATTTCGGATAGACGTGTATGATTATCAGGTTGTATCTTAAATTGGTTCTTAAAGTATCATCTCAAGACTTATCTATTTCGTTATTACATGACTTTGTTCCATCGCTTCTTTTCTTTACTAGCAGTAGAAATACCTTCAGTCCTTGATCCAGTTCTTTTTTGAGCTTATTTTCTTTGAGGATTCCTTGTTAGTATGATAATTAGTGACTTATAATTTTGGTTGTGTCTTGTATTAGTTTGACTGAGTGTGACTTATGAGTTTGTAAGTATTTTTTGGTTGGACATGTGAGCAGTAGGCATTAATCTAGAGATAACCGTAGCATAGTACCTTATAGCAATAGTTCTATGATAGGTGTTATTATAATTAGTATTGGTATTATAGAAAGAGAAGTAAGAGTATCAGTGAAGGTTCCAAGAGTAAGTATCAGAATCAGCATGCTAGTCCTGGATAGTCATTAATTTATGTAATTGGATGATCTATATAAATAATTAAGTATCAAGGAATTGTGTTAAAGATTAATGGAGCATGATGTTCAATTTGATGATTGATTAATTGGGTGTGTCAAGAGTAAAGAAATGTATATGCATAAAGGGTATTAATGAGTGTGCCATGGGTAGAGGAATATCAAAATTGATCATGAAAGGTATGAAGTGTATCACAGATTAGTGTAACAGTCTGTAAAAGATTAAAAGGAAAATACATATACATCAATCGAGATAAGGAGCCATATACTTGCCCATGAGAGTAAAGTGAAACAGGTGTATTATAAAAGGTGCGAATAATTGTGAGTTCTAATAAGTTTGATGAGATAATCTAATGATGAAGTTAGTGTTACCATGCCAAGAGTACTAATATTCCTATATCAAGGATTAGTCGAGAATGATGCTAATAATAGTAAGTACTTCGTGTGATGATAATTAGATTGGTGTATCAATATAGATAGAAAATCATTGGAGAAAATACGTGTGATGATAACTTTAATTATTGGGAGTAATGGTGCAAGTAATCCGGGTAGTACAAATTTCAGTACATAGTTGAGGTTGTAGATAATTGGTGTATTTGTGGGCACCTTGAGTATTTATATGTATACTTGTGGATTTAAAGTTATAATTTGAAGAGTGAAAATAAATTTCAATTTTTAAAGAATTTTTGAGGAGTTGAGATTTTATGTTATTAAATTTTGAGGATTCAAATTCAATTCAATAAATATAGTCAAAGGTATAAAGATTTTAGAAGTGATTAAAATTTTATTTCGATATTGAGTATTTGACTTTTGAGGAAAGTATATGCATTTTATTTTACATCGTTCAAGAAGTTAAATTTTGATGATTTTATTTTGAGGATTAAATTTTATGGTGGGTAAGAAGTATATATTAGTATATGAGTAGATGATATACATGTGTAAGGATCTATTAACTTGAGCATGATTGAGATGGCACTGCAAACTGACTTTGGTGTCCATCTAGAGTGGTATTAGAGAGAGTAGCACTTAGTATGGTATGTTGCACTTGGTGTGCACTTGAGTGATAAGAATAACCAGTATAAACAATTTCAGTAGGTAAGAGAGTTAGTAGTAGGTGTGCTTGTAGTAGAACAGTGGTACCTAAAGAGATAGAGGTATCAAACTTTGGATGCATCATTAAACCTATGGTTGTGTTAGAAGGCTATGTTCTGTTCTTTTCTTTTGTTCCTTTTCATCTATTTTATTGATTAATTTTCTAGTACCATAGCTTGCATCAATGATTCTCTTGCTAGAATGTAGTTAGTAGTACCCCTCGGTAGAGACTGCAATACCATGACAAAAGAGACCATAACCATGCATGTTTTATCTATATTGCATGTTGTATGACTATAGGTAGGATTCTCTCAGACTTTGATTGTTGAGGGTTTGACCGTAGTAAAGAGTTAATAAAGAGGTTATGATTTGACAAAGAGAGACAATGTGCCTTAAATTTCGAGGATAAACATTAATTTAAATAAAGAGTGAGAATTAATATGGCAAAATTGATGAATCATTGACTTTATAAAGATTGAGATATGATTGAAATTATCATTAAATTTCAAGGAAATTAAGAAGATTATTATTATATTTATTGGACTGCAAGTTACGAACTTATATTTCGAATGTTATATTTGAAGGTTTTGCGAGTATTATATTATTTGATTATTGTGTGGAAAAAAATATATCGAGGATTAAGATCACTAATGGATTAAAAGTTTGAATTTTTGGGATGAGAATTTAAATTTTATAAACATGCATCAATTAGATTTAAATTTGAGGAGTAAGATGATTAATGGGTTAGTGTTTGAATACAAAATTTTGGAAGAGATTTTAAATTTTATAAATGTGCATAGATTGGATTAAAAAAAAAATTAGAGGATTGGATATTAAATTTTTGAGTATTTAATTATTAACATCAAATTTTTGAGGAGATTATGATACGACTGGAATTTAATTTTTAAAATTTGAGGATTTTTCATAAATATGATATCTATAGAATTATGAAAGTTGGTGAAATAACAATATTGATTTGCTTCAGGATTATATGGTTTGATGAATTTAATTTTTATGGTACAATAAAATAATGAATAAATACAACTGTTGAGGATCTTAAATTTTGAGGACAAATTCTTTTAAGGAGGGTAGACTTGTCACCCCCACATTTTAGATTAGGGGTATTTTCGTCTTTTCATAAATTAATGTATAAAATATTGCATGATATTTAATTTAATTCAACTATAAATTCAACTTGTGTAATTTTCCAATTGTTGTGCACTTTTGTGCAAAAGTGCATTAAGGTGTCCACCCCATTGAGCACAATACGTGAATAAACCTATTTCCTCTTCATTGGTATTTTTCCATGATTTTAGGAGTGTGAAATTTAACATCCAAGCTCCTTAAGACCATGGCCCTCCACACCTTGAACCAATTGAACCCTAGCCCTTCATTTTGAACCCATTTGAATCATGGCCCATTGAAATCCTACATGAGAGGCCCAATCCCAAGAGGGGTTGACCAGTCAAACCAATTCTAGGTCACCTACACCCTACCTCATATAAATATTCTTTTTCCTTAATATTTCCTTTCTCTTCTATTCCCTAACATCTAAACAACAGCCGACTTATTCTTCTTCTCCTTCCTGTTCATCTTCTCATCCCATCTCCTCTCGAGCAGCGTCGCCCCGAGCCGGCCTCTCCCTCGCCGGAGAGCCACCCCAGCCGCCTGTCATCTCCTCGCTAGAACTGAACCCTGCGGCCACCCGAGCTCACCGGATCCTAACTCGATGAGCCGCCGGACTCGACACTGTGATCGACTCCCATCTCCCCGACTCCTCTCCCCACGCCGACGTCCCTAGCAACTCGCCTGAACTCGACGACAGCGGCTTCGACCCGGCCTTCTCCTTGCCTAGCAGTCGGCCATTGTCGCAAGTTGCCGACCGGGAGCGACTATGACTGCGCCATGGTATCGCATTTTCCATCCCACGGAGCCGCAGCCTCCATCTGTATCCCGCTGTCCCTGTGGACGTCGACCATGTGAGGCCGACTAGAGCATTTCCTGGTTGTGCACGTGCGAACAAGCCGCGTGAGCACGTGTGCACGTTGACGACATCAGGCCATTCGCCTCCGCCAAGGAAGCCGACGCCAACCCATGGTTTCCCTTCTGCTTCCTCTTCACCTTGTCATAAGAAGGTACCACTCTAATCCCTTTGGTGCAATTCCCTTGTGGAGAGGACCGACTGTAAACATCCTTGCACCACTTGGCAAAGGAAAAAAACAGAGAAACTTAAAGAGCCAACAAAGTAGTAATATTACAAAGGGACATGTAAGCAACAGAAGTGGATGGGAAAGTTGGCACGTGCAAGGCTTTACACTAAGTATATAAATTTGACACCAGCCACTAGAGCCTTGATTATGGAGTTATGGAGGATATATTGGATATATTTTGTGTCATTATCATAATCATCATCATCGTCGATTTCGTGCATGCCTGCACAGGTTCGTCCTGCCCTCTTTCATGATGTAGCATGAATATGTATTAGTATATGTATAGTATATAATTGGTATAGTATGTACACATATTTTGTATGTGTACAGTATTCAACATGATATATATATATATATATATATATTTAGTATGTATATATTTTTCAACTAGTATATATTGTATATGTATTTATCTAGTATATGTTTAGTATGTATATAATTGATATATATATTGTAGGTATATTGTAAGTACTGAGGTATATGACAGTTAAGATGATATGTATGTATATTGTGTACTAGGTAACCTTAATGAAATTACGGATACAGTAGCTATCTTGACCTGTGACCATGTAGCATGTTAGAAGACTGCCATAGGTACACTGACATACCGGCAAGACCCGTATCACTGACTGTCTGATTGCACAGCATTGGCAGACACGACACCCGTGCAATTTGACGCACACTTGACCCTATTTGACCAGTGTCCCGCGTCCAGTATTTTTATGACTGTGTGTTAGAGTAATGTCTGATGCAATATTGTATTATATGTTGTCTTTAGGACTGTTGGATTCTCAGACAAGATTCGAAAACAGACATTGGTATTACCAGCAGCAGGACCCCAGGCGAGTACATTCTCTGACAGTTTCCATTATGTTGATTATCTCTATAATTCTTGTGGTATAGCGTACATGACTCTGACACTATTTTTTACACGAGTTGGCATCATTGAGACCTGTCACGAGGAGTCGTGATTGGAATCCATCGTGCTAGCTGGGGAAACGAGGAAATATTAGTAGTTTATGTGATCATACCCAACTTACATGCATCATTAGCTCACCCACACATCACGTCGGTGCAGCCTTACCCTTACATGCCTCATCGCTGTTACATCTGGTTAGCCTGACTTGTTGGAGATGATCGCTAATCAATGTAATGAGTCATATAGCCCAAGCCGATCACATGATATACTAATGTTTCACACACTTGGTTAGATGTTCTTGACATGCATCTCTAGTATATTGATCTAGCATCTCTACATGTTCTAGTTATTGTTCTTGTACACACTTACATACTAGTTCATTGTTCTTGCGTGTACTTGTATTTCTATTTCATTGCTAGATGTACATTGATGATGACATGCTCCAGTATTCCATTATTCCATTATTTCTATTTCCAGTACATCCATGCTCATCAGTATTTCTTATTGCCAGTATTCCTATCTGTCTTGTATTTCTTTACACTGTGCTATAGATTTGTCAATATATGTGGAACTGCTGTTAGAGGTGTATTTCGTTCCAATCCTGACTGGATATTTTTTCCAGACTGTGACATAGAGGACTTGTTTCCAGCATACCTGGAGATTGGATGTTATTGATTGCAGGTTAGACTATTTATTATTGTTTAGACTTGTCTTGTATTTTATTTGTTCTCTTTGATATCTTATCGTGCTCTAGTTTATGTGATTGAGTATTTTTATATTATATTGTGATATCTGTGTCTCCTTATGGAGTTGGATATTCGTGAGAGATGATTAGCTAGTATTGTGACCTAGACAGCGTTCTACCGTCGATGCTGCGGCGTAGGCTGGACGTACCCACGCTATCGTGCCCATGTACCGGGTACGGGTCGTTACAACCCCTTTGTAAGAAATCATCAACAATTTCTGTTCTGACGACCCCTTCACTATCGACATACTTCAAGCACTGCTGAAGAGTCGATGGTATAATCATGTGTTCATGTATCTAAGAACGTCCCAGTAAGACGTTGTAGGATACATCAACGTCAATAACGTAGAAAGTAACTTCGGTCCGCAGATCGCCTATCTGGTACTTCAACCGGATCTTGCCCAGAGGGTAGCTTTTTTTCGCGTTGAAGCCGCTGATGGATGTATTGGTGGCAGACAACCGATGCATCGGGATTCCCAAGGTTTGGAGAAAACTTCGTGGGGGATGATAGAAGAGCCCAGGTCGATTTGTATCCAGTCCACTTTAATGGCACTGATGTACTCCGTGTAGTACAATGTTCGATCGTGCTTATTATTCTTTAATTGCATATCCTTTTGAGAGAATGTTATATTAAGGATTCTCTCCATTACGCTGTGGCAGTGAGAATATGCAATAGGGTCTTCAACTAGCTTCTTAATTTGAGTTAAATAAGAATCAGCATATTGTAGTACTTCACTCAGAGCCTCTCGGGTTTTCTTAGAGAAATTAAGCAGCTCGAAGAGTGACACCCTCGCAAGTGTATTAGCAAGCTGTGCTAATATATCAAAGTTGTAGGATTTTTCCAACCCTGGTTGTGAGTTCTTTTTCAGAGACTTGTCAAAACGAGTCTCCTTTTATTTATATTTATCCGTCGGGGGAGACTCGGAAGGACCTTCTTCAGGTAATACTAGAGCAGCAGATATGGCGGTAGGAGGTGTGGTATCCTCCTGAACTAGATCATAGTTGCAAAAATAGGTCTTGCCGAACCTAGTTTCACTTGACAAGGCCTCCTCAGTCGAAGGAGAGACCATAAAACATGGTTTGGGCTTCTTTCCCTTAGACCTAGCAGCTGAAGGCGCTGCCTGCTGTGTCAGATCTTGGACAATGTCAGGGTGAACCCACATGACTTCACCACGTGAAGTTGTAAGGGGTACCAGCCCTGCTGCTTGGTCGCGAGTTGGTGGAAGGTTAACGACCTCCAGTACCACCTTAGGAATTAGGATAATGCCGTCTTGAATCTCTATACCGGGAGAATTAGCCAAATTAGAGCGAAACCATTTTGGCGGTGACAGTCTTATCGTCAGTATCCAGGTGATTGCCCTAGCGTCGATCAACTGTTGGATACTTTCAATACGTAGCAATCCCTTATGGAATAATGTACGTATTGATGGAATATGTAGTATTTAGGATCGTTGACCCTATCTGCCTTTTCAGGACATCTAATGTCGGGTAGCCGCAGTTTGTTACCCTTCATCAGTATGTTGAAAATGTCAACCACGTTATCATCGTCGAAAGAAAAGGTGTCCTTCGACTTTGGTTCCTCCGTCGGCTTTTTCTTGGTGTCGATGAGCCTTTGGATGGCATCATGAGCATCCTCTGCCTGCTAAGGACTAGATGAGTGTAGTGAGATCCCTTGTGTCCCTGGCAAGAGAGGAATGGCGACCGTTGGAGGAGTAGGAGTATTAGACTCTTCGTAGGTCCCTGGATCCTGACTTGTTTGTCCTAGAGCCTTCTGTTGTGGTGGGATCATACTCGCCCGAATGTGCATTATTGCCAGAGTCAGAGTCTGCATCGGGGTGGTCATGCCACGCATTATCGCATCCAGAGCGTCGAGGTGTTGGCGGTCGCTACTGCTTCCTTTATTTTTGTCATCCGCCATATATACTGGCATCATATATGGACAGGTGGAAGCCGCTGTTGACCCTTCACTCTCTTCTTCTGACTCTTGAGGTGCGCTGTCCTCAGGAAAGGCTGGCATCAATACGTCATCATCGGAATCATGGGAACTGCTACCCCCAGAACATGGTGTTGTGCTGACCGGTCGAGGTTTATCACCCCCTAGTACGTCATCGTCAGTTCCCTAAGAATCACTGTCCAAACAAAATATTAGATTAGTGTGGATTGCATGAATGTTGCTACCCCCTGCTTCCGGAGATGCTTCAAGTATCGAGGGGACACTACCCTAGTCAGTAGTCTAGTCTCTTTAGAGGAAGATCTCAACCTTAGGCGAGTGCCCTGGATTACGATGTTGTATGATGTTATAATTAGCATATATACCTGTTTAATCTAAGTTCTTTAAAGTTAAGATTACTTTTGGTTATAAGCCGAAATGACCCTTCTGTCAAAAAGACATAAATAGCTTAAGTGACACGGTACTTAAGTATCTTCGGATCACCGCTAGCTGGGATCCGGCCCCTACAACTAACCTAAGATGATCAACATTTTATTGAATAATAATTTGTTAAGGTCTATTTGCAATTATTTTTAGAATATAACAGTGAATCTGAACCTGCTTTTGACTTAAACTTGACAACTTTTAGTATAGACTGTGACACTATGACTTTTAGTAAGCACTACTAGTCACTTTGGGTATTTTTAATTATTTCAGAACTATGTTACTCAGTTTAATTTAGACTTTGTCTAGTTACAATGATATGCTTATGATTCGATACTAGACTGTGATATATAGTTTAATATTGAGATTGGGATATATGAAAGAAGTTGTTTAAATTGTCTTTTGCATATGACTAAATTTTTGTCCAACGATCTTACGCTTTTTATGCTATGTATTAAATATGTATGCATCTAGTTAAATCCATTTCTATTATCTGCATGTCATTATTCTACATGATTCCTTATATTGATATTCTAGCTACTTACTCTTCATTTACCATTTTATTATATTATAAACTTTCTGTTACTCATCTTGTCTTCATGATATATTTTTGGTTTGCGGGGGATCCATAAACTAGCTATTTTGACAAAGAAGGAAAAATATGTCAAAAATGTGTATATTCGTCAAACGTCTCATGTACTACGGGAGAACTTATGCACATGTAGAAGCTTAGGTAATATCTCCTATTACGGGGAGATTTTTTTATCATGTCAACGGGGGAGAAGTAAGTTTAAGTATGTAAGTATATGTTCAAAAAGTATATTTATAGTAATTTGTGATTATCGTCTTTGATATATGTATTGATTATATCTTTGATATAATAAAAAATGAAAAGATTGTTAGCCCAATGTTTAAGTTTTTGAATATGCCTAATCAATTAAGTCTAGCATTATGCTAATCGATCAATCACTATAAGTAACTTGTAACTTCTACTTAAACTCAATATTTTCCAAATCTGATCTTAAATGTTATCATATATATTGCTTCTGTATATTATTTTTTTTTGTCTAATATGTATTTGCAGAAAAATAATGGACATATGCTATATGATGATGAGAAAAAGCCAAAAATATACCAGAAGATTTTTCTTAACCGCCTACGACTTATCAGGAGCCTCGTACCCGGGGTTTCGCTGCCTGGTCAGCGGACGAGGGTCGAGGGTCGAGGGGGCAGCGCCCCTCGTTGGGGTTCGGGAGCGAAGCCCCCGAAAGACATTCAGATTTCCAGATCTGTTTATCTTTGGGCAACTACTGTCAAGGGGAAAGGCGTCTTGAAGTCAGTGGATGCTTCAGAAGTTTGGCTTCATCAAGTGCTTTTGGTTTTATTTTTATCATATGTAATTAGATATTTATTGAGTATATAACTTATGTACATCGAGTCGTACTTGGCAACTAGAATTACTGAAGTTAACTCAAACAAGCCTAAAACTTATCCACCCAAAATCAGACCAAAACTAACCTGAACCAAAGCCTGGACCAGTCTGAAATAAGCAAAATTGAACTCGGACTGAACTCGGTCTGCTATTTTCAGAAGATTGGTCAGTTGTGAAATTGCTGATTTTGTGGCTCTAACTTTCAAAAATTTAAATATTTTAGACCGAATTCTGGCCGAAGTCTGTCCCAGAATAACCTATAAATAGAATTGAATTTTCACATTCTTACTCACTCAACCATTCTTAATCTTTTTATCCATTTGTTAGTAAACCCCTGAGCTTTAACCATCTCCATCTCCAAGATCAACTCCCTATCCTTTTAGTGCTAAGTGCAATCTCGGTTAGAATTCTGTCAGAGTTATAAGAGTTTGGCTCAGCAAGTTTTCTCTTTTGTTTGATGTCGGCGTGCCCTTAGCATCAAATGCACGTATAAAGTCTTTCGAGCCTTCAGATCAAAGCTTAATGTTGTAAAAAGTTTACAAACCTTCAGATCAAAGCTTGTGATTCACTATTAGTGATTATAATGGATAAAACTCTGAGCAAGAGTTCTCGGGACTGGACTAGTCCTCTCAGAGGAAAACTAGTATACATCACGGTGTTTGTGTTTGCTCTCTCTCAACTCAACTGCTTTACATATCTGCCTTACATATATTCATATACTTAGTTGGTAACTTCTTTCATGTCGCACAATTTTTAATTGGATAGATTTTTTTGCTGTACTCTATTCACCACCCCTCTAGAGTTCCTGACAGTCCTACAATAGTGCCTCCATACGGCAATATCCTTTTGCAGCAGCCTTTCTCTAGTAGAGAAATGCGACCCACCCCCTTCAGTGAAGTTATGCCTATTTGGTAGAAGGGACAAGCGGTCAAACTCCTCCAGTATATCAGTATCTATGCGGCTGAAAGTTATTTCTAGCTGCATCTTCCCACTATGATAGTTGACAGTGACCGTTACCAATGTACACAAGTTGATACACCAAAAGCCTACCCGTCTCCATATGACGTCAGCCAAGACCAAGTCGTGATCGCAGATGTATGGCATGTGTCAAGTGGACTGTGTCATGGGTACATGATTGACCGAATCTCATTGCAGTTATTGTGACACTCATCTTACAGTATTCGTATTTTATGCAGATACATATTTTGTGCCATTTATTGTATTTTATTGATTCTCGAGGAAGTTCAAAAATTCTTAAAATTAAAATTTTACTACCTGACCGGTATATCGACGATATACTCCAGTATATCGTCGATATACTGCCTGATAAATATTTATTTTACTTTTCGAGATATTTTCGAGATATTTTCGAGAATATCTCTATATATAGTACTCGAGTTCATTTTATTTCTTCTTTTTCTCTCTCTTCTCTTCTTCAATTCTCTCTCGAGCTTGGATCTTGGTCTTGAGACCTGGAGTATGGTTTCTGAACCCCTTCATGATGGTGGACTAGAAGGTTTAGGCTGGGAGCTTATTTTAGGTAAGTACACCTTGCCGATTTCTAAAACTTCTTTTTCTTTATGTCATTTTACTTTCCTGGAGCTTTGGTTGCTACCTTATAGCTAGACATACTTTACTATAGTTGTTTATATCGTAATTTTTAGCCTAGTGACCGTTTTGATATTGATTTATGGTAGAATCTTGTTCCGTCCTTTTTTGGTAGCTCGATAACAGATACGATATCGGAGTTGTGATTGTGAGATTTAGTCCATATTGCGATATGCCTAGACTAGACTTCTTGTTAGACTTGGTTCTGCTAATTTTTGGGATTTAATTTGGGTCCCAAAAATTAGACTTGACTTTAACCATGTTTATCCTTGGAAATCGACATATCGACGGTATACTACAGTATACCGATGGTATACCGATTTTGACCGACTTGGATTTCTAGATATTTTCTGTGAACCTTATCGACATACCAACGGTGTAATACAGTGTACCGATGGTATACCGATCATTGCCGATATTGTTAACCGACTTCAGGATATTTGTCTTGGCCGACATACCAACGGTATACTACAGTATACCGACGGTATACCAATTTATAAAACTTTATTTTTTAGAATCTTTTTTGCCTACTTGGAATGACATACCGATGGTATACTACAGTGTACCGATGATATACCGATTTGTTGGAATCCAAAACTTACAGTATTTTTTCTATCTCTGGACCGGTATACCGATAATGTACTGGACTGTACCGACGGTATACCGATCGTGCTCTTTCTTTAGAAATTCTTGGTTTTTCATGATTTTATTTTGATTCTTCTTGCTTTTGCTTGGACATACAATGACTTGACCTGATTTGGACATAAACTTACATGTCTTCAGATGACTTGACTTGACTTGACTTGGCTTTACTCGTTTTCACCCGCCTTTGCCCGGCTACACGTGATGACATGATTGACTAGACTTGACTTGGCATGACTTTATATGGCTTTATCGGACATGGCTTGACTTAGTTTTACTTAGCTTCATCTAGATGAAAATGGCTTCACATGGTTGTACATAGCTTTACCTGGCTTCATATGGCTTTACCTGGCTTCACTCGGATTCACGTGGCTTGGTTGTTGTCGTGGCTTACATAAGTCCGTTTGTGAAATATATATTAAAACTTGTTTATATTACTATTAGAACTTATTTTATTGCATAATGTCTAGGATGGATTCTGCAGAATGCCACACCCGAATTCATACAAGAAACTGCTAGAAATTAATAACTAGAGATTCACTTAGTACATGGCTAGTGATTTTCCTAGATTGCATGCAGTCCCGGTTATTCATATGGTTATCTTGTGGAGTATCTTGTGGAATATCTAGTGGTTTATCTTGTGGAGTATCTTAAGGAGTATTCGGTGTTGGTTTGTTTGTATAGATATCCGGACAGACTGTAGGGACATGCGATCAGAATGAACTCTAGTATCGCATTGCATTATAATTGTTAGTAATTAGGATTGTTATAACCCTAGTTAGTTAAAGTATCAAGCCATACTTATATGATTTTTCGTAATTTATGGATGATGGTTAGCTAGGCTTTACATTAGTCTAGGCTTTACATGATCACACCTTTATTTTCTATATTTATTACTCTATTGATTATCAGTTCAGGATATGTCTCATTGCAGGTTTATAGTATTTTCTTTATTATCCTGATATTATTTACTTTTAGTATTTGTATTGCTTGTGTTGTTGGTTTAAGTTCGTAGATTGGCTTTCTTTGTGATACTTGCTATTTGTGGTCTGATCCTACTGGTTTTGCATGGCCAGATCCAGAAGCAGCACCGGAGGATCTTTCGTACTTTCCTGAGGATGGTGACCACTAGGAGTACCAGGCCGCTTGAGTGAGTTTTCTTATTTCTTCACTATAATATACATTCTACTTTTGTTGGCATTTGTCCACCGAGCACGTATTTAGCTCGTATTTTTGTCATGACCTGCACCCGGTGTAAGGGTACAAATCGGGAACAACGCCCAGCCCACGCCGCAGAATCGGCGGTAGACCGCTGCTTGGATAATCTATCTATCAATATAAAGAACCACCAACAATAACAATATACTCAATCACAGATCTAAGATGGAACGAGCACGAATATGATAAAGAATAGAATAGTCACATACAACTCATGAGTCTAAAATAATATATCAATGAGTCTGAAAGAATACTAACAAATAAGCTGGAGACAAATCCAGTACAAGAAATACTAAGAAGCTACTAAACTCGGGTCATCTGCCTCAGTCGGGATAAGTCCCTCCTGAACCAGGGTCTCAGACTCTAAACCCACAATATTCTGAGGTCCATAATGTGTAGGGTAACAGTCCTCAATGTCATCTGGGAAAAATATATCCAGTCAGGAAAGGAGCAGAGTACATCTCTAACAGCAATTCTAATCAATGATAAAAACTATATAACAGTAAATAGATATGAATATACAAGTTGCACAATAGATACAAGAGATACACAATAAGAAAATACTGGAATAAATACAAGAATGAACAATATGACAATGAACAAGAATACTAATGTCTAAGTGTGTGAGTACTAGCTTTAACATGTGATCGACTTGGAAACTTGTACAAGAGTATAATAGCCTGGTTGATCATACGTGCAGTGTATGATCAACACTCACAAGGAACAAGACATGCACAAGGAGGGTATGATCAGATATCTACACTAAAGTACTCTCCACCCCGACTGGTATAATAGATCCAACCATGGTATGCTATGGCACGGGATTCTCTAGGAAGGTAGCAAATCTTCTCGAGAATCAGTGTCTGTACATGCACAAGATAATCAATGAAACAAGACTTGCACAAGATACACAATATACAAGGAATAACATCTCATGATCAGATCCGGATATACCAATCCGTGTAACCATCGGGTCAAGAAACATGGATATCTACACTAGATACAATGAACATAGAGGATATCATAAACGAAAAACTATCAGAGAATGTACTCGCCTGAAGTCCAATGAATAGCCTCACAGATGTATGATACGGTGCCTCAAAGACCTAGATAGGGAATATAACATCAATACAAGGTTCCGGAAAGAAAATAAGTCAAACTAATCAACTTCTAGGTCAACAAGTCAATTCGAAAACAAAAGTCAAACTAGGTCAACTATAAGTCAACTATGGTCAACTATAGTCAAACTATGGTCAACTACCTATTACTAGATTGCACAAGTCTAACACAAGGATATTGGGTTCAAATACTAAAAGTCTAGGTCACAAAATCCATATCTTAAATATTAGGATACCGTATCTCCGGATACGTAAATCCATCGGTAATACATCAATATATGAGTCAAACAATTATTAATAATATAGAATCCTAATTACAAACATTAAATAGGTACCGTGGTTTTGATCCAACTTGGTATCACAACATATAATAAAAATCTTGATACCCAAACCCAATACCTTGGTACTTACCTTGGTTTCTCAAGGTAGTACTCAAATACTAGTTATACTATATACCCGTAGATATATACTACAATAATTATTATACTATATAAATATATATATATATATATATATCAATATATAATATCTAATATATGAAACTGCCAAACTGTCGCTGAAGATTCTGTCCACTGTCGCTGAAGCTGCTGTTGATATTGATACACTGCTATTTTAGTGACAGTTTTCTGCAACTGTCGCTAAAACTGTCACTAAAACTCCTGATACGCTGCTGATACTGCTGCTGTTTCAACGACAGTTTTCGCAACTGTGGTTGGCTGCTGTCGCTGTTTCCCCTGTTGTGGCCGTTGCTCTTTCATTGCTGTTGCGACGGCGCTGTCGCGACTGTTCCTGCTGTCGCTAAAACTCCTTTTCTCCTCTCTCTCTTATGTTTTTATATACAATGCATATATATATATATATATATATATATATATATATATATATATATATAACACCCATAAATAGATACAAAAATACATATAACTATAATATATAACACTATAAAAAATAACATATATATAACATACATACACCTCCATATATATATATATGCACATATTAAATACATATGACAATAGCATAGTAATATATACATATATAACAACACATATATGTATACGTATATATAATCATACACAAAATGAATGCATATATCATATAAGTAGGTATATAACTACATATATATATATATATATATATATATATATATATATATATATATACACATACATATACATGCTATATAATATATATAATTCTTACTTATGTAGAATAATAGCTACATAAAAATATATACACACCTATATATAATAGATACATAGATCTAAGACATAATAATACATAAATATTGTCACCATAATATATAATAATACATAATAATACATAATTACACTTCTCCAAGAATAAGAACACAAAGAATTAGATTTATAATTAAATTGTACACACATGGAACGTATCACCCCGTATCCCACTAGATCTAGGATACGCTTGCGACACGAGTCCACCACACATCCAAACGTACCCGAAGCACACGAACAAGCCACATATATTATTTATGAACAATATGAAGAGTCAAAAACAAATCTACGTGTCCGTGTCAAAATATGACATGTATAAAGTCCCTTGTCGGAGAAAAAACCCCCAAATCAACACGTATCACCAAATTATTGGGATACAACTTACACGTACCCAATTGTGGATATGGCACTAGCCCCAAACATACAAGCACATGCCAAATTAATCTATAGGACCAATTGACACACACAATATTTATCAATCTCGGAATTTTTCCAAAATTGACACAAAAAGCACAATAACTTTTTTAATAGGCCTACTATGAACACAAAACCAAATCCTATAGGTAGCCTATGCATATGGGTTGATTTTTCATGGTTAAATCTCATATTTAGAACCTAATTTAAGGGGAAAAAACTAAATTATACCTATTGAGAGATGGATTTCCAATGCAACCTCCAATATGATAAAATTGCCTCCAACTGGTAGATCCTTGCTTCTCTTTGTAGATCCTTACTTCCTCCTTCTAGATCCTTGTTCCACTAGCCTCCAATGGTGATTTGGGAAGGAATTGTAATAAAATTTGGTAGAAAAATGAAGTGGGAATGAAGGAATTTGGTTGAAAAAAATTCTAGATCTAGTTTTAAAATAAAAAGAGGAGAGAGAAATTATTTTCCCCTCTCTATATAGGCCGGCCCCATTTCCCCTTCCTCAAGCTACCATGAATTGTCCAATATACCCTTTGGGGCCTCTCATAAAGAAATAATTAAGGTGGGAAGCTTCTAGTCTAATGGTTTAATTAATTTAATCCATCTTCTAAACAATGGGCCTTCTAATTGGGCTCAAATATAATAATTAATTCATGTTGGTCCATGAGTCTAACTGAACTAGTTAGGTCCACTAACACAAGTCCAAAATAAATAACTAAAATCTAATAATAATTAAATAATACAACAAATAATTGTCACGACCCGCACCCGAAATTTGGGCATGAGTCATGGGTACGTCCAGCCTACGCCGCAGCATCGGCGGTAGAACGCTGTCTAGGTCTCAACATATAATATATCCTGACAATAGTCTCAACTCCGCACGGAGGACAATGATAATAATCCACAGTTCTATGATATACTCAATCACAAGCTAATAGAAATAATAGCACGATGAGAATAGAAAAGAGTTCTAATAAAAACCAACCACAATAAGTCCAACTCAAATCCTGGGTCTAAATGACCTCACAAAGTCATAAAATAATAAATACAACTCAGTCTCAGTCTAAAACAATAAATGCAGAAAAATAATCTAAGAACAGCCAGGTAAATTTTCCTCTAGACTAGGCAACTCCTCTGGGGTTTCTGGAGTGAAATTACCCTCTAATCCTGGGCCGTAATGAGTGGGGCACAAGCTCTCCATATTATCCAGTCAGGATTGGAGCGAAGCACAAGCACTAACAGCAGTTTCATTAAATTGACAAAATCTATAAACAGTGTAAGAAATACAAGATGGAAAATAAATGCTGGAAATGTAAAGTACTGGAGAAAATGGAAATAGGCAATAGAGCATCTAGCAATGAACAATAAATGGTGAATGCTAGACAATAAGTAGTGAATGCTGGAACAGGTGAATCTGAATAAAATAGACATCTAGCTAAGTGTTTGAATTATCAGTTTATCATGTGATCGGCTTGGGACTTGATCAGGCTGGTTATATATGATTAACTATGATTCTTGTAGGTTAGGCTAACCATATGGTTAGCTATGATGCATGTAGTGGTCAGGTTAATCATATATAACAGCTATGATGCATGTAAGATGATCAGGCCGCACCCAACGTGAGAAGTGGGGTGAGCTATGATGCATGTAAAGGATTTGGATATGATCACATAATCTACTAATAGTTCCCCATCCCCCAGCTAGCACGATGGATTCCAATCACGACTCCTCATGATGGGAATCTAGGGTGCTAACCCGTGTATCCATAGTGTCGAAATCAAGTATGTAATACAACTGCATTATAGAAATAATCAACAATAAAAACTGTCAGAGAATGTACTCGCCTGTGGTCCTGAGCAGGGTGTGAGGATCGATGTCCAAGGTGGGATCACAAGGACCTATATATAAGATATCAATGTTAAATACTGAGTTAAAGGGATAAACATGATTAACTACTTAAGTATGAGGCCTCTAGGTCAAATCTGTGGTTTTCTGCTCAGTACTAGGTTATCCTAGGTAAACTAGGTCCACACTAAGGTTTAGGTCCAAAACTAGTTAATTAGTCTATAAGGTCACTGACTAATGAAAATAAGGTATAAGTAATATGATACTCTATATATATTGGTCTATAATAACTAACACTTATGTCTTAACTGTCATAGACATACTTATATATATATTACCTTAACTACTACTGCACACACACAGACAGACTGAACTAGCTATTGAACTACACATAACTTACTGCTACACTCTAAGACACTCTGATCAGGATCCTCCCTGTCATTGGGAAACACACAGGTATTGATTTCCTAACTAACACACATGTATACCTACTGTTCTTTCACAAAGAATGTAGGCATAGGTGCTCACATTCACACACACCTTGGAATTTAATTACCTACTCTCAGAATTCAGTATTTACTCTCAGCACACTATACAGATCTTATACATGAGACACACAGGTATTACCTATCACAGGCTCACTGCATTACTCCCAACTGAAACTTGCACACACACAGAAATTTAATACACTGAGACACACAGGAACCTATCTAACTGATACCTAAAACACTCTGCACTCTAAGATACTCACAACCACACTGTACTTTAACATAAACTCACTCTACACACACAGATACTCATACCCTCACTGCAATCATACAGTCCTGAACACAAGACACACTGCTCACTCTCAGTGAACCCGATACTCTCTTTATGCACTGATATACACAGAACATAAGTTGACACATAAATACACTGATATACACAGAACATAAGTTGACACATAAATACACTGATATACACAGAACCTAACACTACACAATACCACCCAACACATAAGTGAACTTACACACTAGAACTCTTAGTGAACCCGATACTCTCTCTATGCAGATACCACTGCACAGCAGAGAATACCCGACTCCAAACCCTGCTATATTCACTCTGACACACACAAGTTCATACTGATACCCAGGGATACACATGACACTGGTTCACAGGGATGCACCTACACAGGGATCTGAGAGTTCTCACACAAACCCAACTGCACAGGAAATGTCTAACCCATCTACCTACTCACAGCCAAAAACCCATATTGAACCTAGATAATTCACTCTCAAAAACAGGGACACACACATGTAGTTTTCTGACACAGCACAGCCATGCACATTTCCTCCATGCCCGACTGTACAACAACCCCAAAACCCCAACCTATCTATACCCCTATGCAATATATCTATGTATATGTATATATACATCAAAACATGCAGTAATTGAACACATAGATAGGCAAATCCCTAAGGGGCATTCCTACAAACACAAGAAGTGCAGAAAAATAGATTTACATACAACCCCATAAATCCTCAATCAAAACCCTACAAATCAAGATCTAACTCATACGTTGAAGGATGAGATAGGTCTACATGCGAACACCTAGGGTTTGGGTTCACGAAATTGGGGAAAACCAAACGTAGGTCACCCAAAACCCTAGATCTCCTAGGTCCTTATGTAGGATCCCTAGAAATCGAAACCTACACACACAAGGTGGGTTCCTAATGGTCAAAAACAAGAAAAATAGAATATAATTGATAAATAATAGGGTTTTACCTATAGGGAGATGGTTTCTCCAATGGAAGTTCTCTTTCCCAAGGCTTCTTGACCTCAGATCCTTGTTTCCTTTGCCTTGAAGGAGGAAAATGGGATTCCCTAGGGTTAGATTCTGAATTTGTGGTGGGGGAAAGATGGTTTTTCAAATGGAGGCTAAGGTTTTCTTCCAATGGAGGCTAGGTGGCTCCCTTTTATATTAAACCAAGTTTAGGGTTTCCAATGAATAGTTTTAGGTTAAACCCCCAGGTTAGGTCCTGTAGAACCTAGTTAACTAAGGTTTAGTCAGTTTAGGGTTTGAGGGTTCACCCTAAAATTTGAATTCTAGGGTTTCTCTAGAATTAGGTTTTCAAATTAGGGTTTAGTCATTAGGGTTGTCCTAATGAGTTCTAGGGTTGACCTAAAACCAAACATTACTAAATATATATAAATAGTTATAACTCAACAGATTAATTAAATACATAATTATTCAAGATAGTGAAATTACACAAATGCCCTTATATGGATATGTGGTAGTGACAAGTCTACCCTCCTAAAAAAAATTTCGTCCTCGAAATTTGGACTGAACAGAACAAGAATAAAATCAGAAAGGGATATACCTCAAGTCTTAGAAGAGATACGGGTATTGCTCGCGCATTTCGTCCTCTCTCTCCCAGGTCGACTCCCCTGGAGAGTGATGTCTCCATGCAACACGAACCAAAGAAATAGTTTGGTTCCGCAACACATTCTTTCTGCGGTCCAAGATCTCTACGGGCTGCTCGGGGTAGCTGAGCGTCGGACCAACCTCAATCTCCGAGTGGTCGAGTACGTGACTAGGGTCTGCCACGTACCGTCTCAGTTGCGACACGTGGAACACATCATGCACTCCCTCTAATGCAGGCGGCAAGTCCAGTCTATACGCCACTGCACCTACCCTCGCAAGAATACCAAAGGGTCCGATGTAGCGTGGGCTAAGCTTCCCGCCTCGACCAAAACGAATCGTGCCACGCGTCGGAGAAATCCGTAGGAATACTAAATCGCCAACCTAAAATAAAATAGTCTCAACACGCAGTCTAAACAACAACACAAACCAGAAAATAACAATCTATACCTGAAACTCAAGGGGTCTACGGTGGCTGTCGGCCCAATGCCGCTGTCTGTCCTGCGCCACTCGCAGTCTGTCTCTGATGAGTTTCACCTTTTCTGCTGCATCCACGACCATTTCTGGTCCTAGCAAGGCTCTCTCTCCAACGTCGTCCCAAGATAACGGTGTACGACACCTCCTTCCATAAAGAGCCTCAAATGGTGATATCTCGATGCTGGCCTGGTAGCTGTTGTTGTAAGCGAACTCTACCAGGTGCAGATGATCCTCCCAAGAACCTCCGAGATCTAGAACACAAGTACGTAGCATATCCTCGAGAGTCTGAATAGTCCTTTCAGACTGCCCGTCTGTCTGGGGGTGATATGCGGTACTGAACTTGAGCTGAGTGCCCAAGCTAGTCTGCAGACTCCTCCAGAAGTGGGAAGTGAAACGGCTATCCCGATCCGAGACGATGCTTACAGGAACTCCATGAAGTCTAACGATCTGGCGCACGTACATCTCTGCTAGCCTCTCTGTCGACGTGCCCACCTTGAAAGGTAAAAAATAGGCTGATTTGGTCAACCTGTCCACGATGACCCAAATCGCGTCCTTCCCTCCTGGAGAACGTGGAAGCCCTGAAACGAAATCCATGGTCACGTGCTCCCATTTCTACTCTGGAATCGGTAAAGGTTGAAGCAAACCACCTGGCCTCTGCCGGTCTGTCTTTACCTGCTGGCACACTAGACACCGGGATACGAAGCGTGCTACCTCGCGCTTCATTCCATACCACCATACATGCTCCCTCAAGTCTCGATACATCTTGTTGGCACCAGGATGCATCGAGTACTGAGAGCGATGTGCCTCCTGTAAAACCTCTTCGCGCAGCTCCCCGCTCGGCACACATATCCTCGTGCCGTGTCGTAAAGAACCATCATCTGCGATAGTAAAGTCGTCCGACAACCCTATCTGAACCTGTGCCCTGATACTCCTCAGAGCCTCATCCTCGTACTGTGCAGCTCTGATCCTGTCCATCAGTTCGGACTGTATCTGCAATCCCAATATCTGAATCTCAGTACCGGGAACTAACACTTCAATCTCCAAGCTCTCCAAATCAGCCAACAAATGTCTATCTGTCGTCAAGTACATAGCCATCGGATACCTGCTCAAGGCATCGACGACTACGTTGGCCTTCCCTGGATGGTACTGCAATGAAATGTCAAAGTCCTTCATCAATTCTAACCACCTCCTCTGCCTCATGTTCAGCTCCTTCTGTATGAATACGTACTTCAAGCTCTTGTGGTCTGTGAAAATCTCCATGCGTTCTTCGTACAGGTAATGTTTCCACAGCTTTAGGGCGAAGATAACTGCTGCCAACTCCAGATCGTGGGTGGGGTAGTTCTTTTTATGAGGGCGTAACTGCCTGGAAGCATAGGCAATCACCTTCCCGTGCTGCTGGAGAACACATCCCAGCCCTTTCCCTGAAGCATCACTGTAGATGGTGAAACCACCTGTCCCTGCTGGCAACGTCAAAATTGGAGCTGTCGTCAACCTCTTCTTCAGCTCATCAAATGCAGCCTGGCACTCCTCCGTCCAGACAAAATCCACATCCTTCCTAGTCAGTCGGGTCATCGGCGCTGCAATTCTGGAGAAGTCTTGTACAAACCTCCTGTAGTATCCTGCTAGCCCGAGAAAACTCCTGATCTCAGCTACCGAACTGGGGGTAGCCCACGACTCCACTGCCTCGATCTTCTGTGGGTTAACCGAGATTCCGTCACCCGATACCACATGCCCAAGAAATTCGACCTTGTCAAGGAAGAATTCACACTTAGAGAGTTTCCCGTACAGCTTCTCCCTCCTGAGAGTCTCTAAGACCAACCTCATGTGCTCTTCGTGCTCCTCCGGGGTCTTGGAATACACAAGAATATCGTCGATGAATACTACCACGAACTTGTCAAGGTATTGGTGGAACACCTGGTTCATCAGGTTCATGAATACTGCCGGTGCATTGGTTAAACCAAATGGCATCACCATGAACTCAAACTGGCCGTATCTGGTCCGAAAAGCTGTCTTTGGCGTGTCTTCCCTCTTCACCTTCACCTGGTGATAGCCTGATCTCAAATCTATCTTTGAAAACACCCTCGCCCCGCTCAACTGATCGAAAAGATCATCTATCCTCGGTAGCGGGTACTTGTTCTTGATAGTGATATTGTTCAAAGCTCTATAATCAATGCACATGCGCACCGTGTCGTCCTTCTTCGGTACGAACAATACCGGAGCTCCCCATGGTGATGAACTAGATTTGATGAAACCTTTGTCCTGCAGCTCCTCAACTTGCTTCTTCAGTTCTGCCAGCTCGCTGTTGTTAACTCTATAGACATGTTGTGAAATGGGCTCCGCTCCTGGAACCAAGTCTATAGAGAATTTAACATCCCTGTCTGGCGGCAAGCCTGGCAACTCTTCTGGAAATACATCCAGGAACTCCGCTATCAGAGGATGTGGCAACTCCTCTTCTTCTGCCCTGGCTCCGCAAAATATGCTCCTGCTCTGTTCCGCTGCTCCTCTGACGACCTCAAACTCCGGCTCTCTTGGTGGTCTAAATAATACTCTGCCTCTATAACAATCTATAGTAGCATGATGCCTACTCAACCAGTCCATTCCGAGCACGATATCGTACCCCGGAAGTGGCATGACAAGTAAGCTCACCCTCAACTCTCGGCCTCCTACTGACACTCTTCGGTCCTTGCAGTGATCACGGACTAGGATAATACCTCCACCAGTCGTGATCTTGCAATTCCTAGCTAATGGTTCTGTGTCTAAATAATGTCGAAGTGCATAAGATACAGACACAAAACTATGGGAAGCGCCAGAGTCGAATAAGGTAAATGCGGGAATACAATCGAGAAGAACCGAACCTGTGATCAAGTCTCCTGCTGGCTCGATCTCCTCGACTGCCATGGCGTACGCTCACCCCTGGGGTACACCTCTCTGCTGCTGGTGCTGGGCAAACTTCTGATGTTGTGGTGGAAGTGGTCCCCTCTGTTATTGGCCTCCTGGTACGGTAGGTACCCTGTCTGGTCCTCTCTAGGCGGCTGCTCCACCCTGACCTGAACGAATCATAGGGCAATCCTTCAGCTGGTGTGTCGTCGATCCGCAGGATAGACATGAGCCCAATCTCTTCCTGCAGATATCTCTAGTATGTCCCATCTTCTCGCAGTACGCACACTGGATGGCGGGCTGGTTCTGTCTCTGTTGCTGCTGCTGGACCTGCCCTCGGGCTGGTGCCTGATGCTGCTGCTGAAAGGGTCTCTGCTGTTGCTGCTGAAAGTGTGGACGCTTGCCCGGTCCCGCACTACTGTTTGCTCCTCCGGAACTATCGCGTCCCCTCTTAGGCCTGAGGCCCAAGTCGTCCTCGGCTATCTGGGCATCCATCAATATGCCCTCGTAGGTAGCTGTGCGACGTCCCGACGTGCGAGACTTGATCTTCCTTGTCAGCCCCTTTCTGAACTTCCAGGCCCTGTCCCCCGGATCTCTAGTCATCGACGGTGCGAAGCGGCTCAGACGGGAAAACTCCGTGGTATACTCGTCGACGGACGAGCTCCCTTGGGCTAAGTCATGGAACTGACTCTCCAAAGCTCCCAGGACAACATCAGGAAAGAACTTCTCCTTGAAGAGCTCCTTGAAATCCTCCCAAGTGAGTCCCCTGCGCAAGAGTCTCAGCTCCGTGCGAAACCACGTCAAGGCAATGTCGAACATCTGGCTGCCAGCGGCCTCGATCTGGAGGGCCTCTGGAAGCTGTGCCAAGCGTAAGTTCCTCTCGATGTCCTCTAGCCAATCATCGGCGTAGAGTATCCCTTCTGTCCCCTTGAACTTCCGAGGCATCATCCTCTTAAAATCTACAATGGTGCCCGGCCTCTGGTGGTGCTGATCAGGACGCTGCTGCTGCTGAGTAACTCTCTCCACAGCCTGGAGGGCCACTTGGTGAGCATTCTCCATGTTCACCCTCATCATCTCTGTCTGGGCCTGATGTGCCTCAGCCTGCACTCTCTGGGCCTCTGTCGACGTCCTCTGGGCATCGACCATGCCCTGAATCAAGGCGAACATCTGTGCCCCATCGACGGGCACACCTCCTGGATGCTGAACTGGTGGTGGTGGTAGAGGCCCCGTCGTAGCTGTGGGGACCCTCTGAACTGGTGGTGGAGGACCCCCGAATGCTGCAGACACTCCCACATGTACTGGAGATGTAGGAGGTGCTGCGGATGTCTGTCCGACAGGACGAGAGGTGGCAGACCTCTCTGAATCTGCTGCTCCAAGTCTCTGGGACCTCCTCGGCGGCATCCTATAGACAGATCGAAAGATTAAATTAAGGCAATAGATACGATATCATCAAGGAAGGACAGTAAATTTCTAAGGGAAAAATCAGTAAGAGTAGTATCATAAGAATTCAGAATTCCCTAATTGTGATTGAGCATATCCTCGGCCTAATTCCTATTTCCTAAAACATACTCGTAGTAATACTCTAAGCGAGCACCACTACGATATCGCTCTAATGCGGTTCTAGGACTAGACCTGCATGGGCCACCAATAAAACGTGTCACGACCCGCACCCGGAATTTGGGCATGAGTCGTGGGTACGTCCAGCCTACGCCGCAGCATCGGCGGTAGAATGCTGTCTAGGTCTCAACATATAATATATCCTGACAATAGTCTCAACTCCGCACGGAGGACAATGATAATAATCCACAGTTCTATGATATACTCAATCACAAGCTAATAGAAATAATAGCACGATGAGAATAGAAAAGAGTTCTAATAAAAACCAACCACAATAAGTCCAACTCAAATCCTGGGTCTAAATGACCTCACAAAGTCACAAAATAATAAATACAACTCAGTCTCAGTCTAAAACAATAAATGCAGAAAAATAATCTAAGAACAGCCAGGTAAATTTTCCTCTAGACTAGGCAACTCCTCTGGGGTTTCTGGAGTGAAATCACCCTCTAATCCTGGGCCGTAATGAGTGGGGCACAAGCTCTCCAGGTCCTCTGAAAAATATTATCCAGTCAGGATTGGAGCAAAGCACAAGCACTAACAGCAGTTTCATTAAATTGACAAAATCTATAAACAGTGTAAGAAATACAAGATGGAAAATAAATGCTGGAAATGTAAAGTACTGAAAAAAATGGAAATAGGCAATAGAGCATCTAGCAATGAACAATAAATGGTGAATACTAGACAATAAGTAGTGAATGCTGGAACAGGTGAATCTGAATAAAATAGACATCTAGCTAAGTGTTTGAATTATCAGTTTATCATGTGATCGGCTTAGGACTTGATCAGGCTGGTTATATATGATTAACTATGATTCTTGTAGGTCAGGCTAACCATATGGTTAGCTATGATGCATGTAGTGGTCAGGTTAATCATATATAACAACTATGATGCATGTAAGATGGTCAGGCCGCACCCAACGTGAGAAGTGGGGTGAGCTATGATGCATGTAAAGGATTTGGATATGATCACATAATCTACTAATAGTTCCCCATCCCCCAGCTAGCACGATGGATTCCAATCACGACTCCTCATGATGGAAATCTAGGGTGCTAACCCGTGTATCCATAGTGTCGGAATCAAGTATGTAATACAACTGCATTATAGAAATAATCAACAATAAAAACTGTCAGAGAATGTACTCGCCTGTGGTCCTGAGCAGGGTGTGAGGATCGATGTCCAAGGTAGGATCACAAGGACCTATATATAAGATATCAATGTTAAATACTGAGTTAAAGGGATAAACATGATTAACTACTTAAGTATGAGGCCTCTAGGTCAAATCTGTGGTTTTCTGCTCAGTACTAGGTTATCCTAGGTAAACTAGGTCCACACTAAGGTTTAGGTCCAAAACTAGTTAATTAGTCTATAAGGTTACTGACTAATGAAAATAAGGTATAAGTAATATGATACTCTATATATACTGGTCTATAATAACTAACACTTATGTCTTAACTGTCATAGACATACTTATATATATATTACCTTAACTGCTACTGCACACACACAGACAGACTGAACTAGCTATTGAACTACACATAACTTACTGCTACACTCTAAGACACTCTGATCAGGATCCTCCCTGTCATTGGGAAACACACAGGTATTGATTTTCTAACTAACACACATGTATACCTACTGTTCTTTCACAAAGAATGTAGGCATAGGTGCTCACATTCACACACACCTTGGAATTTAATTACCTACTCTCAGAATTCAGTATTTACTCTCAGCACACTATACAGATCTTATACATGAGACACACAGGTATTACCTATCACAGGCTCACTACATTACTCCCAACTGAAACTTGCACACACACAGAAATTTAATACACTGAGACACACAGGAACCTATCTAACTGATACCTAAAACACTCTGCACTCTAAGATACTCACAACCACACTGTACTTTAACACATACTCACTCTACACACACAGATACTCATACCCTCACTGCAATCATACAGTCCTGAACACAAGACACACTGCTCACTCTCACTCACTGAATTCTCACTCTCTAGTTACTGATACATATACACTGGCATTAGGTTCTAGGATACACACATACTGTGAACCTGGGAGAAATCACCACACACACTCACTGACTATACACTGGTTACTATACACTGGTTCTGGATACATGAAATATACACAGAATTCCTACATACTATGATCTAGCTGATACACAAATTCTGCACAGAGGCACACACCGACATAGATTCCTAGACCCACTGATACACAGTGGTTCACAGTTAATAACACAGGCATTTACATCCTTCACCATACTGATACACACTGATACATGACATTAAATCCTACACTACAATTTATATATCCCTATCTACTGATACACATAGGTACACAGAGAACACAGTCAAATCTCACTGGTTCACACAAATTGGAATTCAAATACCTACAAATACACAGGCACTTAGCTAGGCTTATTGACATATAAATACACTGATATACACAGAACCTAACACTACACAATACCACCCAACACATAAGTGAACTTACACACTAGAACTCTTAGTGAACCCGATACTCTCTCTATGCAGATACCACTGCACAGCAGAGAATACCCGACTCCAAACCCTGCTATATTCACTCTGACACATACAAGTTCATACTGATACCCAGGGATACACATGACACTGGTTCACAGGGATGCACCTACACAGGGATCTGAGAGTTCTCACACAAACCCAACTGCACAGGAAATGTCTAACCCATCTACCTACTCACAGCCAAAAACCCATATTGAACCTAGATAATTCACTCTCAAAAACAGGGACACACACATGTAGTTTTCTGACACAGCACAGCCATGCACATTTCCTCCATGCCCGACTGTACAACAACCCCAAAACCCCAACCTATCTATACCCCTATGCAATATATCTATGTATATGTATATATACATCAAAACATGCAGTAATTGAACACATAGATAGGCAAATCCCTAAGGGGCATTCCTACAAACACAAGAAGTACAGAAAAACAGATTTACATACAACCCCATAAATCCTCAATCAAAACCCTACAAATCAAGATCTAACTCACACGTTGAAGGATGAGATAGGTCTACATGCGAACACCTAGGGTTTGGGTTCACGAAATTGGGGAAAACCAAACGTAGGTCACCCAAAACCCTAGATCTCCTAGGTCCTTATGTAGGATCCCTAGAAATCGAAACCTACACACACAAGGTGGGTTCCTAATGGTCAAAAACAAGAAAAATAGAATATAATTGATAAATAATAGGGTTTTACCTATAGGGAGATGGTTTCTCCAATGGAAGTTCTCTTTCCCAAGGCTTCTTGACCTCAGATCCTTGTTCCCTTTGCCTTGAAGGAGGAAAATGGGATTCCCTAGGGTTAGATTCTGAATTTGTGGTGGAAGAAAGATGGTTTTTCAAATGGAGGCTAAGGTTTTCTTCCAATGGAGGCTAGGTGGCTCCCTTTTATATTAAACCAAGTTTAGGGTTTCCAATGAATAGTTTTAGGTTAAACCCCCAGGTTAGGTCCTGTAGAACCTAGTTAGCTAAGGTTTAGTCAGTCTAGGGTTTGAGGGTTCACCCTAAAATTTGAATTCTAGGGTTTCTCTAGAATTAGGTTTTCAAATTAGGGTTTAGTCATTAGGGTTGTCCTAATGAGTTCTAGGGTTGACTTAAAACCAAACATTACTAAATATATATAAATAGTTATAACTCAACAGATTAATTAAATACATAATTATTCAAGATAGTAAAATTACACAAATGCCCTTATATGGATATGTGGTAGTGACAATAATTATTTATTATGCACAATATTTAACTAAATAAGAAATTACTAAAATGCCCTTTCCTAGAAAATATGGTAGTGACAAGTCTACCCTCCTTAAAATAATTTTGTCCTCGAAATTCAAAGACAAAAACTACCCCCAAAAAATAACAGAACAGAACTAAAGAGCAGAACTAAAGAATCATAACTAAGTATGAAAGAACATAACAATGAACAAAATATAACTAGGAAATAACATACCTCAGGGCACAAACAAATATGGATAACGCTCTCGCATTTCATCCTCTCTCTCCTAGGTAGAATCCCCCGGAGAGTGATGCCTCCATGAGACGCGTACCAAAGGAATAGTCTGGTTCCTCAGCACCTTCTCTCTCTGATCTAGAATCTCAACTGGCTGCTCTGAATAGCTAAGATTAGGGCCCACCTCTATCTCCGAGTGATCCAACACATGACTAGGATCTGCCACATATTGTCTCAACTGCGACACGTGAAACACGTTGTGCACTCCCTCCAATGCAGGTGGTAAGTCAAGTCTATAAGCAACTGCATCGACCCTCCCTAGAATAGTGAAAGGTCCGATGAATCGCGGACTAAGCTTCCCGCCTCCACCGAAGCGAATCGTGCCTCGTATCGGAGAAATCCTCAGAAACACCAAACAACCCACCTAGAACAGAATACCAACTTAAGAACTTAATCTATAACAAACAACCAACAACAAGCACAAAATAAAATCTAAACTATACCTCGAACTCCAAAGGTCTTCGGTGGCTATTGGCCCAATGCCGCTGTCTGTCCTGCGCCACACGAATTCTGTCTCTGATCAAATGAACCTTCTCCGCTGAATCCATAACCATCTCTGGCCCAAGCAAACTCTCTCCCCAATATCGTCCCATGACAAGGGAGTACGACACCTCCGGCCGTACAGAGCTTCAAAAGGTGACATCTCTATACTAGCCTGGTAGCTGTTGTTATAAGCAAACTCTACCATATGGAGATGATCCTCCCAAGAACCCCCAAAATCTAGTACACAAGTACGCAACATATCCTCGAGAGTCTGAATAGTCCTCTCTGACTGCCCATCTGTCTGGGGATGATATGCAGTACTGAACTTGAGCTGAGTGCCCAAACTCTCCTACAAACTCTTTCAGAAATAAGAAATGAAACGACTATCCCGATCCGAGACTATGCTGACGGAAACTCCATGTATTCTAACAATCTACCTCACATACATCTCTGCTAGCTTCTCCGTAGACAAACCCACCTTGAAAGGTAAAAAGTGGGCCGACTTGGTCAACCTATCAATGATGACCCAAATCGCATCGTTCCCTCCTGGAGATCGGGGAAGTCCGGACACAAAATCCATAGTAATGTGCTCCCACTTCCACTCTGGAATGGGTAATGGCTGAAGTAAACCTCCTGGCCTTTGCCTCTCGGCTTTCACCTGCTGGCATACTAAGCATCTGGATACAAACTGTGCCACTTCCCTCTTCATGCCATACCACCACATACTCTCTCGCATATCCCGATATATCTTGTTGGCACCTGGATGCATGAAATACTGAAAGTGATGCGCTTTCTGTAATACCTTCTCACGCAGCTCCCCACTAGGCACACACAATCTAACTCCATGTCTCAAAGATCCATCCTCAGCAATGGTGAAATCATTCTCCAATCCTGCTCTCACCTGAGCTCTGATACTCCTCAGAGATACATCCTCATACTGTGCTGCCTTGATCCTGTCCGTCAAATCTGAATGTATCTATAATCTCCACATCTGCATAGTACAACCAGGAACTATTACCTCGATGTCCAAGCTCTCCAAGTCCTCCAGCAAATATCGATCCTGTGTTAAGAAAATAGCTACCGGATACCTACTCAAAGCATCGGCAACTACATTAGCTTTTCCAGGATGATACTGCAAAGATATATCAAAATTCTTTATCAGTTCCAACCACAGACGCTGCCTCATGTTCAACTCCTTCTGCGTAAAAACGTACTTCAAGCTCTTGTGGTTTGTGAAGATCTCCACACGCTCTCCGTACAAATAATATTTTCACAAATTCAGAGCGAAGATGACTGCTGCTAACTCCAAATCATGGGTAGGATAGTTCTTTTCATGAGGACACAATTGCCTAGATGCATAGGCAATCACTTTCCCATTCTGCTGAATAACACAACCTAAACCTTTCCCCGATGCATCACTAAAAATAGTGAAACCTCCATACCCTGATGGCAACGTCAAAATAGGAGCAGACGTCAACCTCTTCTTCAATTCCTCGAAAGCAACCTGGCAATCCTCTGTCCAAATAAACTCCACATCCTTCCTTGTGAGTCTGGTCATTGGCTCGGTAATCCTCAAAAAATCTTGCACAAACTTCCTGTAGTAGCTTGCCAATCCCAAGAAACTCCTGATCTCTGCTACCGAACTCGGGGTCTTCCAAGATTTCACTGTTGCGATCTTCTTCGGATCCACTGAAATACCATTACCAATCACAACATGCCCCAATAACTCCACCTTGTCCAAGAAAAACTCACACTTGGACAACTTCCCATACAGCTTCTCCTTCCTCAGCACATCCAACACAATCCTTAAATGCTCCTCTGGCGTCTTTGAGTATATGAGTATGTCGTCGATGAACACCACCACGAACTTGTCAAGGTACTGATGGAACACCTGGTTTATCAAGTTCATAAATACCGCTGGTGCATTAGTCAAACCAAACGACATCACCATAAACTCGTACTGACCATACCGAGTTCTTAAAGCAGTCTTCGATATGTCCACCGACTTCACCTTTACCTGATGATAGCCTGATCTCAAGTCTATCTTAGAAAATACCTTGGCACCACTCAACTGATCAAACAGATCATCAATCCTTGGCAAAGGGTACTTATTCTTGATAGTGAAATTATTTAAAGCCCTGTAATTAATGAACATGCGCACCGATCCATCCTTCTTCGGTACAAACAATACTGGGGCTCCCCACGGTGAAGAACTCAATCTGATAAACCCCTTATCTTGCAAATCGTCCACCTGCTTCTTCAGCTCGACCAGCTCGCTATTGTTTACTCTATAGACATATTGCAAAATTGGTTCTGCTCCTGGCACCAAGTTTATAGAGAATTCAACATCTCGATCTGGCGGCAACCCTGGCAATTCCTCAGGAAACACATCTAAGAACTTGCTATCAACGGATGCGGCAACTCCTTGTCTTCCACCATAGCACCACAAATAATGCCTTCTCCCTGCTCTGCAGCTCCTCTAGCAAACTCGAACTCTGCCTCTCCTGGTGGACCAAACACAACTCTACCTCCTCTACAATCTATGCTAGCATGGTGCCTACTCAACCAATCCATCCCGAGTATAATATCGTAGCTCGGAAGTGGCATTACAAGTAGACAGGCACTCAACTCCCGGCCTCCTAGAGTTACTCTTCGATCCTTGCAAATATCATTAACCAGGATATTGCCTTCCCCGGTCATGATCTTGCAAGTCCTAAGCAAAGACTCAACTACCAAACTATGCTTCAGAGCAAAAAAAATAGATACAAAACTATGGGAAGCACCACTATCAAACAAAGCTAAAGCTGAAATAGAATCAAGAAGAATAGAACCTGCGATGACATCTCCGGTGGGTTCATCCTCCTCGACGGTCATAAGAAACGCTCGTCCCTGACGTGCACCTCCCTGCTGCTGATGCTGGACATAATGCTGCTGCTGTGTCGGAAGCGGTCACCTCGATTGTACTGCAGATGGTCTCGTCTGTGCCCTCGGAGCTGAAGCTACTCCCTGAACTGCACAACGAGGATTGGAAGGATACTCCCTCAGCTGATGCCCTTCAGTACCACAATACAAACAAACTCCCAACCTCTTCCTGCAAACTTCCCAGATATGGCCGGGCTTCTTGCAGAAGTGGCAAGAAGATTGCTGTAACTGTCTCTGCTGTTGTGGTGCCTAGTGAAAAGGTGGCCTAGCTAGAGTCTGGTGCTGTTGTGGCTGCTGGAAAGGCCTGGACTAGAAATCAGGGCATTTTACCGATACTGCATTGCTGTTTGCCCCCAGAAAAGAATCACGGTCTCTCTTGGGCTTCAAACACAACTCCCGCTCAACCTTGCGTGCCTCCGTAAGTATCTCCGAGTATGTCTCATAAAAAGACGGAATGAGGATCAATATGGCACATGATGTAAGATACTCAAGGAAATGACAGATTAAGAGATCAAGTATCAATATCAAAGGAGAATAGTTGAATGAATCAAAAGAATTTTCCTAGGTGTGATTTAGTATCTAAGCCTATATCCTATATCCTATCGCAGGCTCGCAGTAGTACAACTAAATCGTCGTACTACCATGACATCGCATAACTTGCGAAGTTTGACCTGCATGGGCCACCACTAAAAATGTGTCACGACCCGCACCCGGTATAAGGGTACAAGTTGGGAACAATACCCAGCCTACGCCGCAGAATCGACGATAGAACGCTGTCTGGGTAATCTATCTAGCAATATAAATAACCACCAACAATAACAATATACTCAATCACAGATCTAAGATGGAACGAGCACGAATATAATAAAGAATAGAATAGTCACATACAACTCATGAGTCTAAAATAATATATCAATGAGTCAGAAAGAATATTAACAAATAATCTGGAGACAAATCCAGTACAAGAAATACTAAGAAGCTACTAAACTCGGGTCATCTGCCTCAGTCGGGATAAGTCCCTCCTGAACCAGGGTCTCAGACTCTAAACCCACAACATCCTGAGGTCCATAATGTGTAGGGTAACAGTCCTCAGTGTCATCTGGGAAAAATATATCCAGTCAGGAAAGGAGCAGAGTATATCTCTAACAGCAGTTCTAATCAATGATAAAAACTATGTAACAGTAAATAGATGTGAATATACAAGTTGCACAATAGATACAAGAGATACACAATAAGGAAATACTGGAATAAATACAAGAATAAACAATATGACAATGAACAAGAATACTAATGTCTAAGTGTGTGAGTATTAGCTTTAACATGTGATCGGCTTAAGAACTTGCACAAGAGTATAATGGCCTGGCTGATCATACGTGCGGTGTCACGACCCGCACCCAGATTTTGGGGCACGAGTACGTGGGTACGTCCAGCCTACGCTACAGCATCGGCGGTAGAACGCTGTCTAGGTCATAACACTATCTAAACAATCTCATACGAGCATCCAACTCCATAAGGAGACACGGATATCACAATATAATATGAACAATATACTCAATCACACAACTACAACACGATAAGATATTAAAGAAATAAATAATCAAAATGCAACACAAGTCTAAATAGAAATAATCTAACTCAACAATAATATCCAAGTCTCAAAGTATGCCGGAGACAAATCCGGTACCAAAATCTGCTAAAAGAAACTAACTAAATAACTAGTGATCCCGGCTAGACCACCCAGAAATCACACCTGCTACAAAGTCCAAGACTGCAGCTACTCTCCCTATGGTCCATAAAATGTCGGACACCAGTCCTCTAAGGCGCAGTCTGAAAAAATATTTCCAGTCAGGATGGAGCGAAGTACAACCCAAATAACAGTTCCAGTTAATTAATAAGGACTATAAAACAATAAATAGATGATGCTATATACTGAGAGAAGACAATGAATAAATGCAATAGCAAAATAAAGAGACAGGCAATATAGGCAATATGGTACAGTCAGTGCATATATGGAATAAAATAAAGAGGTACAATATCGTATACGAGTGATGTAGTATATGAACTAAAATAGAGAACTGTAACTATTCTAAGTGTTCGAAATAGTAGTTTCGAAATGTGATCGGCTTGGGAACTTGTTCGATAGCTACATGGCCTGGCTAATCATATGTGAGGTGTACGATTAATACTATCAATGTCTACACTTGTACGATAGGTATTTTGATCACATCTCCCACTAGCAATTTCCTCCGCCCCCAACTAGTACTGTGGATCCAATCATGACACATCAAGATACACGATCAATGTCCAATATATCATGTACGATATCTAATATCAATGTCGTGTACAATGTCAATACGATAACCAATGTAACATCTCATGACTAAGATCTAATCTATATACTAGTCCGTGTAGCACAGTGTCAAGAATCAGATATAATATTTCTAGATACTTGAATTATAGAAATTATCAAATAATAGAAATTATCAGATAATGTACTCGCCTGGGGTCCTGCTGCTGGCAATACCAATAACCTGATTCCGAAGTCTTGTCTGAACAATCCAACAATCCTATAGAGATTATTTAATAATAATATTGCATCAGTTGCTACACTAACACACAATCATAAATACATTGAACTCAGGGGCTACGCTAGGTATGACACTGGTCAACTAGGGTCAAGTGCACGTCTAATTGCGCGGGTGTCGCGTCTGCAAATGCTGTACAAAACAGACAGTCAAAATGATACGGGGCTTGCCAGTACGTCAGTGTACATATGGCAGTCTGCTAACATATCACATGGTCACAGGTCAATGTAACTACGGAATATCCGTAATTACACTCGGGTCACCTAGGACATGTGTAATTATACATATTATCAACTAGCATATAACATTAATACTCATAATATATATGTATATGTATACCAATTAATTACATATATAATATATGTATATACACTAATTGAATTCACGTACTATATATATATATGTATATATAGATATACCAATTATATACATGTCAAGCCTATACTAATGGAATACATATACTAATACATACATACTAATTGAGTTCATATACTTTATATATATATATGTATATATATACCAATATTCATATTAAACATATATATATACTAATACTAATATGTATATACATACACATACGTACATAAAATTACGGAGGAGGGGACAAGTACGAACCTTGGCGGGCATGTACGGGATCGACGATGACGATGATGACGATGGTAACGGCGTTGACGACGATGTTGATAACGACGATGATGATTAAGGTGGTGGTGTCGGTGATTATGGAGATGATGGTGATTATGGAGGTTGATGATGGTGATTATGGAGGTTGATGATGGTTATGATGATGATGATCATCATGGTGAAGATAACGGTGAAGGCGAGGCTGCCAGAGTGGAGAATGTTCAGGCGAGGGGATGACAGGGAGGAGAGGTGGTGGAGAGTCGACAAGGGATGGATATGGGTGGTCGGGAAGCATTGGTCGGGAAGAGAACAGAGGGAGGAGGAGGAGAACGACTGTGCTCGGCTTGCAAGCGATTCAGCGGGGTGATGAGGGGTGGCCGGACTGGTCCGGTCGAGGAAGATGGATGGCGAGTTGAAGGAGGTCGGGTAGTCGAGTAGGCTGCTGTCGGAGATTGCGGAGGGTGTTCAGCATTAATGGTGGTGGTGTTAGCCGCTGTCCAGTCGGCGGAGGATGGTGAGGGGAAGACGATGATGGCGGGCTCAGGTGAGGAGACGACGGGGATCCGGGGTAATGGCTCCGGCGAGTACTGGGCTGCTCCGGCTGGGCGTCGTGGTGGAGTTGCTCGGCGCTGCGGGGGTTCAGCGGCTCGGCGGGGAGGTGACTGGAGGAAGGGGAGGCGGTCGTGGCAGATGACAGCGGGGGATGGGAGCGGGTTGGAGGCGGTGAAGTATGCGGGGTTGCTGGGCAGCGGGTTAGTTGAACTCCGGCGTCGGGTTATCGACGTAGTTCTGCGGGTAAAAGGGGTGAAGCAGGTAGGGATTGGTTGGCAGGTGGTCGGGTTGGTTGAAGTATGCGGGGACAGTGGAGATGGATGGTGGTGACGAGGTCGTCCGGCGGGGTCGTGGATGACTCCTGCGGAAAGAATCGGTCTAGGAGGAGGAGAACAGCGACGGTCGACTGCTGTCGGGGGAAGTGATGGCCGAAAAGAGGAGGTGAACAGGGAGGGGATTAGGGAAGTCGGTTGTATAGGTTTATGTGTTAGGTTGAAAATGGAAAAGAAAAGTAAGGTAGAATAATACTATATATAGGTAGTAGAATTTGGGTTGACCTAGAATTAGGCTTGGTCAAAACCCTCTTGGGATTGGGCCTTGTCATGGATATTTTCAATGGCCAGGATTCAAATGGGTTCAAATAAAATTGCTAGAATTGCATTGGTTCAAGGTTTTGAAGGCCATGGTTCAAGGAGAATGATGTTGTATTGCACACTTCCAAAAATTATAAAAAAATACACATGAAGGGGAAATGGGTTTATTTATGTGTCGTATCCACCGGGATGGATACCTTAATGCACTTTTGCACAAAGTGCCCAACAATTAGAAAATTGCACAAAGTCTGGTTTATGGTTTAATTTAATTAAAATTAATATCATTGGTGTTCTAAAATTAATTAGAAGTACATGGGACTAAAATTAAGTGGGACACAAGTGTCATGAATGAAGAAGACTCATAATAGAATATTATCCTAATTTGGGTTACACAAAACGGGTCAAGATTGTGTCTCCAATTTCGATTGGAACGTACAACGATACAAAGTTGGATTAATTCGAATTTAAAATAAACGTCTGCGACGAATATTGTACGACTAAAATGAAGCACAAGAGATCATATTTATAAGTTACACAAGGGTCCGAATGGTAGGCTGGCACGTCTAGGACAAGGTTGTGAAATTTGTTGAAAGGCAAAAGCTAGGGTAGCGCTCCAAATATCGAAGCAACAGTAAGGCACAACAATTAAATAAAATCACAATAATTAATTATAACCCTAAATAATTAATCCCAAAAATTACAAATTAAATCCATAACACTATATTTCGGTCAGGGCTCCATCTAGTAGGCATCTAGGTCTAGTCTACTAACTCATGCATTAATGAACACTATATAATATAATATATATCTATACACACATCATGCAATTATTTAAAATAAATACACACCTATAATATATAAAATGACAAAAATACCCCTATTTTCAGGATGTGGTAGTGACAAGTCTACCCTCCTTAAAAGAATTTTGTTCTCGAAATTTAAAATCCTCAATAGTCATATTTATTTATTTATTTATTTATTTATTTTACCATTAAAATTTTAAATTTATCAAATCACATAATCATGAAGTAAATCTATATTGTTATTTCACGATCTTCAAATTTAAATATCATATTCCTGGAAAATCTTTAAATTATTATCAAATTCTATTCTTATCACAATCTTCTCCAAAATTTTAATAAATAAATACAAAAATTTAATATTCAATCCTCTAATTGAAATCCAATCAATGCATATTTATAAATTTAAAATAAAATCTCATCCGCAAAGTTTGAATCTCAAACACTAATCCCTTAATCATCTTGCTCCTATAATTTAAGTCCAATCGATGCGTATTTATAAAATTTAAATCCACATCTATCCAAGTATTCCTATATATTCACAGTCTCTAACACACAAGATACACACAAATACACCAGTCGTCTACAATCCTCAATTGTGTACTAAAATTTGCACTGCCCGGATTACTTGTACTATTACTTCCAATAATTTCTATCCATATTGACTGATACACCAATTTAATTATCATCACACGAGGTACTTACTGTTATTAGCACTAACCCTTGATATAGAAATACTAACTCTCTTGGTATGGTAACACTAGCTTCATCATTAGATCACCTCATCACACTTATTAGAACTCACGATCATTTGCACTTTTTATAACTTATATAATACACATGCCTCACTTCACCCTCAAAGGCAGGCATATGGTTCCATATCTCAATTGATGTAACATATTTTCTCTTAAATCTTTTACATACTAATCAGTGATACACTATATATCCTCCATTACCAATCTTGATATTTTTTCTACCCATGGCACACTCATTAATACCTTTTATGTATATATATTTCTTTACTCTTGACACACCTAAGTATCAACCATCAAATTGAATATCATGCTCCATTAATTTTCAACATAAGTCCTTGATACTTAATTGTTTACATAGATCATCCAATTATATAAATTTATGACTATCTAAGACTGGCATGCTGACTCTGATACTTACTCTTGGAACCATCACTGATACTCTTTACTCCTTCTACTTATAATACCAATACTACTATAATAATGACACCTTATCATAGAACCATTGCTACAAGGTATACACTATGGGTTAACTCTAGATGATGCCTATTGCTCACATGTCCAACCAAGAAACACTTACAAACTCACAAGTCATATTCTCAGCAGTCAACACTGAAACTCAAGACACAGACCTAATTGCAAGACACCCATTATCACACTAACAAAGAACCCTAATGGAAAGAAGCTTAAGAAAAAACTGGACTGAGGAACTGAAGGTATTTCTACTGCTAGCAAACAAAAAGAAGCGATGGAACAAAGTCCTGGAATAACAGAAGTGGATAGGTTTTGAGATGATACTTTAAGAACAAATTTAAGATACAACCTGATAATCATACACGTCTGTCCGAATCATGACACTCAGAATTCTCACCACGCCAGTAAGCATAGCTGTGATGAACGATAGATTTCATAACTTAGGTATGCAACTCTATAATCATGTCGTCTAGAATCCTTGCTGTGCCAACTAGTATAGCTGCGAGAAATTCTAAATTTTATAACTAAGCTATATACATCTGAAGTCAGGTACCTATGTTTTTGATACGCCAGCTAATATGGCTGCGATAAATTCTAGGCTCCATAACCAAAGTAGATATTTTACCTTTCTCACTGTCCTTATCAACATATGTCATCAGATGATACCGTAAATTTTAGTCTGTAAAATTTATCTCGATAAGAAATCAAACTCAACAAGGACACTAAGATTTTAATTTAATAACTAATCAACAAGAATCAAATTTAATATCAACAAGTGAGAACGGACGAAAATAAGGGAAAGGATTTGAATTAGAAATTATAATGAGATTCTCAAGGGTCGTCCCAGGAATCTCTCAAATAATTTGTGATTAAGTATTCACTCTCATCCTAATATCCTATGTCCTATATCCTATCGCAGGCACGCAGTAGTACAACTAAGACGTCGCACTACTACGACATCGCACAACTTGTAAAGTCTGACCTACATGGGCCACCACTAAAAATGTATCACGACCCACACCCGAATTTTGGGACACGAGTACTTGGATACGTCCAGCTTACGCCGTAGCATCGACGGTAGAATAACACTATCTAAACAATCTCATACGAGCATCCAACTCCATTAGGAGACACGGATATCACAATATAATATGAATAATATACTCAATCACACAACTACAATACGATAAGATATCGAAGAAATAAATAATTAAAATGTAACACAAGTCTAAATAGAAATAATCTAACTCAACAATAATATCCTAGTCTCAAAGTATGCCAGAGACAAATCTGGTAGAAAAATCTGCTAAAAGAAACTAACTAAATAACTAGTGATCCGGGCTAGACCTCCCGAAAATCACACCTGCTATAAAGTCCAAGGCTGCAGCTACTCTCCCTGTGGTCCGTAAAATGTCGGACACCAGTCCTCTAAGGCGCAGTCTGGAAAAATATTTCCAGTCAGGATGGAGTAAAGTATAACCCAAATAACAGTTCCAGTTAATTGATAAGGACTATAAAATAATAAATAGATGATGTGATATACTGAGAGAAGACAATGAATAAATGCAATGGCAAAATAAAGAGACAGACAATATAGGCAATATGGTACAGTCAGTGCATATATGGAATAAAAAAGAGAGGTACAATATCATATACGAGTGATGTAGTATATGAACTAAAATAGAGAACTGTAACTATTCTAAGTGTTTGAAATAGTAGTTTCGAAATATGATCGGCTTGGGAACTTGTTCGATAGCTACATGGCCTGGCTAATCATACGTGAGGTGTATGATTAACACTATCAATGTCTACACTTGTACGATAGATATTTTGATCACATCTCTCACTAGAAATTTCCTCCGCCCCCAACTAGTACTGTGGATCCAATCATGACACGTCACGATACACGATCAATGTCCAATATATTATGTACGATGTCTAATATCAATGTCGTATATAATGTCAATACGATAACCAATGTAACATCTTATGACTAAGATCCAATCTATATACTAGTCCGTGTAGCACAGTATCAAGAATCAGATGTAATATTTCTAGATATTTGAATTATAGAAATTATCAAATAATGGAAATTATTAGAGAATGTACTCGCCTGGGGTCCTGCTGCTGGCAATACCAATAACCTGATTCTGATGTCTTGTCTGAACAATCCAACAATCCTATAGACATCATTTAATAATAATATTGTATCAGTTGCTACACTAACTCACAATCATAAATACATTGAACTCAGGGGCTACGCTAGGTATGACACTGGTCAACTAGGTTCAAGTGCGCGTCTAATTGCACGGGTGTCGCGTCTGCAAATACTGTACAAAATAGACAGTCAAAATGATACGGGACTTGCCAGTACGTCAGTGTACATATGGCAGTCTGCTAACATATCACATGGTCACAGGTCAATGTAACTACAGAATATCCGTAATTACACTCGGGTCACCTAGCACATGTGTAATTATACATATTATCAACTAGCATATAACATTAATACTCATAATATATATGTATATGTATACCAATTAATTACATATATAATATATGTATATACACTAATTGAATTCACGTACTATATATATATATGTATATATAGATATACCAATTATATACATGTCAAGCCTATACTAATGGAATACATATACTAATACATACATACTAATTGAGTTCATATACTTTATATATATATATATATATATGTATATATATATATACCAATATTCATATTAAACATATATATACTAATACTAATACGTATATATATACACATATGTACATAAAATTACGTAGGAGGGGACAAATACGAACCTTGGCGGGCATGTACGGGATCGACGATGACGATGATGACGACGATGACGATGGTAACGACGTTGACGACGATGTTGATAACGACGATGACGATTAAGGTGGTGGTGTTGGTGATTATGGAGATGATGATGGTGATTATGGAGGTTGATGATGGTTATGATGATGATAATTATCATGGTCAAGATGATGGCGAAGGCGAGGCTGCTGGAGTGGAGAACGTTCAGGCGAGGGGATGACAGGGAGGAGAGGTGGTGGAGAGTCGACGAGGGATGGAGATGGGTGGTCGAGAAGCAGTGGCCGGGAAGAGAACAGAGGGAGGAGGAGGGGAACGGCTATGCTCGGCTTGCAGGCGATTCAGCGGGGTGATAAGGGGTGGCCGGACTGGTCCGGTCGAGGAGGATATATGGCGGGTTGAAGGAGGTCGGGTAGTCGAGTAGGCTGCTGTTGGAGATGGCGGAGGGTGTTCAGCGTTAATGGTGGTGGTGTTAGCCGCTGTCCAGTCGACGGAGGATGGTGAGGGAAAGACGATGGTGGCGGGCTCAGGTGAGGAGACGGCGGGGATCCGGGGTGATGGCTCTGGCTAGTACTGGGCTGCTTCGGCTGGGCATCGTGGTGGAGTTGCTCGGCGCTGCGGGGGTTCAGCGGCTCGGTGGAGAGGTGACTGGAGGAAGGGGAGGCGGTCATGGCAGATGACAGCAGGGGATAGGAGCGGGTTGGAGGCGGTAAAGTATGCGGGGGTGCTGGGCAGCGGGTTGGTCGAACTCCGGCGTCGGGTTATCGACATAGTCCAACGGGTGAAGGGGGTGAAGTAGGTCGGGGATTGGTCGGCTGGTGGTCGAGTTCGGCGGTTGAAGTATGCGGGGATAGTGGAGATTGATGGTGGTGACGAGGTCGTCCGGCGGGGTCGTGGATGACTCCGGCGGGAAGAATCGGTCGAGGAGGAGAAGAACAGTGGCGGTCGGCTACTGTTGGGGGAAGTGATGGCCGGAAAGAGGAGGTAAACAGGGAGGGGATTGGGGAAGTCGGCTGTATAGGTTTTTGTGTTAGGTTAAAAAAGGAAAAGAAAAGTAAGGTAGAATAATACTATATATACGTAGTAGAATTTGGGTTGACCTAGAATTAGGCTTGGTCAAAACCCTCTTGGGATTGGGCCTTGTCATGGATATTTTCAATGGCCAGGATTCAAATAAAATTGCTAGAATTGCATTGGTTCAAGGTTTTGAAGGCCATGGTTCATGAAGATTGATGTTGTATTGCACACTTCCAAAAATTATGGAAAAATACACATGAAGGAGAAATAGGTTTATTTACGTATCGTATCCAACATGATGGATACCTTAATGCACTTTTGCACAAAGTGTCCAACAATTGAAAAATTGCACAAAGTCGGATTTATGGTTTAATTTAATTAAAATTAATATCATTGGTGTTATAAAATTAATTAGAAGTACATGGGACTAAAATTAAGTGGGACACAAGTGTCATGAATGAAGAAGACTCATAATAGAATATTATCCTAATTTGGGTTGCACAAAACGGGTCAAGATTTTGTCTCCAATTTTGATTCGGGAACAGCGGTGTAAAATTAATATCATTCTACTTTTGTTGGCGTTTGTCCACCGAGCACGTGTTTAGCTCATTTTTTGTCAAGACCCGCACCCGGTGTAAGGGTATAAGTCGGGAACAACGCCCAGCCCACGCCGTAGAATCGGCGGTAGAACGTTGTCTAGGTAATCTATCTAGAAATATAAAGAACCACCAATAATAACAATATACTCAATCACAGATCTAAGATAGAACGAGCACGGATATGATAAAAAATAGAATAGTCACATACAACTCATGAGTCTAAAATAATACATCAATGAGTCTGAAAGATTACTAACAAATAAGCTGGAGACAAATCCAGTACAAGAAATACTAAGAAGCTACTAAACACGGGTCATCTGCCTCAGTCGGGATAAGTCCCTCCTGAACCAGGGTCTCAGACTCTAAATCCACAACATCCCGAGGTCCATAATGTGTAGGGTACCAGTCCTCTGTGTCATCTGGGAAAAATATATCCAGTCAGGAAAGGAGCAGAGTACATCTCTAACAGCAGTTCTAATTAATGATAAAAACTATATAACAGTAAATAGATGTGAATATACAAGTTGCACAATAGATACAAGAGATACACAATAAAGAAATACTAGAATAAATACAAGAATGAACAATATGACAATGAACAAGAATACTAATATCTAAGTCTGTGAGTACTAGCTTTAATATGTGATCGGCTTGAAAACTTGCACAAGAGTATAATGGTCTGGCTGATCATACGTGCAGTGTATGATCAACACTCACAAAGAACAAGACATGCATAAGGAGGGTATGATCACATATCTACACTAAATTACTCTCCACCCCGACTGGTATAATAGATCCAACTATGGTATGCTATGGCACGAGATTCTCTAGGAAGGTAGCAAATCTCTCCGAGAATCAGTGTCTGCATATGCACAAGATAATCAATAAAACAAGACTTACACAGGATACACCATATACAAGAAATAATATCTCATGACGAGATCCGAATATACCAATCCATGTAACCATCGTGTCAAGAAACATAGATATCTACACTAGATACAATGAACATAAAGGATATCATAAACGAGAAACTATCAGAGAATGTACTCGCCTGAAGTCCAATGAATAGCCTCACAGATGTCTGATACGGTGCCTCGAAGACCTAGATAGGGAATATAACATCAATACAAGGTTCCAGAAAGAAAATAAGTCAAACTAATCAACTTCTAGGTCAACAAGTCAATTCGAAGTCAAAAGCCAAACTAGGTCAACTATAAGTCAACTATGGTCAACTATAGTCAAACTATGGTCAACTACCTATTACTAGATTGTACAAGTTTAACACAAGGATATTGGGTTCAAATACTAAAAGTCTAGGTCACAAAACCCATATCTTAAATATTAGGACACTGTATCATCGGATACGTAAATCCATAGGCAACACATCAATTTATGAGTCAAACAATTATTAATAATATAGAATCCTAATTACAAACATTAAATAGGTACCGTGGTTTTGAACTAACTTGGTATCACAACATAAAACCAAAATCTTGATACCCAAATCCAATACCTTGGTACTTACCTTGGTTTCTCAAGGTAATACTCAAATACTAGTTATACTATCTACCTGTAGATATATACATATACTACAATAATTATTATACATATAGTATATATTAAATACTATTAGCACATACACATATATATATCAAATACCAATACATATATATATCTATATATATATATAATATCTAATATATAAAACTGCCAAACTGTCGCTGAAGATTCTGCCCACTATCGCTGAAGCTGCTGTTGATATTGATACAATGCTGTTTTAGTGATAGTTTTCTGCAACTGTCGCTAAAACTGTCACTAAAACTCATGATACGTTGCTGATACTGCTGCTTCAGCGACAGTTTTCTGCAACTGTCGCTGGCTGCTGTCGCTATTTCCCCTGCTGTGGCCGATGTTGTTTCATTGCTGTTGCGACGGCTGCTGTCGCGACGGTTCCTGCTGTCGCTAAAACTCCTGTTCTCCTCTCTCTCTTATGTTTATATATACAATGCATATATAAATATAACCTATATATATATATATATATATATATATATATATATATATATATATAACCCATAAATAGATACAAAAATACATATAACTATAATATATAACACTATGACAAATAACATATATATAACATACATACACCTCCACATATATATGTACATATTAAATACATATGACAATAACATAGTAATATATACATATATAACAACACATATATGTATACGTATATGTAATCATACACAAAATGAATGCATATATCAAATAAGTAGGTATATAACCACACACACACACACACACACACACACACACACACACACACACATATATATATATATATATATATATATATATATATATATATATATATATATATATACATATACATATACATATACATGCTATATAATATATATATAATTCTTACTTATGTAGAATAATAGCTACATAAAAATATATACACACCTATATATAATAGATACATAAATCTAAGACATAATAATACATAAATATTGTCATCACAATATATATATATATATATATATATATATATATAATTATATTTCTCCAAAAATAAGAACACAAAGAATTAGATCTATAATTAAATTGCACACACATGGAACGTATCACCCCGTATCCCACTAGATCTAGGATACGCTTGCGACATGATTCCACCACCCATCCAAACATACCCCGAAGGACACGAAAAAGTCACATATATTATTTATGAACAATACGAAGAGTCAAAAACAAATCTACGTATCCGTGTTAAAATATGACATGTACAAAGTCCCGTGTCGGAGGAAAAACCCCCAAATCAACACTTATCACTAAATTGTTGGGATACGACTTACACGTACCCAATTATGGATACAACACTAGCCCCAAACATATAAGCACATGCCAAATTAATCTATAGAACCAATTGACACACACTATAATTGTTAATCTCAGAATTCTCCCAAAATTGACACAAAAAGTACCATAACTTTCTCAATAGGCCTCTTATGAACACAAAATCAAATCCTATGGGTAGCCTATGTATATGGGTTGATTTTCTATGGTTAAATCTCAGATTTAGAATCTAATTTAAGAGAAAAAACTGAATTGTACCTATTGAGAGATGGATTCCCAATGCAACTCCAATGTGATAAAATTGCCTCAAACTTGTAGATCCTTGCTCCTCTTTATAGATCCTTACTTTCTCCTTCTAGATCCTTGATCCACTAGCCTTCAATGGTGATTTGGGAAGGAATTGGGATAAAATTTGGTAGGAAAATAAAGGGGGAATGAAGAAATTTGGTTGAGAAAAATTCTAGATCTAGTTTTGAAATAAAAAGAGGAGAGATTAATTATTTCCCCCTCTCTATATAGGCCGGCCCCCTTTCTCCTTCCTCAAGCTACCATGAATTATCCAATATACCCCTTGGGGACTCTCATAAAGAAATAATTAAGGAGGAAAGCTTCTAGTCTAATGGTTTAATTAATTTAATCTATCTCCTTAAAATGGGCCTTCTAATTGGGCTCAAATCTAACAATTAATTCATGTTGGTCCATGAGTCTAACTAAACTAGTTAGGTCCACTAACACAAGTCCAAAATAAATAACTAACATCTAACAATAATAAAATAATACAACAAATAATTATTTAGCATGCACAATATTTAACTAAATAAAAAATTACTAAAATACCCTTTTCTAGAAAATGTGGTAGTGACAAGTCTACCCTCCTTAAAATAATTTTGTCCTCAAAATTCAAAGACGAAAACTACCCCCAAAAAATAACAGAACAGAACTAAAGAACAGAACTAAAGAATCATAATTAACTATGAAAGAACATAATAATGAACAGAACATAACTAGGAAATAACATACCTCAGGGCACAAATAAATATGGATAACGCTCTCGCATTTCATCCTCTCTCTCCCAGGTAGACTCCCCCGGAGAGTGATGCCTCCATGCGACGCGTACCAAAGGAATAGTCTGGTTCCTCAGCACCTTCTATCTCCGATCCAGAATCTCAACTGTCTGCTCTGGATAGCTAAGAGTAGGGCCCACCTCTATCTCCGAGTGATCCAACACATGACTAGGATCTGCCACGTATCATCTCAACTGCGACACATGAAATACGTCATGCACTCCCTCTAATGCAGGTGGTAAGTCTAGTCTATAAGCAACTGCATCAACCCTCTCTAGAATAGGGAAAGGTCCGATGAATCGCAGACTAAGCTTCCCGTCTCCACCGAAGCGAATCGTGCCTCGTGTCGGAGAAATCCTCAGAAACACCAAACCACCCACCTAGAACAGAACACCAACTTAAGAACTTAATCTATAACAAACAACCAATAACAAGCACAAAACAAAATCTAAACTATACCTCGAACTCCAAAGGTCTCCGGTGGCTATCAGCCCAATGCCGCTGTCTGTCCTGCGCCACACAAAGTATGTCTCTGATCAACTGAACCTTCTCCGCTGCATCCACAAACATCTCTAGCCCAAGCAAAACTCTCTCCCCAACATCGTCCCATGACAAGGGAGTACGATACCTTCGGCCGTACAGAGCTTCAAAAGGTGGCATTTCTATACTAGCCTGGTAGCTGTTGTTATAATCAAACTCTACCAAATAAAGATGATCCTCCCAAGAACCCCCGAAATCTAGTACACAAGTGTGCAACATATCCTCGAGAGTCTGAGTAGTCCTCTCTGACTGCCCATCTGTTTAGGGATGATATACAGTACTGAACTTGAGCTGAGTGCCCAAACTCTCCTGCAAACTCTTCCAGAAATAAGAAGTAAAACGACTATCTCGATCCGAGACTATGCTGACGAAAACTCCATGTATCCTAATAATCTACCTCACATACATCTCTGCCAGCTTCTCCATAGACAAACCCACCTTAAAAGGTAAAAAGTGGGCCGACTTGGTCAACCTATCAACGATGACCCAAATCGCGTCTTTCTTTCCTAGAGATCGGGAAAGTTCGAACACAAAATCCATAGTAATGTGCTCCCACTTCCACTCTGGAATGGGTAATGGCTGAAGTAAACCTCCTGGCCTCTGCCTCTCGGCTTTCACCTGCTGGCACACTAAGCATCTGGATACAAACTGTGCCACTTCCCTTTTCATGCCATACCACCACATACTCTCCCGCATATCCTGATACATCTTATTGGCACCTGGATGCATGGAATACTGAGAGTGATGTATTTCTTGTAATACCTCCTCACGCAGCTCCCTACTAGGCACACACAATCTAACTCCATGCTGCAAAGATCCATCCTCAGCAATGGTGAAACTATCCTCCAATCCTGCTCTCACCTAAGCTCTGATGCTCCTCAGAGATACATCCTCATACTGTGCTGCCTTGATCTTGTCCATCAATTCTGAATGTATCTGCAATCCCTACATCTGCATCGTACAACCAGGAACTATCATCTCAATGCCCAAGCTCTCCAAGTCCTGCAATAAATATTGATCCTGCATCAAGAACATAGCTACCGGATACCTGCTCAAGGCATCGGCAACTATATTAGCTTTCTCAAGATGATACTGCAAAGATATATCAAAATCCTTCATCAGTTCCAACCACCGACGCTGCCTCATATTCAACTCCTTCTGTATAAAAATGTACTTCAAGCTCTTGTGGTCTGTGAAGATCTCCACATGCTCTCCGTACAAATAATGTTTCCACAACTTTAGAGCGAAGATGACTGCTGCCAACTCCAAATCATGGGTAGGATAGTTCTTTTCATGAGGACACAATTGCCTAGATGCATAGGCAATAACTTTCCTATTCTGCTGAAGAACACAACCCAAACATTTCCCTGATGCTTCACTAAAAATAGTGAAACCTCCAGACCCTGATGGCAACGTCAAAATAGGAGCAGACGTCAACCTATTCTTCAATTCCTCGAAAGAAACCTGCAATCCTCTGTCCAAACAAACTCCACATCCTTCCTTGTGAGTCTGGTCATTGGCTCGGCAATCCTCGAAAAATCTTGCACAAACTTCCTGTAGTAGCCTGCCAATCCCAAGAAACTCCTAATCTCTGCTACCGAACTCGGGGTCTTCCAAGATTCCACTGCTGCGATCTTCTTCGGATCTACTGAAATACCATCACCAGTCACAACATGCCCCAAGAACTCTACCTTGTCCAAGAAAAACTCACACTTGGATAACTTCCCATACAGCTCCTCTGGCGTCTTTGAGTATATGAGTATGTCGTCGATGAACACCACCACGAACTTGTCAAGGTACTGATGGAACACCTTGTTTATCAAGTTCATAAATACCGCTGGTGCATTAGTCAAACCAAACGGAATCACCATAAACTCGTACTGACCATACCAAGTTCTAAAAGTAGTCTTCGGTATATCCACTGGCTTCACCTGGGAAAAATATATCCAGTCAGGAAAGGAGCAGAGTACATCTCTAACAGCAGTTCTAATCAATGATAAAAACTATGTAACAGTAAATAGATATGAATATACAAGTTGCACAATAGATACAAGAGATATACAATAAGGAAATACTGGAATAAATACAAGAATAAATAATATGACAATGAACAAGAATACTATTGTCTAAGTGTGTGAGTACTAGCTTTAACATGTGATCGACTTGGGAACTTGCACAAGAGTATAATGGCCTGGCTGATCATACGTGCGGTGTATGATCAACACTCATAAGAAATAAGACATGCACAAGGAGGGTATGATCACATATCTACACTAAAGTACTCTCCACCCCCGACTGGTATAATAGATCCAACCATGGTATGCTATGGCACAGGATTCTCTAGGAAGGTAGCAAATCTCTCCGAGAATCAATGTTCGTACATACACAAGATAATCAATGAAACAAGACTTGCACAAGATACACCATATACAAGGAATAAGATCTCATGACGAGATCTGGATATACCAATCCGTGTAACCATCGTGTCAAGAAATATGGATATCTACACTAGATACAATGAACATAGAGGATATCATAAACGAAAAAATATCAGAGAATGTACTCGCCTGAAGTCCAATGAATAGCCTCACAAATTTCTGATACAGTACCTCGAAGACCTAGATAGGGAATATAACATCAATACAAGGTTCCGGAAAGAAAATAAGTCAAACTAATCAACTTCTAGGTCAATAAGTCAATTCAAAGTCAAAAGTCAAACTAGGTCAACTATAAGTCAACTATGGTCAACTATTGTTAAACTATGGTCAACTACCTATTACTAGATTGCAGAAGTCTAACACAAGGATATTGGGTTCAAATACTAAAAGTCTAGGTCACAAAATCCATATCTTAAATATTAGGATACCGTATCTCTGGATATGTAAATCCATAGGTAACACATCAATATATGAGTCAAACAATTATTAATAATATAGAATCCTAATTACAAACATTAAATAGGTACCGTGGTTTTGAACCAACTTGGTATCACAACATAAAACCAAAATCTTGATACCCAAACCCAATACCTTGGTACTTACCTTGGTTTCTCATGGTAATACTCAAATACTAGTTATACTATCTACCCGTAGATATATACATATACTACAATAATTATTATACATATAGTATATATTAAATACTATTAGCACACACACACACACACACACACACATATATATATATATATATCAAATACCATATACATATATATATATATATATATATATATATATATATATATATATATATATATATATATATATATATATATATCTTTCTCTGTATATAATATCTAATATATAAAACTGCCAAACTGTCGCTGAAGATTCTGTCCACTATCGCTGAAGCTGCTGTTGATATTGATACACTGCTATTTTAGTGACAGTTTTCTGCAACTGTCGCTAAAACTGTCACTAAAATTCCTGATACGCTGCTGATACTGCTGCTATTTTAGAGACAGTTTTCTGCAACTGTCGCTGGCTGCTGTCGCTGTTTCCCCTGCTGTGACCGCTGCTATTTCATTGCTGTTGCGACGGCTGCTGTCGAGACGGTTCCTGTTGTCGCTAAAACTCCTGTTCTCCTCTCTCTCTTATGTTTATATATACAATGCATATATAAATATAACCTATATATATATATATATATATATATATATATATATATATATATATATATATATATATATATATATAACACCCATAAATAGATACAAAAATATATATAACTATAATATATAACACTATAAAAAATAACATATATATAACATACATACACCTTCACATACATATGTATATATTAAATACATATGAAAATAGCATAGTAATATATACATATATAACAACACATATATCTATACGTATATATAATCATACAAAAAATGAATGCATATATCATATAAGTAGGTATATAACTATATATATATATATATCTACACATACATATACATATATAATCATACAAAAAATGAATGCATATATCATATAAGTAGGTATATAACTACATATATATATATATATATCTACACATACATATACATATACATGCTATATAATATATATAATTCTTACTTATGTAGAATAATAGCTACATAAAAATATATACACACCTATATATAATAGATACATAGATCTAAGACATAATAATACATAAATATTGTCATATATATATATATATATATATATATATATATATATATATATATATATATATATATATACACACCCACTTCTCCAAGAATAAGAACACAAAGAATTAGATCTATAATTAAATTGCACACACATGGAACATATCACCCCGTATCCCACTAGATCTAGAATATGCTTGGGACACGAGTCCAACACACATCCAAACGTACCCCGAAGGACACGAACAAGCCACATATACTATTTATGAATAATACGGGGAGTCAAAAACAAATCTATGTGTCCGTGTCAAAATGTGACATGTACAAAGTCCCGTGTCGGAGGAAAACCCCCCAAATCAACACGTATCACCAAATTATTGGGATACGACTTACACGTACCCAATTGTGGATACGACACTAGCCCCAAACACACAAGCACATGCCAAATTGATCTATAGCACCAATTGACACACACAACAATTGTCAATCTCAAAATTCTCCCAAAATTGACACAAAAAGCACCATAACTTTCTCAATAGACCTCCTATGAACACAAAACCAAATCCAATGGGTAGCCTATGCATATGGGTTGATTTTTTATGGTTAAATCTCAGATTTAGAACCTAATTTAAGGAAAAAAAATTGAATTATACCTATTGGGAGATGGATTCCCAATGCAACCTCCAATGTGATGAAATTGCCTCCAACTTGTAGATCCTTACTCCTATTTGTAGATCATTGCTTCCTCCTTCTAGATCTTTGATCCACTAGACTCTAATGGTGATTTGGGAAGAAATTGGGATGAAATTTAGTAGAAAAATGAAGTAGGAATGAAGGAATTTGCTTGAGGGAAATTCTAGATCTAGTTTTGAAATGAAAAGAGGAGAGATAAATTATTTTCCCCTCTCTATATAGGCCGGCCCCCTTTCCCCTTCGTCAAGCTACCATAAATTGTCCAATATACCCCTTGGGGCCTCTCATGAAGAAATAATTAAGGAGGAAAGCTTCTAGTCTAATGGTTTAATTAATTTAATCCATCTCCTTAACAATGGGCCTTCTAATTGGGGTCAAATCTAACAATTAATTCATGTTGGTCTATGAGTCTAACTAAACTAGTTAGGTCCACTAACACAAGTCCAAAATAAATAACTAACATCTAACAATAATTAAATAATACAACAAATAATTATTTATCATGTACAATATTTAACTAAATAAGAAATTACTAAAATACCCTTTCCTAGAAAATGTGGTAGTGACAGTTTTGGTTTGATCAGTTAGCCTACGGGCAATAGTATGATTGACATATCCTAGAGTTGATCATGTATGGCTAAGATTCTGGCTAGTTTATTCATTTTGTGTTTACTAGCATCATGATTATCTGCATATTATAGTTTGGGATGCTTTACTATTATATTTCAGCTGATCTTACATCTTGTTATTATTCTTGTTTTTCTTGTGATTGAGATACTAGGGTTTGTTGGACCTAGGCTTGACTGTTGGTTTGTAGTAGTGATCCCTCATGTCTTACAGCTTTACCATATATTCGGATTACCGGGGTGCTCTAAGTATATGTAGCTGGCCTTGTCAGCCCCGCTCTCCAGTATTCTAGTTCTGGGGCATGACATAATTTTAGTGGTGGCCTATGCAAGCCTGTCTGAGCGAATTACGTCTGTCTAATTTGATCTGGTTTTTACAGATAAGTTGGGGTTATTGTTGTTGCTAGATGTCTCAATCCTAAACTATTTTTCTTGATCCCTAGTTATTTTTCTCTATCCCTGATTCTTGATCTGATATCTGATTATTCGTTGATCTATCATATTCTTCGATTTACTCTTGTGCTCTTAACTTTTGAGGGTACTATTCTTGTTACTATCGACCAGATGGATCGAGTGCAGCTCGAGGAGGGTCAACATTCGGGAGCACAACGTATTACTGGAGATCAGCCTCAGCACTCTGGGGTAGAGTTAAGAGTAGATCCCACGGCAGATCGACCGACACTATCGAACTAGCAGGCAGCACCGGTGCAGCCAGTGCACCCAGTTCATCCCGAGAAGCCAAAGGGTGTTGTCTGAGCCATGATGGATGTACTTCGAGGTTTCATGACGAACCAACATCACCAGAGTGACGTACTCACTCGGTCGGTCCAGACAGCGTTGGAGCAAGGTGGTTCTCAGATCCATAATTCTATGACTAGATTCAGGCGTCTTAGTCCTCCATACTTCTGTGGCATAGAAGACACAATTTTGTCCGATGCTTGGCTGTAGAATACTAAGGCCATCTTGGAGACAACTGGGACTTCGGCTAGAAAGCGTGTAGCAGTAGTGAGGCTATAGTTGTTGGACTTTGCTCGTAATTGGTGGACAGCGTATGAGGGTTCTCTCACAATACCGATTCTATGGGAAGTTTTCAGTGAGAGATTCCAGGCGAGGTATTTTGATGTGGTGGTGCGTTACGAGCTTTAGCAGAGGTTTAACAACCTCAGGCAGGAGGGTAGGACCATCGACGGTTATGCGACGGAGTTTGCGAGGCTTAGTCAGTTTGCTCCCACTTTAGTAGCGACCGAGTTGGAGAGGGAGAGGAGGTTCCAACAGGGACTCCATTTAGGGATTATCTTGGCGGTGGAGCAGCATAAGTTTTAGACCTTTGATGCGGTGATGCGGACAGCCATGAGGTATGAGTACACATCGCAGAGGATTACAGATCGAGTTGGGAGCCAGAAGAGGCCCAACATTTCAGGAGGATCAATATCCCAGTCATCAGCACCAACTCCAGTAGTTTGAGCCCTGACGATTGGATCCTCGAGGAGGACAACATCATCTCAGTAGTCTTCCCAGATGCTTCCTTAGCAGAGGTAGTTATCTTCTTCTTATTCTTTTCGTAGTTGTTTCCATTACGAAAAACCTGGGCAGAGTGTCGTAGGGCACATGGAGTGTGCTTGGTGTGTGGGTATTAGACCACATGGTCGGAGCATGTCCTAGGAGGAACCAGACTGGATCACCATCAGCCCAGTCAGTAGTTCGGCCAGTAGCACTGCAGTACAGGACACTAGCACCAGTGCAGCAGCAGCAGATTCAGAGGCCTTTGCCTCTACAGGCTCATGCATTCCAGCAGAGGTCGCAGCAGTATACGCAGGCCCAGGCACATGTGAGACCTAGTTATCAGCAACAAAGGGGACCAGTACCTAGAAGGTAGGGTCGAGCCTTCTTTCTATCGATGGAGGAGGCTTTGGCAGTAGGAGAGGTATTAGTTGGTACCATTCTCGTCTACTTTTATTCAGCTTCATCTTTATTTGATTCTGGTGCATCGCATTCATTTATATATGCATGTTTTGCGACATGAGTTGGATTGGAGTCCGAATCCTTACCTGAAAGGATGAATATACTTACTGGTAACGGTCTCATACGAGTAGATAGAGTATATCCCTCGTATAGAGTTATAGTATGCAGGAAAGAGTTTCACGCGAGGCTGATAGAGTTTTCTATGGGCATTTATGATGTCGTCCTTGGGATAGAATGGTTGAGTGTGAGACACACAACGATAGATTGCTATAGTGGCAAGGTTATCTTTCGTGTACCTGGTGGGGAGGAGTTCTTATTATTGAAAGGTACAGTAGAGTCACCGGTGGTTATATTGATAATGGCAGACACTGAGAAAGGGCAGTTTCCCATAGTAGTTTATGATTTTTTTGACGTATTTCCCAATAAGCTACCAGGTGTACCACTAGTTATTGATGTAGAGTTCTACATTGATTTGATCCTGGGAGCAGAGCCAGTATCAGAGAGAGTTTATAGGATGTCACCATCTGAGTTGGAGATCTTGTATCGGATGATTGAGGAGTTGAGAGCCAAGGGATTCATTAGACCTTGTACATCACCTTGGAGAGCCCCGTTACTTCTTGTTAATAAGAAGGATTGTTCATCACGTTTAGTTATTAATTATAGAATACTAAATACGGCAACCATTAAGAACAAGTATCCCTTGCCATGATAGATGACTTATTTGATCAGCTCTGTGGGGCAACTGTATTTTCTTAGATCGATTTATGGTCTGGGTATCATCAGATCAGAGTCAGAGAGCAGGACATACCCAAGATGGCGTTTGGATCTAGATATGGTCATTGGGAGTTTCTAGTTATGCCATTTGGTGTGACCAATGCACCAGCTATATTCATGTCTCTCATGAATAGCATCTTCATGCCTTACCTAGAACAATTTGTGATAGTGTTTATTGATGATATCTTGGTCTATAGTCGGAGTGAGGAAGAGCATGAGCAACATCTTCGGGTAGGTCTTTAGATTATTCGAGAGCAGCAACTGTACGCGAAGTTCAGCAAGTAAGAGTTCTGGCTTGATCATATCTCATTCTTGGGACATATTATTTCTGGTGGAGAAGTCGAGATAGATCCCAAGAAGGTGGAGGCTATTGAGAGTTGGCCAGTACCCCGTACAACTTTAGATGTGTGCAGTTTTCTAGGTCTAGCAGGCTACTACAGACGGTTTGTTGCAGACTTTGCTAGGATCTCCACACCCTTGTCACGACTGACGTGTAAGGATATGCGCTTTGAGTGGTCAGATGTTTGACAGACTTCTTTTGAGAAGCTCAAGCGGAGTTTAATTTCGGCTTCTATTTTGACACTTCCAATGGGACCAGGTAGGTTCTCAGTGTATTGTGATACTTCAGGAGTGGAACTAGGGTGTGTCCTTATAAAACATGGCAAAGTGATAGCTTATGCATCTCAGCAGCTTCGAGACCATGAGAAGAGTTATTCGACGTATGATATTGATTTGGCAGCAACAGTGTTTGCACTTAAGCTCTGGAGGTATTACCTATATGGTGATCGAGTGGAGATCTTCACAGACCATAAAAGCTTGAGGTATGTGTTCACACAGAAGAAAATTAAAATGTGGTAGAAGAGGTGGCTCGAGTTATTGTCGGACTATGATATTGACCTTCAGTATTATCCAGGGAAGGCCAATATCGTAGCAGACGCCTTGAGCAGGAAAGGAGAAACTTACTTCTTGACAGGGCAGTGCCACATTTTGGAGGATCTGCAGGAGATGGGTATCGATGTAGTATTACCTGGTGATATCAATTTTATGGCGAGTCTGCAGGTTGAGTCTTCTATAGTTGAGAGGATTAGAGCAGAGAAGACTGGTGATGTCAGGATTAAGCAGCTCAGAGAAGAGTGTGAGTCAGGACACAGACCAAAGTTGAGCATTCATGAGGATGTGACTTTTCGGTTTGGTAGTCGACTTTGTGTGCCGAGAGAAGATATCCGGCATAAGATTATGTCAGAGGCCCACAGTTTTCAGTACTCAGTGCATCCAGGAGGGACGAAGATGTATTAGGATATTCGTCAGCACTTCTAGTGGAATGGTATAAAAAGGGAGATAGCTCGGTTTATTTTTTGATGTTTAGTCTGTCAGCAGGTCAAGGCTGAGCATTAGAGACCGGTCTGACTACTTCAGCCTTTACCGATTTCAGTGTGAAAGTGGGACCATATTACTTTGGACTTTATGATCGGTCTTCCTAGATCCCCGTCTGGTAGAGATGCTATATGGGTTATAGTGGATCGACTCACGATGGTTACTCACTTTGTTCCTTTCAGAGTGGGCCAGTCTACATAGCAGCTAGCTGAGATGTACATGAGCCAGAGAGTCAGATTGCATGGCATGCCAGTTAGTATAGTTTCTGATAGAGATTCGCGATTCACGTCTCATTTATGGTAGAGCCTACAACAGAGTCTGGGTACTAGGTTGAAGTTCAGTTCAGCCTACCATCTGCAGACGGACGGACGTTCGGAGCATACTATTCAGACTTTAGAGGATATGCTTAGAGCTTGTACACTTGAATTTGGTGAATCTTGGGAGGATCACTTGCATTTAGTAGAGTTCTCCTATAACAACAGCTTTCAGCGAGCATTCAGATGGCACCCTTCGAGGCATTGTATGGTAGAAGATGCAGATCACCGTTAGCTTAGGATGACATTGGCGAGAGGTAGATGCTTGGTCTAGAGATGATTTCTCAGTCTGTTGGAGTGATCAGACAGATCAGATAGCATATCAGAGTGGCTCAGGATCGCCAATGTCATTGGACAGGTCAACACCGTTGTTATCTTGAGTTCTCTGTCGGCGGCCATGTATTTATGAGAATTTTGCCTACCAGTGGAGTTATCAGATTTGGAATACGGGGAAAGCTTAGTCCCAGGTATATAGGCCCGTTCGATATTTTTGAGCGAGTTGGAGACGTATTATTTCGTCTAGCTCTTCCATTATCGCTTCATGAGGTACATGTCGTCTTTCACGTATCTCAGTTGCGCCGGTAAATTCCAGACCCGAGCCATATCCTGAATCATTCTGAGTTGGTCGTTAGTACCGACCTATCATATGAGGAGAGGTCCATTGTCACTACCATATTTTCTAGGAATGGGTATTTTAGTAATTTATAATTAATTAAATATTGTGCTTGATAAATAATTATTGTTGTATTATTTAATTGTTGTTAGATGTTATTTATTTATTTTGGACTTGTGTTAGTGGACCTAACTAGTTTAGTTTTGACTCATAGACCAACATATATTAATTGATAGAATTGAGCCCATTTAAAAAGCCCATCGATTAGGAGGATGATTAAATAAATTAAACCATTAGACTAGATGCTTTCCTCCTTAATTATTTCTTCATGAGAGGCCCCAAGGGATATATTAGACATTTCATGGTGACTTGAGGAAGGGGAAAGGGGGGCCGACCTATATTTAAAGAGGGGGAAATTCTCTCTCCTCTTTTCATTTGCAAACTAGATCTAGAATTTATCTCAACCAAATTCCTTCATTCTCACTTAATTTTCCTACCAAATTTTATCCCAATTCCTTTCCAAATTACCATTGGAGACTAGTGGAGCAAGGTTCTAGAAGGAGGAAGCAAGGATCTATAAAAAGGAGCAAGGATCTACAAGTTGGAGGCTAATTTTATCACATTTAGAGGTTGCATTGGGAATCCATCTCCTAATAGGTTATAATTCAATTTTTTCCCTTAATTTAGGTTCTAAATCTAAGATTTAACCATGAGAAATCAACCCATATGCATAGGCTACCCATAGGATTTGGTTTTGTATTCATAGGAGGCCTATTGAGAAAGTTATGGTATTTTTTTTGTCAATTTTGGGGGAATTTCGAGATTAATATTTGTTGTGTGTGTCAATTGGTCCTATAGATCAATTTGGCATGTGCTTGTGTGTTTAGGGCTAGTGTCATATCCATAATTGGGTACGTGTAGGTCGTATCCCAATAATTTGGTGAAACATGTTAATTTGGGAGTTTTTCCTCCGACACAGGATTTTGAGCATGTCATATTTTGATACGGACACGTAGATTTATGTTTGACTCTTCGTATTGTTCATAAATAATATATTAGACTTGCTTGTGTTCTTTGGGGTACATTTGGATGTGTGGTGGACTCGTGTCGCAAGCGTATCCTAGATCTAGTGGGATACGGATGTGATACACTCCATGTGTTGTGTAATTTAATTTCTAGATCTATTCTCTTATGTTTTTAGTCGTTATGATGCGTAATTATATGAACGTATATAATGTGTAATTATATGAATGTATATATATATATATATATTGTTGTGTATATATATTGATGTATTGATGTGTCATAGATCTATGTATCTACCTTACCTATGTGTATATATATATATTTATGTAGCTATTATTCTACATATGTAAGAGCTGTTTAATATTGTAGTATGTGTGTGTGTGTGTGTGTATATATATATATATATATATATATATATATATATATATATATATATATATATATATATGTTGTTATATATATATACTTATATGATATGTATACATATTATTGTATGATTATATATACGTATACATATATGTGTAGTTATATATATATTACTATTTATATGTATGTATGTTACATGTATTTATATTGTGTACATATATTTTATATAGTTGTAATTATGTATATATGTTACTACATTGATATGTATTTATTGTGTACATATATATGTATGTGGAGGTGTATGTGTGTATATATAGTTATATATTAGTATATATAATATGTGTTATATATTTATATATATTATGTATATATATAAGAGGAAGAGAATGGGTGACACAAAAGACTCAATGGTGTAGTAGCGTCATCAAAAACAGCAGCAGCAATAGCATACAAAATAACAGCAACAATAGCATACAACAGCAGCGACAGCAGTCTAGCGACAGCAGCAGAAAACTGTCACAGAAATAACGGTATCAGCGGTATCAACACCTATAGTGACAACAGAAGAAAACTATCGCAGAAAACAACAGTGTCAGCAGCAGTATCTGCACTTATGGCGACGGTCAACAGGGGTCTTTAGCGACAGATCTGCGGTTTTTAATATTTATTATATATTTAAATATAATAGTTATATATATGTATATATATGGTATTAATATATATGTAAATATGTTCTTAATTGCTAATTGTGTTTTGTATACTATAATTATAATATTTAGTTGTTAGCATATATTTATTATTGGGTAGTTAGTAAAAACAAGGTATTAGATATTTGGGGATACCCAAGGTATTGGGTTTGGGTATCTAGATTATGGTTTAGTGTTATAATACCAAGTTGGTTCAAAACCAAGGTATCCATTTAATGTTATAATTAGAATTATATATATACATTAATATTGTTTGACATATATATGTGATGCTTTACCTATTGTTTTTACGTATCCTGAGATACGGTGTCATAGTATCCTAAGATATAGCTTTTATGACCTAGACCCTAGTGTTTGAATCCAATATCTTTGAGATAGACTCTTGCAACCTAGAAATAGGTAGTTTGACATATTTGACCATGTTTGACCATATTTGACCATAGTTTAACCATAGTTGACCATATTTGACTTTTGACTTAGAGATGGCTTGTTGACCTATGAAGTTGACAAGTTTAACTTATTTTCTTTTCGAAACCTTGTATTGATATTATATTCTATATCTAGGTCTTTGAGGCACCGTATCAGACATCTGTGAGACTATTATTTGAACTTCAGGCGAGTACATTCTCTGATAGTTTCTCATTTATGATATCCTCTATGTTCATTGTATCTAGTGTAGATATCCATATTTCTTGACACGATGGTTACATGGATTGGTATATCCGGATCTGGTCATGAGATGTTATTCCTTGGTATATGGTGTATCTTGTCCAAGCCTCATTTTATTGAGTATCTTGTACATGTACAGACACTAATTCTTAGAAAGAGTCGCTATCTTCTTGGAGAATCTCGTGCCACAACGTACCATGGTTGGATCTATTATACCAGTCGAGGGTGGGGAGAATTTTAGTATAGATATGTGATCATACCCTCCTTGTATCAAGTCTTGCTCTTGAATAGTATTAATCATACACCGCACATATGATTAGCCAGGCCATAAATCTTGTATCATGTTCCCAAGCTGATCACATGTTAAAGCTAGTACTCATACACTTAGTCATTCTTGTTCATTGTCATATTGCTCATTATTATATTATTCCAGTATTTCCTTATTGTATATCTCTTGTATCTATTGTGCATATTGTATATTCACATCTATTTACTATTATATAGTTTTTATCATTGATTAGAACTGCTGTTAGAGATGTACTCTGCTCCTTTCCTGACTGGATATATGTTTCCCAAATGACACTGAGGACTGGTACCCTACACATTATGAACCTCAGGATGTTGTGGGTTTAGAGTCAGAGACCCTGGCTCAGGAGGGACTTATCCCAACTGAGGCAGATGACCCGAGTTTAGTAGTTTCTTAGTATTCTTGTACTGGATTTGTCTTCAGCTTATTTTGTAGTATTCTTTCAGACTCATTGATGTTATTATTTTAGACTCATGAGTTGTATATGACTATTCTATTCTTTATCATATTCGTGCTCGTTCCATCTTAGATCTGTGATTGAGTATATTATTATTATTGGTGGCTCATTATATTGATTACCCAGACAGCGTTCTACCGCCGATTCTGCGGCGTAGGCTTGACGTTGTTTCCTACTTGCATCCCTACATCGGGTGCGGATCATGACATATTTTTAGTGGTGGCCCATGCAGGTCTCATCTTTCTGTTCGAGGTCACAATTAGTGTGATTTGTAGTGGTGCTCTGAATTGAGTACTATTACGAGCCTGTGTCAGGATATAGGATATAGGCTGAGAATACTCAATCACATCTAGGAAAAATTCTTTTGATTGATTAAACTATTCTTCTTTGATATTGACATTTGATCTTTAAACTGTCCTTTCCTTGAGTGTCTTACATCATGTGCCATATTGATTATTTCTTTCGCTTTGTCTCAGGATGCCGCCTAAGACTAGATCGCAACAGGAGAGAGCAGCTTCTGAGAGATCTGCGACGTCCCGCACCAGTCACTTCTCTGGTGATTGGAGTGTCAGCTGCTTTCGGAGGTCCATCCCCTACTCAGAGGACTATGCCAGCTGTATTTGAGGGGCTTCTACCTCTAACTTCTGTTCCAGCAGAGGTGACACAGATGTTTACACTATTTTGTGAGATGCTCGAGGCACAGAGGGCTCAGTCTGAGGCACATCAGAGGCAGATCGACGTTTTACGGCAGGGCATCGAGAGTGCTCATCAGCTTGCTCGTGCCGTAGTAGAGAGAAGAGTTCCGGTCCAACAGCAGGTTGTTCCTTAGGTTGCTCAGCTTCAGCCAGGCAACATTCAGGACTTTAAGAAGCTGGAGCCTAGGGTCTTCAAGGGGACAGAGGACATCGTCTATGCTGATGATTGGCTCGAGGACATTGAGCGTCTTATAAGGGTGTCCCATCTTTCTGAGGATCTGAAGGTTGAGGCGGTAGGACTTTAACTGTTTGACGTCGCCCGTACTTGGTTCAGGAATGAGCCGATTGTTGTTGACGCAGGACACTCTTGGGAGGTATTCAAGGACCTCTTCAAGAAAAAGTTCTTCTCTCGGGCAGACAGGCTAGACTTGGGGAGGCAGTTCGAGAATCTCACTCAGGGGAGCATATCTGTGGAGGAGTACGCTGCGGAGTTCGGCGGGTTGAGCCAATTTGCAGAGTATTTGGTGAGAGAGCCGGAGGTTCGGACTATTCGTTTTCGTGAGGGTCTAAACTAGAAAGTGAAGATCCTCATTCCGTCTTTTTATGAGACATACTCGAAGATACTTGCGGAGGCACGTAAGGTTGAGCGGGAGTTGGGTTTGAAGCCCAAGAGAGACCATGATTCATTTCTGGGGGCCAACAGCAGTGCAGTATCTGCCAAACATCTTTATTTCCAGTCCAGGACTTTCCAGCAGCCACAGCAGCACCAGACTCCAGCTAGGACGCCGTTTTACCAGGCAACACAACAGCAGAGACAGTTACAGCAAACTTTCTGCCACTACTGAAAGAAACCCGGTCATATCTAGGAAGTTTACAGGAGAAGGCTAGGAGTTTGTTTGTATTATGGTACTGAAGGGCATTGGCTGAGGGAGTATCCTTCCAATCCTCGTTGTTCAGTTTAGGGAGCAGCTTCAGCTCCGAGGGCACAGACGAGACCACCTGCAGTACAGCCGAGGGGGCTGCTTCCGACACAGCAACAACGTTATGTCCAGCATCAGCAGCAGGGAGGTACGCATCAGGGACGAGCGTTTGCTATGACCGTCGAGAAGGACGAACCCACCGGAGATATCATCGTAGGTTCTATTCTTCTTGATTCCATTACAGCTTTAGCTTTGTTTGATAGTGGTGCTTCCTATAGTTTTGTATCTATTTTTTTGCTCTGAAGCATAGTTTTGTAGTTGAGTCTTTCCTTAGGACTTGCAAGATCATGACCGGGGGAGGCATTATCCTGGTTAATGATATTTGCAAGGATCGGAGAGTTACCCTAGGAGGCCGGGAGTTGAGTGCGTGTCTACTTGTAATGCCACTTTTGAGCTACGACATTGTACTCGGGATGGATTGGTTGAGTAGGCACCGTGCTAGCATAGATTCTAGAGGAGGTAGAGTTTTATTTGGTTCTCCGGAAGAGCCAGAGTTTGAGTTTGTTAGAGGAGCTGCAGAGCAGGGATAAGGCATTATTTGTGTAGCTATGGTGGAAGACAAGGAGTTGCCACATCCGTTGATAGCAGAGTTCTTGGATGTGTTTCCTGAGAAATTGCCAGGATTGCCGCCAGATCGAGATATTAAATTCTTTATAGATTTGGTGCCAGGTGCAGAACCAATTTTGCAATATGTCTATAAAGTAAACAACAATGAACTGGTCGAGCTGAAGAAGCATGTGGACGAATTACAGGATAAGGAGTTTATCGGATCGAGTTCTTTACCGTGGGGAGCCCCGGTATTGTTTGTACCGAAGAAGGATGGATCAGTGCGTATGTGCATTGATTATAGGGCATTGAATAATATCACTATCAAGAATAAGTACCCTTTGCTACGGATTGATGATCTGTTCGATCAGTTGAGTGGTGACAAGGTGTTTTCTAAGATATACTTGAGATCAGGCTACCACCAGGTGAAAGTGAAACTGGAGGACATACCGAAGACTACTTTTAGAACTCAGTATGATCCGTATGAGTTTATGGTGATGCCGTTTGGTTTGACTAATGCACCAGCGGTATTTATGAACTTAATGAACAAGGTGTTCCATCAGTACCTTGACAAGTTCGTAGTGGTGTTCATCGATGACATACTCATATACTCGAAGACACCGGAGGAGCACGAGGAGCATTTGAGGATTGTGTTGGGTGTGCTGAGGAAGGAGAAGCTATATGGGAAGCTGTCCAAGTGTGAGTTCTTTCTGGACAAGGTGGAGTTCTTGGGGCATGTTATGACTGGTGATGGTATTTCAGTGGATCCGAAGAAGATCACAGCAGTGGAATCTTGGAAGACCCCGAGTTCGATAGCAGAGATCAGGAGTTTCTTGGATTGGCAGGCTACTACAGGAAGTTTGTGCAAGATTTTTCGAGGATTGTCGAGCCGATGACCTGACTCACTAGGAAGGATATAGAGTTTGTTTGGACGGAGGATTGCCAGGTTGCTTTTGAGGAATTGAAGAAGAGTTGACATCTGCTCCTATTTTGACGTTGCCATCAAGGTCTGGAGGTTTCACTATTTATAGTGATGCATCGGAGAAAGATTTGGGTTGTGTTCTTCAGCAGAATGGAAAAGTGATTGCCTATGCATCCAGGCAATCGTATCCTCATGAGAAGAACTATCCTACCCAAGATTTGGAGTTGGCAGCCGACATCTTCGTCCTGAAGTTGTGGAAACATTATTTGTACGGAGAGCGTGTGGAGATCTTCACAGACCACAAGAGCTTGAAGTACGTTTTCATGCAGAAGGAGTTGAACATGAGGTAGCGTCGGTGGTTGGAACTGATGAAGAATTTTGATATATCTTTGCAGTATCATCCTGAGAAAGCTAATGTAGTTGCCGATGCCTTGAACAGGTATTCGGTAGCTATGTTCTTGATGCAGAATCAATATTTATTGCAGGACTTGGAGAGCTTGGGCATTGAGATGATAGTTCCTGGTTGTACGATGCAGATGTAGGGATTGCAGATACATTCAGAATTAATGGACAAGATCAAGGCAGCACAGTATGAGGATGTATCTCTGAGGAGCATCAGAGCTTAGGTGAGAGCATGATTGGAGGATGATTTCACTATTGCTGAGGATGGATCTATGCAGCATGGTGTTAGATTGTGTGTGCCTAGTAGGGAGCTACGTGAGGAGGTATTGCAAGAAATACATCGCTCTCAGTATTCCATGCATCCAGGTGCCAATAAGATGTATCAGGATATGCGGGAGAGTATGTGGTGGTATGGCATGAAGAGGGAAGTGGCACAGTTTGTATCCAGATGCTTACTGTGCCAGTAGGTGAAAGCCGAGAGGCAGAGGCCAGGAGGTTTACTTCAGCCATTACCCATTCCAGAGTGGAAGTGGGAGCACATTACTATAAATTTTGTGTCCGGACTTCCACGATCTCCAGGAGAGAAAGACGCAATTTGGGTCATCATTGATAGGTTGACCAAGTTGGCCCACTTTTTGCCTTTCAAGGTAGGTTTGTCTACGGAGAAGGTGACAGAGATGTATGCGAGACAGATCGTCAGGATACATGGAGTTCCCGTCAGCATAGTCTCGAATCAGGATAGTCATTTTACTTCTTATTTCTGGATGAGTTTGCAGGAGAGTTTGGGTACTCAGCTCAAGTTCAGTACTGCATATCATCCCCAGACAGATGGGCAGTCAGAGAGGACTATTCAGACTCTCGAGGATATGTTGCACACTTGTGTACTAGATTTTGGAGGTTCTTGGGAGGACCATCTCTATTTGGTAGAGTTTTCTTACAACAACAGTTACCAGGCTAGTATAGAGATGTCACCTTTTGAAGCTCTGTACGGTCGGAGATGTCGTACTCCCTTGTCATGGGATGATGTTGGAGAGAGAGAGTTTTTCTTAGGCCAGAGATGGTTGTAGATGCAGCAGAGAAGGTTCAGTTGATCAGAGACAGACTTCGTGTGGTGCAGGACAAACAGCGACATTGGGCCGATAGCCACCGAAGACCTTTGGAGTTTGAGGTATAGTTTAGATTTTTATTTTGTGTTTATTATTGATTGTTTGTTATAGATTAAGTTATTAAGGTTGTTTTTTTGTTCTAGGTGGGTGGTTTGGTGTTTCTGAGGATTTCTCCAACACGAGGCACGATTCGCTTCGGTGGAGGCGAGAAGCTTAGTTCGCGATTCATCGGACCTTTCACTATTCTAGAAAGGGTCGGTGCAATTGCTTAGGTGGGTGGTTTGGTGTTTCTGAGGATTTCTCCAACACGAGGCACGATTCGCTTTGGTGGAGACGAGAAGCTTAGTTCGCGATTCATCGGACCTTTCACTATTCTAGAAAGGGTCGGTGCAATTGCTTATAGACTAGACTTGCCACCTACATTGGAGGGAGTGCATAACATGTTTCACGTGTCATAGTTGAGACGGTACGTGGCAGATCCTAGTCATGTATTGGATCACTCAGAGATAGAGATGGGCCCTACTCTTAGCTATCCAGAGCAGCCAGTTGAGATTCTGTATCAGAGAGGGAAGGTGCTGAGGAACCAGAGTATTCATTTGGTATGCGTCGCATAGAGGTATCACTCTCTGGGAGAGTCTACCTGGGAGAGAGATGATGAAATGCGAAAGCGTTATCCATATTTGTTTGTGCCTTGAGGTATGTTCTTCAATAATTAGTTCTGTTCTTTAGTTCTGATCATTTGCTATGTTCTGTTATTTTCTGGGGATAATTTTAGTCTTTGAATTTCGAGGACAAAATTATTTTAAGGAGGGTAGACTTGTCACTACCATATTTTTCGGAAAAGGGTATTTTAGTAATTTTATAATTAATTAAATATTGTGCTTGATAAATAATTATTGTTGTGTCATTTAATTCTTATTAGATGTTAGTTATTTATTTTGAACTTATGTTAGTGGACCTAACTAGTTAGTTTAGACTCATAGACCAACATGTATTAATTGGTAGAATTGAGCCCATTTAGAAAGCCCATTGATTAGGAGGATGATTAAATTAATTAAACCATTAGACTAGAAACTTTCCTCCTTAATTATTTTTTCATGAGAGGCCCCAAGGGGTATATTGGACATTTTATAGTGACTTGAGGAAGGGGAAAGGGAGGGCGACCTATATTTAAAGAGGGGGAAAATTCTCTCTCATCTTTTTATTTGCAAACTAGATCTAGAATTTCTCTCAACCAAATTTCTTCATTTCCACTTCATTTTCCTACCAAATTTCATCCCAATTCATTCACAAATCACCATTAGAGACTAGTGGAGCAAGAATCTAGAAGGAGGAAGCAAAGATCTACAAAGAGGAGCAAAGATCTACAAGTTGGTGTAAAAGCATAAAAAATACGCTGGATAGCTCTACGCAGCATATTGATGCAAAGCAGCATAAAAAGAGGACTTCAGAGCCTTCAACGTGCAACCAGAGCTTATCCGCCAAGCGCAGCGTGGAATATAGGATCGAGGACCATCCGCGTAAGGCAGTATGTCTAGGCTGCTTCAGCGTAAACAGGGATCGACGTCACCTTTATGGCGTAAAACTCATCTTCTTTTAAATGCAGCATTGAAGTGTACGAAGGACGCTTCGTATTCCCTGCAATGAACCTGTCAGATCCTGCAATAAACCTGACGTCTCGACTTCTGACAAAGGGATACTGCTCGACTACCCAGGCGACGGCTATAATGATGGTGCGACACTGTAACCCAGGCTGTCATTTACTGCCATTTCTCTTGCGTAAACCGCTTTTACGTACACAGAGGAATACGCTGCCTAGTTTTACATAGGCAGATGAGAGCTCCTTACGCTCCGCGGAAGACAAACCGCTTGCCACGTCAAAAGCTGCACTCCGTACGGGACTCGAGGCGCGTCTCTGCATTTAATGCACAGGGCGGTGACAGGCCCTCAAGGAACGTCTCTGTAATTAATGCGCCGAATACTGACAGATGCCTGAGGCACGTCTCTGCGTTTGATGCACAGAAGGGTAGTAGACCTTCAAAATATGCCTCTGTATTTAATGCGCAGGATGATGGCGGATCTCCACATTTAATGCAGGAGATTTGATTAAATGTCACCGAACCGTCGTTTAGTGATATCTCCTTTGCGAGAGCTGCTCCTACGCATACAAGGAAATACGCTGCCTAGTTTTATACAGGCAAACATGAGCTCCTTACGCTCCGCAGAAGATGAACAGACTGCCACGATAGCGGTTACTTTTTGCACAGGGTTCAAGTTGCGTATCTGCATTTAATGCGCGGAATAATGGCAAATCTTAAAGACAAGCATCTGTATTTAATACATGGGATGGGGGCAGATCTCTGCATTTAATGCAAGAGATCTGATTATCTCCAAGAGCTGTAATTCCAGCTAAAACGTCCACATCATCACTCTAGCACATTACGCTCAGCTTCTACGCTCCAAGATTAAATAAATTGTACTTAGACATCCTCGTGTAGGATCAAATTTGTACAATCTTGTTTGTAAACATAAAAGAAGGGCAGGTCTTCGTACAAGACCTCGTTTTCCGCATTCATCAAATCTTTTCTCGTTTATATTATTACATCCTAAACAAGATGGCGACTCTGCTGGGGACATCTTTCTCTTATGATGAGGAAGCTATTGCTCAACACGATACGGTATCCGTAGGATCCGTAAAGAAGACACTGGTCGTCCAGTTTGACCAGTCTGCCTACGAAGATATGCTTCGAACAAGGGGCAGCTCTCACTCTCTATCTGAACAAAATAACAGGAAGCTGCGTAAGGTCTGGATGCCCAAGACAACCTCTACCATTCCTGTAGACTCTCCGATCTATCCGATCTCTCCGACCAATGAGGTTGTAGCATTGCTCCCTCCGCGCCCTGCACGTAAAACTCAGTCTCCCGTCCCTGGCGGAATAGACAAAACTTCTGGCAAAACCTCAGCACTAACCCAGAAGTATATTCCGCGCTCTACGTGTGAAACTCAGTCTCCCGTCCCTGGCGGAATAGACAAAACTTCTGGCAAAGCCTCAGCGCTAACCCAGAAGTATACTCCGCGCTCTGCGCGTGAAACTCAGTCTCCCGTCCCTGGCGGAATAGATAAAACTTCTGATAAAGCCTCAGCGCCAAATCAGAAGTACAAGTCACGCTCCATGCGTAAAATAATATCTGACCTCTACGGAGAACCAGATAATCCCTGTTATCTCCTCAAGGGAAAGCGAGCGGCGGACTACTCAACTTCTCGGCCTTTACGCCAGCAAGGGAACAATCTGCACGCCCTCCGAATTACGCGAGACGCTGATGGCCGCCTGAGAACATCCTTAGCTTTACGCCAACCAGAGCGAACTTCCAAATTACGCCAGGCGAAGTCCCTAGGCGTAAAGAAGGCTCCAGTTGTGGAAAGACACCCTCCTCGGGGATTATCCGCCACCCAGATGGCCAACCTGTTGTATACGGGTGGCACAGGGAAGACTATGGTTCCCATCATCCGCATGCCTACCAATGGGAACAGAATGAACAAGCCGTCACCTTCTTCTTCTGTAACTCCTCCTGACCTGCGGGATTATCTGATCCAGAAACGCAAAGACAAAAGTCATAAACAGACTTCAGTTCCCCTAACGGTCAAACACGGGGAGATCTTATGGGAAGATACATCAACGTCTAATGTCGTCATGACAGGTGGACCACACAAAGATTCCATCTTTATTATTCCACCAACTCGCGACGACCAGCATCCAATAGTCTTCGGTCGCAGACGGAACACCCCGATCATACAGGAAGAATTTCGCGAGTCTGAAACTGGCAGGATACAAACCCACAGATATAGCCCGCAAGCATTAAATATTATGTAAAGCATGGGTTATGATTTGAAGCTGAAACAAGGCCTCAACTATGGAAAAGGTAGACGAACACCAGTGCGCGGTAATTTTTACCATCAACAAGCTCGTTTCGGGTTGGGATATACTGCATCTCTTACAAGACCCAAAACTTCAAAATCTAATCCTGTACCACCAGAGGCAGCTCCTGCTAAATCAGTTTCTGTGGCCGGAGGCCACTGCATCTCCAGGGGTAATTTATCTCGACAGAACAAGGCGGCTTCCGAGGCCGGGGGTAAAATTTCTTTAAGATCCGAAGATGATGCAACGACGACAATCTTCCCGAAAAACTGTAAAACTCAGGCACCAGGAGCCCTACGACCAAAAGGGACTTTCTCCTTCAAAGAAGATGACATCATTGAAATCTTCAACATGTTGAGAAAGAAACGCAAGCTTCAGCTACCCAACATCAGATACCCTGAGAGGGCCGGCAAAGTCAATGACCCAGATTATTATCTCTTCTATCGGTACACTCATCACCCTACAAGGGCCTGCTATGTGCTAAAAAGAAGAATACAGGAGTTGATCGATGCCAAGGTCATCACCTTGCATCTATAAAATAAGGGGACAATCACTACAGAAAAATACCGGATGACGAGTCCCGCAAAAGTTTTCCCAGTGGATCCTTCAAAAGAAAAATCACTCTATAGTAATTCTTTTTCGAACAAAAAGTTTGTCATGTTCATATTACCTCTGAATAACTTTCGGCTATCGACTATCATATTACCTCTGATATCGGTTGTCATCTACACTAAACTCCGTGCTGAGCCATAAGTATGCCAGAGTGTTAAGTCCACAAAAACTGCCATGTCCATATTACCTCTGAGCAGACGTGTACCTCCATCCCCAATAGAGTCATAATCAAAAGTTTGTCATGTTCATACTACCTCTGAATAAACTTTCGGCTATCGACTATCATATTACCTCTGATATCGGTTGTCATCTACACTTAACATCCGTGCTTAGCCATAAGTACGCCAGAGTGTTAAGTCCACAAAAACTGCCATGTCCATATTACCTCTGAGCAGACGTGTACCTCCATCCCCAATGGAGTCACAATCAAAAGTTTGTCATGTTCATATTACCTCTGAATAAACTTTCGGCTATCGACTATCATATTACCTCTGATATCGGTTGTCATCTACACTTAACATCCATGCTTAGCCATAAGTACGCCAGAGTGTTAAGTCCACAAAAACTGCCATGTCCATATTACCTCTGAGCAGACGTGTACCTCCATCCCCAATGGAGTCACAATCAAAAGTTTGTCATGTTCATATTACCTCTGAATAAACTTTCGGCTATCGACTATCATATTACCTCTGATATCGGTTGTCATCTACACTTAACATCCGTGCTTAGCCATAAGTACGCCAGAGTGTTAAGTCCATAAAAACTGCCATGTCCATATTACCTCTGAGCAGACGTGTACCTCCATCCCTAATGGAGTCACAATCAAAAGTTTGTCATGTTCATATTACCTCTGAATAAACTTTCGGCTATCGACTATCATATTACCTCTAATATCGGTTGTCATCTACACTTAACATCCGTGCTTAGCCATAAGTACGCCAGAGTGTTAAATCCATAAAAACTGCCATGTCCATATTACCTCTGAGCAGACATGTACCTCCAGCCCCAATGGAGTCACAATCAAAAGTTTGTCATGTTCATATTACCTCTGAATAAACTTTCGGCTATCGACTATCATATTACCTCTGATGTCGGTTGTCATCCACACTTAATATCCGTGCTTAGCCATAAGTACGCCAGAGTGTTGAGTCCACAAAAACTGTCATGTCCATATTACCTCTGAGCAGACAGCAGCCTCCGCCCTTAATCATCAACCTTCGGCGCAACAAGCAGCCGAGTGATGTAAATGCAACCAGGAGTGCAGTTTCTGATAATAATAAAGGACCTCTTTTCCAGTATATCGACGGTCAGATTCCAAATCAGGAATCCTCTCCCCATGACGATATAGAGCCTATAGCACAAAAATTCTTGGCAGCTATAGATTCCTATCATCCGCACATATGGGAAGTGGCATCATCATCCAATATCACCACGACGGATGGACCATATGAGGATTCTATCTTCATTGTTCCACCTGCCCGCAACGGTCAGCGTTCAATAGTCTTTGGCCGCATGCGCAACGAACAGACTATACAAGAGGATTCCTTTGATGACGACTCTGGTGAAATGCAAGTTCACAGGTACAGCCCGCAAGCCTTAAAGATCATACAAAATATGGGTTACAACTTAAAGGATGGAACCAGGTCTCAACTACGGAAAAGGCAGATGAACACCGCTGCTCGACAATCCCCACTATCAACAAACCCGTTCCGAGTTAGGGTACGCCACCTCCCTTACGACTTCCAAGTCGAACGAGGATATCTTTTTCTCTTTTCAAGATGGCTCATCGCCCTCCGGCTTATCTCATGCCCTCGAGCAAACATTATCAGCAAATATGGTAGCGACGGATTCCTTCCAATCAGACGAACAAGAATCCGAACCATTCGAGAATGACGCTTGGGCTCAGCAGATGGATACACAATGGAAGTTTCGCTTCGAGCAGAGAGAACCTCCTACTAAAGATGAAGTTATCCAGATTGACGTAGGGGAGAAACTTTCACCAAAGCCAATAATTATCAGTAATGACCTTTCCGAAGAAGGAAGGAAAGAAATTATCCAGCTGATAAAAGAATATATCGATGTCTTTGCGTGGAATTATGAGGATATGCCAGGTCTTGATCCAAAGGTAGCTACTCATAAACTCAACATACTGCCCGATTCAAAGCCTATGAAGCAGCACCAACGCCGGTTCCGCCCGGACATGATGGACGCCATTGAAGCTGAAGTCAAGAAGTTGATAGCCTGCGGCTTCATCCGTGAAGAACAACATCCCGACTGGGTCGCCAATGTTGTCCCGGTCATGAAGAAGAATGGGAAATTACGGATCTGCATCGATTATCGGGATCTGAACGCAGCCTGCCCCAAGGATGAGTTCCCTCTTCCCATCACAGACATCATGATCGATAATACATGCAGTTTTGAACGCATGTCTTTCATGGACGGCTTCTCGGGATACAATCAGATCAAGATGCATCCTGAAGACGAGAAGCATACTGCCTTCCGGTCACCACTGGGGATATACTGCTATACGGTCATGCCCTTCAGATTAAAGAATGCGGGGGCTACATACCAACGAGCTATGAGTGACATATTCCATAAGCATTTACGCAAGACAGTGGAGTGTTACGTGGACGATGTAGCTGTCAAAAGCCGCCTCAGGGATAATCACATCCGAGACTTGAAGACAGTATTTGAATTGATGCGCCAACATCAACTCAAAATGAACCCTACAAAGTCCTTTCTGGGGTATCTAGCGGCAAATTTTGGGATTTGTCATCACCTCCAAAGGCATTCAAGTGGACCCTGATAAAGTCAAGGCCATCTTAGAAATGCGACCGCCCCGCAATCTGAGGGAACTCAGGGGATTTCAAGGTCGTCTGGCTTATATCCGAAGATTCATATCCAACCTCTCCGGGAGATGCCAGCCCTTTTCTCGTCTCATAAAGAAAGGTGTATCCTTCGTATAGGACGAAGCCTGTCAACAAGCGTTCGGAGATATCAAGCGCTACCTAACTAGCCCGCCAGTTCTGGTACCTCCCGTCATAGGAAGACCATTCGTACTATATGTTCGAGCGATGGATCATTCTCTGGGAGCTCTTCTTATACAAAAGAACGATATGGGCCACGAGCAGGCTATTTACTACCTCAGCAGGATGATAGTCGAAGCCGAACACCGGTACAACCCTGTGGAGAAAGAATGCCTGGCTCTGATGTTCGCTATTCAGAAAATGCGACACTATATCACGGGCCAAACCATTCATATCATCTCCAGGATCAATTCTCTTCGGGTACTGATGAGCAAGCCAAGTGTCCTTAATTCTCGACTCGCGACTTGGGCAATATTATTAACGCCATATGACATGGTGTACGTCCCTCAGAAGTCCGTCAAAGGCCAAGCATTGGCTGACTTTCTAGCTGCTCATCCCATCCCGGAGGCCTCGAAACTATACGAGGACATTCCCAACGAAGTTGCAGAGTGTAATTCCGCAACAGACGGCGATGCATGGCAACTGTTCTTTGATGGCGCCTCCAGGACTGGTCCCAGGGGAAACGTGATTTCAGGAGTAGGGATCGTCCTAGTCACTCCTGATAAACTCATTATCTACCGAGCATATTCTCTTAACGAGCCCTGTTCTAACAATGTGGCAGAATACAACGCTCTACTAATCGGGCTCCAAGTCGCTAAAGAGCTGAGGGTCGAATCTCTGGAAGCCTTCGGTGATTCTCTGCTGATCGTCAACTAAGTCAGAGGAATATATGAAGTCCAGAATCTCGACCTCATCCCCTATCCCCGAGCAACAGTCGAGATAGCCATGACGTTCAAAGGTTTCTTCCTTGAGCATGTACCTCGGTCTCGGAATCTGGAAGCTGATGCCCTAGCCAGTCTAGCTGCAGATTTAGCTACCCCTATAAGAAGGCAAAATTCGGTAATCCTTCTTAACAGAGACTTATTCTATGTAAAAAATAACTTTCACATCGAATGCAACTACACGGTGGATACAGATCCTCGCAGGAGAGACTGGAGAAGTCCATTTATAGATTTTATAGCATACAAAATCTTGCCAGAAGATCCTAAAGAAGCAATATCTGTCAAAAGACGATTATTACGCTTCTACTTCGACGCATCGTCACAATGCCTATATCGCCGGTCTTATGACGGGCTATTATTATGATGTCTCTCTGGTGATGAAGTACAGCGAATTATCCATGAAGCTCACGACGGCATGTGCGGGGCACATCAACTCGGTCCTAAGCTACAGGATCGTATCAGGAGAATAGGCTATTACTGGCCCACTATGATCGCAGACGCAATCTAGTATGCTAGACGATGCAAAGCCTGTCAGGTCCATGCAGACTTCATACATCAACCGTCCGAACATCTATATCCTACGGTTGCATCCTGGCCTTTCGAACTATGGGGTATGGATATCATTGGTCCTATTCACCCGTCTTCTTCCAGAGGTCACCGGTTCATACTGGCCATCACGGATTACTTCTCCAAATGTGCGGAGGCGATCCCTCTTGTTGAGGTAAAGACATCTAATGTGACCAGCTTCATCAAGCATCACGTCATTTACCGCTTTGGGGTTCCCCGAAGGATAATCCATGACAATGGGCCTCAGTTCATCAGCCATGCGTTCCACCGGTTTTGCGATAAAAATCGGATACAAAATGTGGCCTCTACGGCATATTATCCAGCTGCTAATGGGTTGGCGGAAGCCTTCAACAAAACCATTATCAAGCTCTTGAAGAAGTTCGTCTCTTCGAACAAAAAAGATTGGAATAAGAAGCTGGGAGAATATCTTTGGGCATATCGCACCATGGTACGAGCACCGACAGGTTGCACACCATTCTCATTGGTCTACGGGAGTGAAGCAGTTCTTCCTATCGAAATTCAAATTTCGTCACTCAGGATAGCCATGGACAACGAGTTAACTCAAGAAAAGAATGACCTGTTAAGGCTTCAAGAGCTAGAAGGATTAGACGAGAAACGCCTCCAAGCTCAGCAGCGCATCGCGCTCTACCAAGCACGCATTTCCAGAACTTTTAATCAAAAAGTAAAGGAAAGAGTGTTCAAAGCCAGCGATCTAGTCTTGGCTGTAAGAAGGCCGATGATTCTTACTCACAGGAGTAAAGGCAAATTCCAGCCCAAGTGGGAAGGCCCTTAGGTGATCGAGACAACGTTCTCAAACGGCGCTTACAGGTTAGCCCAGCCTAATAGAGACCTGCTAATGGCTCCTATCAATGGCAAGTTCCTGAAAAGGTACTATGCTTAAACCTCCTCTGCTCAAGTGGAATAAGGTGATCTCATTCTGACAAAACTACTTCCAAAACAAACTAGTTGGATCATATTCTGTCATGTCCATATGACCTCTGAATAGATTTGCTCTACTAAAACTTACCGAAAGTATATCACGTCCATACTACCTCTGATATCACTTTTACCCAAATCTGTCATTTACATTCCGAAATGATGGGTCCACAAAGTCAGATAAAAAGCCTCTTTATTATTCCCAGAAAAGAGCAAGAGTACATTGAAAAGCAAAAGCAAAAGTACATCATGAAGGGGGAGCGGTCAGGTCGCGAAGCTGCTGCGCCAGTACGGCCATCCTCTCAGCCCCGGAATCCAAGACATCAGCGCGGACCCGCTCCAACCGTGCCTCGTCATCTATCAGGAGGGACAATTCGGCTCTAGCCCGAAGGAGTCCGACACGGGCAACTCCAGCACTCGCCAAGTTCTGTTGTGCTGTGACCAGTCGGCCATTCACCACATCTAGACCTTCCGACGACTGAGAAGCCCACTCCTTTGCCTGAGCAAGCTTTGTCTCCAGTTTGCGGACCCTCGCTACATTGCCGTCATGCTCGGCCTGGCACTTCGTTTGAAGGGCGAGAGTCTCCTCCAAGACAACTTTTCCTTTATCCATCTCCTGCTGATTGGTCTCGATGAATTTATTCAGACCTTCCTTCTTCTCAATAAGATGCGCTGTCAAGGAGTCATATCTGGCCTGGACCAGAGCTTCAATATTGCCTCGAGCTAGCTGCAAGTATTCGTTAATGGGTTGCTCCAAGCCATTAACCATCGCCTCCAGCGCGTCAGCTACCCCGGCATCACCGAATTCCCTGACCGCCTCTATCGAGAACCGAGAGGACCTCTTCAGCGACGCAAAGTCCAGCTTCTTCGCCGACACCATTGACATTAGTGTTCTCAAAGTTGTGTAGAAGATGCCGGTATACTGCTCGGTCAGCGTAACTAGGTCCGCATGAACACGGGGAGTGTCCGCGATGGTGGCGACTTCCCCACCAGGAATCACCACAGACGATGTCGCCACGGCCGTCGCCTCAATAGGAGGAACGACGAAGGAAGAATTGCCAACACCGGACGAAGTGACCGGCGTGCTCAAAATAGGTACTGTCGTAACGACAGGCTCATCCTCCTCTTGAGATATCTCAAGAGCCTCATCGACAGGCAAGCCAGCACCCGAAGAGGTTTTCTCTTCAAAATCAGGTACCTCCGTGTCACCACTAGGACCTAACACAGAGCCAACGGGTGCGTCTACATCACCCTCTCCGAAGAGGTCTTCCCCTGAAAAGAAGACAAAAGGAAGTTAATATCAACGCAATATTAATTTTTCCAAAGAAGAGGCATAAAAGATGACATTTACCCCTGGCCGGCGGCATATACGTCGCATCTGCAGCCTGTACAGCTAAATCATTTCTTAATAATGTTAGGCGAGCTGTCATACCTGGAGAAAGGGGTCTGCGAACTGACACTGGCAAGTAGTCTTCCAGGTCCTCCTCAAAATCCAACCGAGGCTCTTCGGCTGGAATCGCGCTAGGTGCGCTCGCAAGCGTGGCAGAAGTCCCTCCCGATGCCGATCCGACTAGAGGTATACGGAACTTTATTATACTCAGCCCCGAAGGCGACCTCGTTCCACTACCTGAAGCAGTAGCAGCGATGGCGGCATCCAGCTGAGATTCTCCGGCACCACCAGCCGGAACTGTGGAAGGTCCCTCTCTAAAAGGCGAGGAACCTCCAATCAAAGAATCATCCCCAACACGGGGAGATGCAAGCTCACCTCCAGGAGCATCAATACCAGGAATTCGGAGAGAACGATTTACCATCTTCTTCTTCCTCTTACGAGGGGAAGCTTCCTTGGAAGCATGAGCCCTTCGCTTCCCAGAAACTACCAAAGCCCCTACAGGCGGAGGTACTTCACCCCTAGGGACCGACACCAGAGGCTCATCTGGGGTAACGGACTCACCCTCATCGAAAGAAACCGAGGGGACTTCAACTCTTCCCCCAGGCTTGGAAGAGGGCACCCTAAAGCTTCCATGCATATCAAAATCATGATGGAAGGTGTTCGTTGCCACATAGAACTGGGCGTACGAATGTAGGATGCGTAACTCCGTGGAGAGTGTAATGACGGGCACAATAAAAATTGCCCCAGTACAGCCCATGATAAAATATCGCCATCCCCGTGCTCCATCAATGAGTCCACCTCTGGACCTGAAGCTGGTGACGACATTGCCCACGTACAACTGGTCATACCCAAACTGCCGGGCGAACCGACTGGGCAAGTAGGGCTCCAAGAAGCAATGATCTTCGCTTCTGTACAGCAGATGGGATGGTCTAATACAGACCAACCAATTAAAAGCTTCAGAAGAAAGAATGGTCTTCTCTCTACCCGAATCCTCGAGCCTAATTCCCGACTGATTGCGATGTACTGGAGGGACGGTGCAGAAAAGCTTCCAACTATGACTGAACCCTAGTGCCCACCGACAGTCTATAACCATGCTCATGTTCCAGAAAGACTTTCGGTAGTTCAACAAGAAACTACCCCCCGAACTACTACCCCCACCGGGAGACATCACCCGGGGGTTATGGAGAATTAACCACCCCATCAAATACAGGTATGGTAATTCTATCCTGGGAAAGCTATCACGTCGAATTTCGTCGACGAGCAGCCTATCAATCATGGCCCTCAGGCCAGCTTGTATACGACACACCATGGCAGGGAGCAAGCCCAGTCTTGCCCCGAACACCAGACGCACTGCAGGCCAGAGCGTGTTGCGGTGAATGCGGTCCGCAGATACGACGCCAGACACTACTACTCGGTGCAGCCATATGGAGAGGAAGCCAGCCAGTTAAGCCTCCCTGGACAGAGGCATGCGACAGCGCCTCAAATAGCTATAGGCCTTAGTGCCTTCAGGATACTTTTCCGTCCCTTCGTCGAGGAATCGGTCCGGAGCACCAGCATCCACTATGAGATCGTCAACTACCTGAGCATTAAGCGCACTCAGAGGATTCACAGGCAGATCCTTGCCCTCCAATACCTTCTCCGACTTAGCAGTCCTGGACTGGTGAAAGAAGAGATAGGACGTCCATTTGCTAATGTGAGCCAAATTTGAGGGCTCATCATAAAAAGTGGTACAGACGAGGTAGTGGCACATCAGCTCCTGATAGACCTCCACTACTCGAGATTCTGAACCCCCCAGCTCTCGGTTCGTGGGAACATACTCTTCGTATGGAGTATCCCCCATCGGCAGTCTTGAGATCTCTGCCATCTCATGGAGGGCCAATCCCAACTCCCCCAGTGGAGTGGCGAAGGTCCCGGTAAGTGAAATATATCGCTCCACAGTGCCAGAAACAGGTTAGGGTTAGGAGGTAACCCAACACTGGTCGCACTCACAGCTGCAAACAGACCGATGTTCTCCAACTCGGTCTGAAAATGCTTCAGGGCCCAATCAACTAAGCGAGCCCATCGAAGGTTTGAAGGGGTGATCCACCCGCCACACCGAGGGTTCACCTTAGGGTATACTCCCCCACGCCTCATAAAATTATTACAGAAAGTCGGTAACTGGACTGACTGGATCACCAAGCTTTCTTCACTCGGGACACTGCCCGGGTACAGTCCCCTGAACAGCGTCACAGAGCCAGAAGGGCGGCTGACAAACCACCCCTGGTCAGCTCCTCTCAGATGAAAGATCTTTCCTGGTTTGCCGTGAAGATCGGGGGTCAGCGTCCACGACATCTTCCTGGGATGCGTAGCATAAAAGAAGGCCGAGATGGGGTAGTCTCTCGGCATATTGGATAGACACAAGACCAAATCCACGGCAGGGAAAACCCAGAGTTCTCTCTTAGGCTTTGTCTGAGACTGCTTGTCAATCATATCCCCGAAAAGGAAAGCCGGCTTCAGGTATTGCTCCCCGTCTACATACATTAGGGACTCCCCGTTGATCATACTCAGCAGCATTCGCTCGCCCTGAGCCGATATCAGAATTGCCCTTCCTTCGGGATATTGGGGCCCGGAGATAGGAAATGTTACGTGTGACAGATCCTCCAAATAGTTGGAGTGTAGCATCCCGAGGCAGAGCCCATCACTTTAGCTAGCGAAGACTCATGCAAGTTAACTGCAAAAGCACAGGAGAAACATGTCAGTTCCTAAAACTAGATATTTCAGGACTTGCAGCATCCAATCAACAGACGGTGCTCTACGCCGAGACTGTAAAACTTGGACCTTTACGCTAGAATCCATTTCCTTAACGTAAAAGTCAAGATTGGCAGTATACAGTCTGTGCTTTACGCCAGATTGATTAAATTGAGTTATTACGCCAGGATTTCCATCCACGAGCATAAAACTCAAATTTTAATGATATACACCAAGTTTTCGGCGGTCAAGGCTTTTACGCTCGACTGCGGAAAAAATAGAGTTTTTACACTGACACATTAGAAATGTGGGCATAAAAAGATAAAACGTCTCCGTGCATCATCTTCCTCAAAGAGGCTATCAGCACAGAAGACGACCTAGCACGGTCACGTTCAACGTGTGCGAAGGATTTTCAGTCATTCTCTTCTTTCCAAAAGCTCTACCTTCCAGGCCGGGTGCACTACTCGTCGACGGGATGCTCCGCTCGAAATGAAGTTCGCCTTGTCCAACCAAAGACGCTCTCGCTTGGGCCGAAGAATGAGAAGAGGAATCAACCTTCTTTCCCTTAACGGAGAAAGTTTGTTTCGAAGCCATTACTGGAAACTTTGAAGACTCGAAGAAGAAATGAAGAAGAACTCGAACAGTCGAAAGCTTTCTCTCGCAGAAGACGGATGGAAAGTTTTTCCCCTCAGAAACTTGGGATATATATAGAGTTCGGATGGACTCCTCGGACCCCGAACCAAATCTCCTAATTAATATTCGGTTATGATTGGGTCCCACGTCAGCCTATTTATTCAGAGAAGGCGGACAGTCGGCGAATTCAAAAAGTTTTTCGCGCAAAGCAGGTTCATGGTTTCTACGCTAAGGAGCTTTCTACGCTCGACAGCTACAGATCTACAGTTTTATGCTCGCAAGCTATAAGTCTATGGTTTTACGCCCGAATGCCTTTGTGCTCGGTAGCTTTTATGCTCGAGAGGCTACAGACCTACGACTTCACGCTCAGCAGATAACAAATCGATGATCTCACGCTCGGTGGCGCTTAGTTTACGCTCGGAGGCGACAGATCCACGACTTCACGCTCGGAAAATTTTCTTTTCAGAAGCAACAAATCTACAGTTCTATGCTAAGGAGCTTTCTACGCTCGACAGCTACAGATCTACGACTTTATGTTCGACAGCTACAAGTCGGGTTTTTTATGCCCGGATGCCTTTGTGCTCAGTAGCTTTTATGCTCGAGAGGCCACAAACCTACGACTTCACGCTCAGGAACTATAAGTCTATGATTTCACGCTCGATGGTGTTTAGTTTATGCTCAGAGGCTGCCAACTTATGATTTTGCACTCCATGACTTCCGGCACATCTGAAAGATATGCAGGCCAGAGTACGCGTACATCTGAACGATCCTCAAGGCGGTCAATTACAGGAGTTCACACAGAAGATACTCCTTCTTGACCTCAAGATATCCCAAGTACCCGAAGCATACAGAGTTCAACATTAAAAAATTACTCTTCTTCACGGGTCGATTCGAAGTTCATCCAGACTCCAGTCTGAATATTTCATCTACCAAGATGGCAAATCAGTTTGACAGCCATTTCTCGCCCTGTTCCAAGGGATTTTCGAGAAATCATTCTTGAAGATGATGTCTGAACAAAGAAATTCTGTTTATCAGAAGTAACAGTTCAGGATTCTACGCGGTTCCTCACTCCTAAACAGCAGGACAGTTCGAACACTCGAATGCTAAAGCGACTTTCTATGCATCCCTAGTTATGCGTAAAAGATAGGACAGGACATAGCACTCTTTCTAAACAGAGTCGGCGTAAAGAATTAGACGTGTCGAAGCTACACATATTCAGACTTCACAGCAAAGTATGGCAAGATGATCATATGAAGAAGAAAGACGATTTTATTAAAAATTAAAGTCATGATTACATATGAGGGAAATCTAATCTACAAGGGTTTTTCTTCATTTTCATGATTACATATGAGGGAAATTCCGTCTACAAAAGGATTTTTCTCGTCGTCGTCGGAAGGCTACCCCCATAATCTGCTCTACCAGGTTCTTGCATGGGCGCCAATTCTTCATCTCTCCTCCAGCAGTTGGTCGGTTTCCGTAACCGACTAAAATGATAAATGGAGGGAGAATACGGAACTGGGCCTGCCTAAATTATGCAGATCCCATGCTCCATGCACCGTGTGTAAACACCCTATTTTTCAGAATAATTTTTAATATATTGTTCCCCCCAAAATTTTCGATATTTTTCGGACGAAGAAGCAAGGTAATTGGGAGTTAAACATTTTTAAATACAGTTTATTGGTATTAAAATATTATAGAAATAATATTTTATGGTGTAAAATGGAGAACCAGACATGGGGTATTTTTTGGTAAATTTATTGGACTCCGGAAACGCATTTTAAGCCTTAAAAACTTTTAGATTGTGTGAACCGAGCCAAACCCAAATTAAACCAACTTAAACCCGAACCAAACCAAACCAGAGCAAGCTCACCCTGCCTGAACTGAACCCAGCATAGCGGGTCAGGTCGGATCCGAGCCAAACCCGACCCGGACCCGAAAACCCGATGGAAACCCTAGCAGCCGCCGGAGTTCCTGTAGCAGCTTATAAAGGGCTGCCTCGACATCCGTGCTGCTCCCTTCTCCATCTTCGCCGCCGTACCCTGATCCTCGCCGTCATCTTCTCAGTTCAAGCCTCCTCTTTCCCCACTACGAGACACAGCCGAAACCCTTGACCCTTCCCTCGCTCACCCGTGCGGCACCGACAGCATCCGTCGGCTCGCTCACCGTCGCTGTACCAGAACGGCGCCATCGCACCCCTGTCACCACCTTCGAACTGCATCCCCGCCGCCAGACCTATCCATCCCCCTCTTCTCGCCGTCGCCCCAGACCCCGATGCAATCGACACCGGACACCCCGGCGTAGCCCGAACCCCAACCACCCGGGTCCCCCTCATCCTCTGACCCTCCGCTCGGCCGTCCGACCTTGGCCCATCTTTGCCCTAGACGCCGAGCAGCCGCTCGACCATATTACGCGGCCTCGATCCTCGCCGTGTCCGCCGCGAGTTCCCCTCCGTCGGTCGACGCAGCCCTAGCAGTGGACACGGAGCCCTCGACCTGGACGCGAGCAGCAGGACTCCACAGCAGACACCGGACACAGGACGCGAGGACACAAGAGTTCAACCAGGACACGAACAGTACTCACGGACACGTGGAATTCAGCATTCACGGAGCCCTGTTCAGGTACCAATTTCTTTCATCTCGCAACTCCATTTTAGTTTCCTTCAGTTGCTACGCGTAGACTGTATAACCCTCTCGGTGCCCGTACAACTCGTTCGGTGCATCGCGTCCTGTGGTGATCGCACACCGCGATCCAAAAACAGGAAAAACAACACCGTATTTCACCCCGGAACTGAGTGTGCCCCGCCAAACGGGACGACTTGGTCGCATGCGGTCTTTACCGAACCGTGCGCGACGTTAATACGGTCGTGTGGGATTTCGCAGAAGTCGATTCGGATGCGCGTGCACACCGGAATCAACGCGTATCCGCTGACGACACCCCGTATTTTTCCTTTCTGGAACACGCTGTAACTTTGTGTACACACGTCGGATCGAGATGAAACTTGTGCCATCGGACTCGTAGCAATACGCTGGTCTTGTGACCCAAGTTTGGTCCGATTCTGAGAACGTTGATAAAATCGCGTATCGTGGCCCCCACAAGCTCCACTTGACGGACGATTTTGTGATCGGCTCATCGAAATCCAATTCTGGAAGTTCCGTTGGGTTCGTATCATCGTTCCTGACTTGTAGATACTGAGTTTGAGGAATTTAGAGACCTTTGACCCTGACTCGCTTTTCGGTGCAAAGTGGCCCACATGTGGACCCCGCTTTGGCCCGGAAATGACCTTTTTGCCCCTGTGTCCAAATTGGACGTAAGGATAGGCGTTTCTAGCTATTTGACATCTTCTGAGACTGTTGGTGATATTTATTATAGCTTTTGGAGTAGTACCCACATGATTCTCTGATACCGGGACGATTGCTGATACTCAAACATCAGGCAAGTGTACCTTGCCAAACTCTGCAGTATTGTTATATATTTTCTTGCTTTATTTATATTACTGTGCATGCTCAACCTAGGACCGTGTGACATACTTAGCGTCCGATTATTAGTCGGGTGCCAACACTGTACGCGGTGTTGGGTACTGTCATCTAGAGATGGACATTCGTGACACTTTATATTCTCGTACTTGTCTTACCAAGTACACTATGACCCAGGACACTTGACACTATTCATGAGACAGGATTTTCCCGAGATATTCGTGGTGATTCTGTATAGGATACAGGACATGGACATTATATTCTTAGATATAGTATGACTGGTTGTATTAGCTATGATCCCGCTTGACATAGACATGAGACGTTGTGGTCATGATATGCGTGGTTACATTGGGTGGAGAGAGACACACAGACTACAGGCTGATCATATATATACACCCCTATTATTGTGAGGCACAAGACTCTGAAGCCCGAGCTTGGCCCATTACTCATTATTACTGCTGCTACCGGCTCCCCGACACAGAGCTTGTAGTGGCTTCAGCCTGAGTTCTAGTGCTGCTCTCATCTTGTATATCACTTAGCTGGTTATTTAGTATTCCCTTATTGTTCCATCTACTGCTGGAGAGACCCATAGGATACAGGTTGATTATGTTATGCCGGCTACTCAGTCTCCCGCTGAGCTAGACCACCTCATGATATCACTGCTACCGGCTCCCCTACACAGAGCTTGTAGTTGTTTCAGCCTGAGCACTATTGATGTTCTCTCTTGTATTTCACACAGATGTTTACATACTTACCTTATTTATTCTATTTATTTTCTGTACTGTTGGCTTGAGCTTTCTTGTACCTTGCTATGTCCCCTGAGGACCTGGATTCGGATTATGTCCCCAGGATTTGAGGACGAGATCTATCCCGAGGTATACGGGACCGTAGCAGGAGCTGATCCAGGAGCTGTACCGCCATCCGAGGACGAGGTGTTAGCCGAAGACTTTTCCTGAGCATCCATGTTTCATGCTCAGCATTATTTGTTTCAGTCTTTTATATTATGGTCTGTTGAACCATTGTACTAGATGTTTATCGGGTTGTTCCCCGAAGTACTTTGTTGAGATTAGCTGATGATTTACATTCCTTATTTATTCTGTGGATCATACTTTTATACTTTGTGTGGATGAGATTAGTTGCGCCATGATTGTCGTAGACTTTGTTTTACAGCTTAAGTATGCTCTGATGTATCCATTAAATTGGATTTGTCCATCAGTGGGTACTGCTGGCCATTGCCACGTATCTGGTCCCTCGGTATTTTTGGGACTGGGGCGTGACATGGTTTTTGTTGTGGCCCATGCAGGTCTACGACTAAATCGTTCGATTTTAACTTAGGGACCGAACCAGCCTGCCCTAAGGATAGGATAAGTTCTAGGATCTCATCCATTATTTAATCCATTGTTGAACTCTATATCAAACTCGAAATTGTTACTTGATTTGCATCCTGTATTGATTCTTCTGTGCGTTCTTACAGTTTATCTTTTGGTTGCAGAGAGAAATGGATCCCAGGAACGGAGACGAGATTCCATTGGATATACCACACGACGCTGTGGTTACTTATATAGACGGAGTGACCCCAGGGAATGGAGGACAAGCATTACAGAAAGATCAAACCGGTCAGCCTAATCCAAGGTTTCGGAGAGATGACATCCTACCTCCACCACAGTTCACTCCCCAGATGCCAGCTTTCCCGCCAGGACAAGCTATGGACGGGCAACAGATGTTCCAGATGATGTATGTTATGATGCAAGCCCAGCAGCAGATTCAGCAAGAGGCCCATCAGCAGGAGGCCGAGTATCTGAGAACCAGCCTGGTATCCGCATTGGAGCAGGCAAATCCACCAGCGAGGCGATCGACAACGGGATCTATCACCGACTTCCGTCAGCTCAAGTCTCGTATATTTTTTGGTAAAGAGGGGCCAACAGAAGTTCATGAATGGCTCACAAACATACAGCATCAGTTGGAAGCCGCTGAACTTCCGAGAGAGAAGTGGATGACTGCAGTCAGAATGCAGTTAACTGAGAATGCACATCATTGGTGGTTAGCAGAGGAGAGGAGGCTCGGGCAGGACCGAGTCACTTGGGAAGAGTTCTCCAGACTCTTCAAGAGATGTATACTCCCGCAGTAGCACGGTCAGAGCTCAGAGACAAGTTCAACCGCCTTATCCAAGGCAATATGACAGTAGAAGAATACAACGCAGAATTCATTCACCTCAGTCGCTTTGCCCCAACCTTGATTGCGACAGAGAAAGAGAAAGCTGAGAAGTTCTTTGACGGACTGAAGTTCGAGCTCCAGAGATTGATTGGATCGATCGCACCTACATCTTATACCGACGTTCTCGTAGCAGCACGACGCATGGAGTGCATCACTAGAAGGGAGTCGAACCTGAAGAGGCCTATCAACTCAGGACCATCCAGGACAGCACATGGGAATTCAGCAAAGCGGACCCAGAGGAGTATGCCCGAGAGGATAGCACACAGGGCCGTATCTCTCCCTACTTGTCACCACTGCAGCAAGATAAGTCACATTGAGAGAGAATGCAGACGCAAGTTGGGACTCTGCCTGGCTTGCGGGTCCAACCAGCATCTGACCAGAGACTGCACCGAGCGCAGAGAGGCAGCACCAAGATTAGCTTTACCTGCACCACGACCAGCTTATCCAGCAGTAGGAGCACAGCAGGCAGGAGCTGGAGGCGTCAGGCCACCGGTTCCAGGAGGAAATTAGCAGAGACCACCCCTAGCACTACAGGCAGCTCTATTTCAGCAGGCTCAGCAGCAGCAGAGAGGTCCCGCTCAGGGACGAGGACAGGCCTTCACATTAGCTGTTGAGCAGGAGGCTACGGCAGGCGAGGTCATTGCAGGTACTATTTTAGTAGCTTCATTACTAGCTGTAATATTATTTAATTCTGTAGCATCGCATTTATTTATAGCAGCTAGCTTTGTAGCCACCCATAGAGTAGCTACCGCACCCCTTCCGAAGATGAAGAGAATTCTTACGGGAGGTAGAATTATTCCGGTTAGTGACGTCTGTAGATCATGTTCTATAGTAGTTTGTGGCAGAGAAATACGAGCTCAATTTCTAATCTTTTCATGCCGGATTATGACGTTGTACTTGGTATGGACTGGTTAAGTCAGTATCATGCGACTCTTGATTGCCGACTTGGGCGAGTTATATTTAGACCGCCTGGACATCCAGAATTCGAGTTTCTTCGAGGAGCAGTAGAGCAAGGAGTCCAGCCTACTCTTAGGGTACTATCTGTAGAAGGGGAGACAGGTTACCCAAGAGTCATATCAGAATTTGTGGATATATTTCCTGATGATCTTCCAGGTTTACCGCCTGATCGGGAAATAGAATTCACAATAGACTTAACTCCAGGATCAGAGCCTATCACTTCATCAGTATATCGGCTAGCACCTAAGGAGTTAGTGGAGTTGAAAGAACAGGTTGACGACCTTCTGGAGAAGGGTTTCATTCGGTCCAGCATTTCACCTTGGGGAGCACCCATATTATTTGTGCCGAAGAAGGATGGAACAGTACGGTTATACATTGACTACAGGGCACTGAATGCTGTAACCATCAAGAACAGGTATCCCTTACCACGCATTGATGATCTATTTGATTAATTGAGTGGTGCAAGGGTATTCTCGAAGATTGACCTTAGATCCGACTATCATCAGATCAAAGTAAGGAAGGAAGACATCCCGAAGACAGCTTTCAGGACCAAGTATGGACATTATGAGTTCTTGGTGATGCCGTTTGGTTTAACCAACGCGCCAACAGTATTTATGAGTTTGATAAACAGAGTCTTTCATCAGTTCTTGGATAAATTTGTGGTTGTGTTCATTGACGACATTCTCATATATTCCAAGAGCCACGAAGAGCACGAGGAGCATCTCAGAATCGTGTTAGAGACCTTGAGACAGGAGAAGTTATATGCCAAACTTAGTAAGTATGAGTTCTGTATAGATAAAGTGCCTTTCTTGGGATATATCATCTCAGGAGAAGGACTTTCAGTGGATCCAGAGAAAGTTGCGGCAATAGAGACTTGGCCTACACCCACATCAGTTGCAGAGGTGAGGAGTTTTCTCGGACTTGCGGGATATTACCGAAGGTTTGTGGAAAATTTCTCAAGGATTGCAGAACCGATGACAAAACTGACACATAAAGACCAGGAGTTTATATGGACAGAAGACTGCCAGAAGGCTTTTGAAGAATTGAAGAGAAGATTAACAACAACACCTGTCTTGACTCTTCCTTCAGGGTCAGGAGGTTTTGTTGTTTACAGTGATGCATCAGGTAGTGGACTAGGATGTGTTCTGATGCAATATGGCAAAGTCATTGCTTATGCGTCGAGACAGTTGAAGGTCCACGAGAAGAATTACCCAACACACGATCTGGAGTTAGCAGCAGTTATATTTGCATTAAAGATTTGGAGGCACTACCTTTATGAGGAGAAAGTAGACATCTTTACAGATCACAAAAGTCTAAAGTATGTATATACTCAGAAGGAGCTTAACATGAGGCAGAGACGTTGGCTTGAATTGATGGTAGATTTTGACATAGATCTTTAGTATCATCCGGGAAAGGCGAATGTTGTAGCAGACGTACTCAGCAGGAAGCCTACGGCTTATTTCTTGACGATGCAGCCCTAGTTATTGAGAGATCTACAGGAGCTGCAAATAGAGGTTGTTTTACCAGGGCAGAGTGGATTGCTGGCTAATCTTGAAATTAAGTCGTCACTTGTGGAAAGAATTAAAGAGGCATTGCCCATCGATGCTAGATTTCAGAGACTGAAGGAGAGGATGGAAGCAGGCATGCAGACAGGACTTCGCATACACGAAGATAGGATATTGAGGTTTGGAAATCGCCTGTATGTTCCAAATGGAGAATTGAGGCAGGAGTTAATGACTGAAGCACATAGCTCCATGTACTCTGTTCACCCAGGAGGAACCAAGATGTACCGAGACTTGAGATAGTATTATTGGTGGCATGGAATAAAAAGGGAGATTGCAAGATTTGTGGCTAAATGCTTAGTCTGCCAGCAAGTAAAGGCCGAACATCAGAGGACTGCAGGTATGTTACACCCGCTTCCTATACCAGAATGGAAGTGGGAGCATATCATGATGGATTTTGTCACCGAATTTCCAAAGAGCCCCAGCGGAAGAGATGCAGTATGGGTTATCGTGGATAGACTCACTAAATCGGCACACTTCTTGCCATTTAGAGTTGGACAGTCCACAGAGGTACTAGCCGACATGTATATGAGACACATCGTCAAATTACATGGAGTGCCGGTTAGTATTGTATCAGATCGAGATTCAAGATTTACATCTCATTTTTGGAGAAGCATGCAAGAGAGTCTGGGCACCAGACTCAAATTCAGCACAGCTTACCACCCACAGACAGATGGCCAATCGGAACGCACCATACAGATCTTAGAGGATATGTTACGATCATGTATGCTAGACTTTGGAGGATCTTGGGAAGACCATTTGCACTTAGTGGAGTTTCCCTACAACAACAGTTATCAGGCCAGCATTCAGATGGCACCATTCGAGGCATTATACGAAAAAAGTGCAGATCGCCTATATGTTGGAGTGACGTTGGTGAACGTCAAATACTGGGTCCAGAATTGGTAACGCAGATAGTAGAGAAGGTAAAACAGATCCAGAATCATCTTCGAGTAGCTCAAGACAGACAGAAGCATTGGACAGATACACACAGGCGTCCCCTAGAGTTCAAAGAAGGAGAGCACGTGTTCTTGAGGATTTCGTCCACTCGAGGTACTATTCGATTTGGGAGCAGAGGCAAGTTGAGCCTAAGGTAGATATTCTAGAGCGCATAGGTGAGGTGGCTTATCGTCTTGCGTTACCTCCATCCTTAGAGGGAGTGCATGACGTATTCCATGTCTCACAGCTGCGAAGGTACGTGACCGACCCAAGTCACGTAGTCGATCATTCAGAGATCGCAGTAGGCCCAAGCTTGAGATATGAAGAACAACCAGTTGGCATTCTCGACGTCAGTGAGAAGACATTGTGGGGACAGACGATCAGACTGGTTCGTGTAGCTTGGAAATATCATTCTCCTGGCGAATCGACTTGGGAATGAGAAGATAGTATGCGCCAACGTTACCTCCACTCGTTTGAGGAGGCAGTCGTAAACTAAGCCACCTTGTATTTCCATAATTCTTTCTTTTGTAGCTTACTCTTTGATTGCGAGGACGCAATCCTTTTAAGGAGGGAAGATTGTAAACACCCTGTTTTTCAGAATAATTTTTAATATATTGTTCCCCCAAAAATTTTCGGTATTTTTCGGATAAAGAAGCAAGGTAATTGGGAGTTAAGCATTTTTAAATACAGTTTATTGGTATTAAAATATTATGGAAATAATATTTTATGGTGTAAAATAGAGAACCGAACATGGGGTATTTTTCGGTGAATTTATTGGACTCCGGAAACGCGTTTTAAGCCTTAAAAACTTTTGGATTGTGTGAACCGAGCCAAACCCAAATTAAACCAACTTAAACCCGAACCAAACCAAACCAGAGCAAGCTCACCCTGCCTGAACTGAACCCAGCATAGCGGGTCGGGTCGGATCCGAGCCAAACCCGACCCGGACCCGAAAACCCGATGAAAACCCGACCCAACTCAATACCCAAGGTCAGATCTAGTTGCTGCTCTCATCCCCGGAGGTAACGGGAGAAGGTGCCACTTGCAAGCAGCATGGTGGAATACGATTCTTTGTCTCTCCCGAAGAACCACCATACAAAGTTGCTGATTATCCCGAGCAAAGGAGGCTATGATATCCTTCCATGATCCATCATTGCAGAGGATATTTGCTCGAAGACGCCGTCTTTTTTGACTCCTTACATGCTGGAAGAGCATGATCTCCTTCTTCCTTGAGTCGACCCGACGAACTTCGGCCATCATCTCTGTATGATGAAGGAAGTGTGGGAAGAACATGAGAACTCCTCAGCCTTTTTATAGACGAGAGAGAGCACCGATCCCTAATAAATCTGCCATAAAGTCAGCTTCGACCATTTTAAAACTCCATTCAAAAATGTTTCGAGTTACGAGGAGCGGGTCATGCTTTATTCAAAGCGTTTCAAATTACGAAGAATTTAAAAGCTTTGAAGGGGGTCTCGTAGAAGCATGAAAAATACGCTGGATAGCTCTACGCAGCATATTGATGCAAAGCAGCGTAAAAAGAGGACTTCAGAGCCTTCAACGTGCAACCAGAGCTTATCCGCCAAGCGCAACATGGAATATAGGCTCGAGGACCATCCGCGTAAGGCAGTATGTCCAGGCTGCTTCAGCATAAATAGGGATCGACGTCGCCTTTATGGCGTAAAACTCATCCTCTTTTAAATGCAGCATTAAAGTGTACGAAGGACGCTTCGTATTCCCTGCAATGAACCTGTCAGATCCTGCAATGAACCTGACGTCTCGACTTCTGACAAAGAGATACTGCTCGACTACCCAGGCGACGACTATAATGATGGCACGGCACTGCAACCCAGGCTGTCATTTACTGCCATTTCCCTTGCGTAAACCACTTTTACGTACACAAAGGAATACGCTGCCTAGTTTTACACAAGCAGATGAGAGCTCCTTACGCTCCACGGAAGACAAATCGCCTGCCACGTCAAAAGCTGTACTCCATACGAGACTCGAGGCGTGTCTCTGCATTTAATGCACAGGGCGGTGACAGGCCCTCAAGGCAAGTCTCTGCAATTAATGCGCCAAATACTGACAGATGCCTGAGGCACGTCTCTGCGTTTGATGCACAGAAGGGTGGCAGACCTTCAAAATATGCCTCTACACTTAATGTGCAGGATGATGTCGGATCTCCACATTTAATGCAGGAGATTTGATTAAATATCACCGAACCGTCGTTTAGTGACATCCCCTTTGCGAGAGCTGCTCCTACGCATACAAGGGAATACACTGCCTAGTTTTACACAGGCAAACATGAGCTCCTTACGCTCCGCAGAAGACGAACAGACTGCCACGACAGCGGTTACTCTTTCGTACAGGGTTCAAGGTGCGTATCTGTATTTAATGTGCGGAATGATGGCAAATCTTAAAGACAAGCATCTGCATTTAATGCACGGGATGGAGGCAGATCTCTGCATTTAATACAAGAGATCTGATTATCTCCAAGAGCCGTAATTCCGGCTAAAACGTCCATATCATCACTCTGGCACGTTACGCTCGGCTTCTACGCCCATTCAGCTTTGGTGCCTGCTCGGCCTTCTGCGCCCATTCAGCTTCGGTGCCTGCTCGGCTTCTACGCCCATTCAGCTTTGGTGCCCACTCAGCCTCTATGACCACTCGGATTCTACGCCTACTCGGCCTCTATGACCACTCGGCTTCTATGCCTACTCGGCCTTTATGACCACTCGACTTCTATGCCCACTCGACCTCTATGACCACTCGGCTTCTACGCCTATTCGGCTTCTATGCCGGTTTGATAACTATTTGGCTTCTATGCCATGGTGACAGACATTGGCTTCTATGCCAACCTCTTCTACACGAGGGATACCTACCTACGTGGCTTCTACACCGTGATCTTTGTAGCGATTATACGCATTTTGTCCCTTAGTTGGACCCGCATCATACGCTCATTCAAAGGATCATCTATACGCAGGCATTGATTATTTTAACCGTTATGTAAAAGGGTGCTGTACTTTTCCACTACTCGATTTTTACACCGATTGAGTGGTCACTGTTACCAAAACTCTATAAATAGAGACCTCTATCAACAGAGGACAAGGTCAAAGAATTAAAGGTCGAAGAATTGAAGGTCGAACGATCAGAAATAGGTCGACTAATTGGAGAAAAGAGAGAGAGAGAGAGAGAGAGAGAGAGAGAGAGAGAGAGAGAGAGAGAGAGAGAGAAGAGTCCAGAGCTCAGGCAAAGAGAAGGGATCGACGACTTTGGCATCGGACATCCACCCTCTTCAGCAACCTTCGAAGCTGCTACCTGTCTTCCACGGCACTTTTTCAACATCGTGTGGTCCAAGGGCTAAAGTGATCGACTGTAGATCTGACACCTATAGCAATATTTACCCAGATTAAATAAACTATACTTAGACATCCTCGTGTAGGATCAAATTTGTACAATCTTGTTTGTAAACATAAAAAAAGGGCGGGTCTTCGTACAAGACCTCATTTTCCGCATTCATCAAATCTTTTCTCGTTTATATTGTTACATCCTAAACAGTTGGAGGCCAATTTTATCACATTTGGAGGTTGCATTAGGAATCCATCTTCCAATAGGTACAATTCAGTTTTTTCTCTTAATTTAGGTTCTAAATCTAAGATTTAACCATGAGAAATCAACCCATATGCATAGGCTACCCATAGGATTTGATTTTGTCTTCATAGGAGGCCAATTGAGAAAGTTATGGTGCTTTTTGTGTCAATTTTGAAGAAATTTTGAGATTGAAATTTGTTGTGTGTGTCAATTGGTCCTATTGATCAATTTGTCATGTGATTGTGTGTTTGGGGCTAGTGTCGTGTCCACAATTGGGTACGTATAGGTCGTATCCCAATAATTTGGTGATACATATTGATTTGGAGGTTTTCCCTCCGACACGGGACTTTGAGCAAGTCACATTTTGACACGGACATGTAGATTTGTGTTTGACTCTTTGTATTGTTCATAAATAATATATTAGACTTGTTCGTGTCCTTCGGGGTACGATTGGATGTGTGGTGGACTCTTGTTTGCAAGCGTATCCTAGATCTAGTGGGATACGAGTGTGATACACTCCATGTGTTGTGCAATTTAATTCCTAGATCTATTCTCTTGTATTTTTAGTCGTTGTGATGTGTGTGTGTATATATATATATATATATATATATATATATATATATATATATATATATATATATATATATATTTATGTATTGATGTGTCATAGATCTATGTATCTACCTTACCTATGTGTTTATATATATTTATGTAGCTATTATTCTACATATGTAAGTGCTATTTAATATTGTAGTATATATATATATTATAGTATATATATATGTATATGTATATGTATATGTATTGTATATATATATATATGTTGTTATATATATATATACTTATATGATATGTATACATATTATTGTATGATTATATATTCGTATACATATATGTATATATGTATATATATATATATATATGTATATATATATATATATATATATATATATATATATATATATATATATATATATATATATATATATTACTATTTATGTGTATGTATGTTACATGTATTTATATTGTGTACATATTTTTTATATAGTTGTAATTATGTAAATATGTTACTACATTGATATGTATTTATTGTGTACATATATATGTATGTGTGTATACATAGTTATATATTAAGAGTTATATATTAGTATATATAATATGTGTTATGTATTTTTATATATATTATGTATATATATATATAAGAGGAAGAGAATGGGTGACACAACAGCCGCAATGGTGACAACATCGTCATCAAAAACAGCAGCAACAATAGCATACAAAAATAGCAGCAGCAATAGCATACAGCAGCAGCGGCAGCAGTTTAGCGACAGCAGCAGAAAACTGTCGTAGAAACAACAACGGTATCAGCGGTATCAGCACCTATAGCGACATCAGCAGAAAACTGTCGCAGAAAATAGCAGTGTCAGCAGCAGTATCCGCACCTATGGCGACGGTCAGCAGGGGTCTTTAGCGACAGATCTGTAATTTTGAATAGTTATTATATATTTAATTATAATAGTTATATATATGTATATATATGGTATTAATATATATATGTAAATATGTTCCTAATTGCTAATTTTGTTTTGTATACTATAATTATAATATTTAGTTGTTAGCATATATTTATTATTGGGTAGTTAGTATAAACATGGTATTGGATATTACCTTCAGATACCAAGGTAAGTATCAAGGTATTTGGGGATACCCAAGGTATTGGATTTGGGTATCTAGATTATGGTTTAGTGTTACCAAGTTGGTTCAAAACCAAGGTATCCATTTAATGTTATAATTAGGATTATATATATATATATTAATATTGTTTGACATATATATGTGATGCTTTACCTATTGTTTTTACGTATCCTGAGATACAGTATCCTAGTATCCTAAGATATAGTTTTTATGACCTAGACCCTAGTGTTTGAATTCAATATCTTTGAGATAGACTCTTGCAACCTAGAAATAGGTAGTTTGACATATTTTACCATAGTTTGACCATATTTGACCATAGTTGACCATCGTTTGACTTTTGACTTATAGATGGCTTGTTGACCTAGAAGTTGACTAGTTTAACTTATTTTATTTTTGAAACCTTGTATTGATGTTATATTCCATATCTAGGTCTTCGAGGCACCGTATCAGACATCTGTGAGACTATTCTTTGGACTTCAGGCGAGTACATTCTCTGATAGTTTCTCATTTATGATATCCTCTATGTTCATTATATCTAGTATAGATATCCATGTTTCTTAACACGATGGTTACACGGATTGGTATATTCGGATCTCGTCATGAGATGTTATTACTTGGTATATGGTGTATCTTGTGCAAGCCTTGTTTCATTGATTATCTTGTACATGTACAGACACTGATTCTCGGGAAGAGTCGCTATCTTCTTGGGGAATCCCGTGCCATAGCGTACCATAGTTGAATCTATTATACCAGTCGAGGGTGGAGAGTATTTTAGTGTATATATGTGATCATACCCTCCTTGTATCAAGTCTTGCTCTTGAATAGTGTTAATCATACACCGCACGTATGATTAGCCAGGCCAAAAATCTTGTATCATGTTCCCAAGCCGATCACATGTTAAATCTAGTACTCACACACTTAGTCATTCTTGTTCATTGTCATATTGCTCATTAGTGTATTATTCCAGTATTTTCTTATTTTATATCTCTTGTATCTATTGTGCATCTTGTATATTCACATCTATTTACTGTTACATAGTTTTTATTATTGATTAGAACTGCTGTTAGAGATGTACTCTGCTCCTTTCCTGACTGAATATATTTTTTCTAGATGACACTGAGGACTGGTACCCTACACATTTTGGACCTCAGGATGTTGTGGGTTTAGAGTTAGAGACCCAAGCTCTGGAGGGACTTATTCCAACTAAGGCAGATGACTCGTGTTTAGTAGTTTCTTAGTATTCTTGTACTGGATTTGTCTCCAGCTTATTTTGTAGTATTCTTTTAGACTCATTGATGTTATTATTTTAGACTCATGAGTTGTATGTGACTATTATATTCTTTATCATATTCGTGCTTGTTCCATTTTAGATCTGTGATTGAGTATATTATTATTGTTGGTAGCTCATTATATTGATAGATAGATTACCCATACAGCGTTCTACCGTCGATTCTATGGCATAGGCTGGGCGTTGTTTCTGACTTGCATCCCTACATCGGGTGCGGGTCATGACATCCATGTCTATTTTGGACCAGAGGAAGAAGGTTCTCAAGAACCGGACTATCGGATTAGTTCGAGTTGCGTGGGGGCATCACTCACTGGACGAGTAAGCGTGGGAGCGCGAGGATGATATGAATACTCGTTATCCATTTCTTTTCGACTTGGGAGGTACACTTATTCATATACCCGTGTCCTATCTTAGCCTGTGCATGTGATTGGTTTTTAGCTCATTTATTATGTTTGTTATTGTTTCTTTTCTGATTTCTTGTTATTGTCTAAAATATTTTATGCTCACAAGAGTTTCCTGCTTGTTTTAGTTATGTGCTTGCTTTCTTGGATTTTCTTGTTAGTTTATTTTGGATCCTTATGGAAATTTTGATGACATAATTTTTCTGAGGAGGGAGAGTTGTGTGACTCGTCTCACAATATTCGTATTTTATGCGGATACATATTTTGTGCTATTTATTATATTTTATTGGTTCTTGAGAAAGCTCAGAAATTCTTAAAGTTAAAATTTACTACGTGACCGGTATACCGACAGTATACTACAGTATACCGACGGTATACTGTCCTGCAGATATTTGTTTTACTTTTCGAGATATTTTTGAGATATTTTCTAGAATCTCTCTATATATAGTACTCGAGTTTATTTCATTTATTTATTTCTCTTTCTCTTTCTTCTCTTCTTCGTTTCTCTCTTTAGCTTCGAGCTTGGTCTTGAAACCTGGAGTATGGTTTTTGAACCCCTTTGTGGTGGTGGACTAGAAGGTTTTGGCTGGGAGCTCGTTTTAGGTAAGTACACCTTGCCGATTTAATAAACTTTTTTTACTTTATGTCATTTTAATTTCCTGGAGCTTTGGTTGTTACCTTTTAACTGGACATGCTTTACTATAGTTGTTCATATTGTGATTTCTAGCCTAGTGACCATTTCGGTATTAATTTTTGGTAGAATTTTATTCTGTCCCTTTTTAGTAGCTCGGTAACGGATACGGTACCGGAGTTGTGACCGTAAGATTTAGTCCATATTGCGATATGAGACTTACCTAGACTTGACTTCTTGTTAGACTTGGTTCTGGTAATTTTTGGGGTTTTATTTGGGTCCAGGAAATCAGACTTGACTTTAACCATGTTTATCCTTGGAAACCGGCATACCGACGGTATACCGATTTTAATCGACTTGTATTTTTAGATATTTTTTGTAAACCTTATCAGCATACCGACTTTGTGCTACAGTGTATCGACGGTATACCGATCATTGCCGATATTGTTAAACGACTTCAAGATATCTGTCTTGACCATCATGCCGACGGTATACTACATATAATATACCGACGAAATACCGATTTGTGGAACTTTATTTTCCATAACCTTTCATTCCTACTTGGAACGACATAGCGAAGGTATACTACAGTGTACCGATGGTATAATAATTTGTTGAAATCCAGAACTTGTTATATTTTTTCTATCTTTGGACCAGTATACTGACGGTGTACTTGATTGTACCGACGGTATACCGATCGTGCTCTTTCTTTAGGAATTCTTGATTTTTCATGATTTTATTTTGATTTTTTTAGCTTTTTCTTGGATATGCGATGACTTGACCTGATTTGGACATGAACTTACAAGGCTTTAGATGACTTGACTTGGCTTTACTTGGTTTCACTCGGGTTTGCCCGCTACACGTGATAACATAATTGACTAGACTTGACTTGGCATGACTTTATATGGCTTCATCGGACATGGCTTGACTTGGTTTCACTTGGCTTCATCTGGATGGACATGGCTTCACATGGTTGTACATGAATTTACCTGGCTTCACTCGAATTCACGTATCTTGGTTATTGTCGTGGCTTACATGAGTCCGTTTGTGAAATGTATATTAAAACTTGTTTATATTACTATTAATAACTGCTAGGGATTATTAACTAGAGATTCGTTTAGTACATGGCTAGGGATTTTTTTAGATTGCATGCAGTCCCAATTATTCATTTAGTTATCTTGTAGAGTATCTTGTGGTGTATCCAATGATTTATCTTGTAGAGTATCTTGAGGAGTATCTGGTGCTAGTTTTTGTATATGGATATCCCGGATAGACTGCAGGGGCTTGCGATCAGAAGGACCTCTATTATCGCGTTGCATTATAATAGTTAGTAATTCAGATTGTGATAACCCTAATTAGTTAAAGTATCAAGCCGTACTTATATGATTTGTCGTGATTTACGGATGAAGGTTAGTTTAGGCTTTACATGATCACACCTTTATTTTGTATACTTGTTACTATATTGATTATCAGTTCATGATATGTCTTATTGTAGGTTTACAGTATTTTTTTTATTATTCTGAGATCATTTACATTCAGTCTTTACTTTCAGTATTTGTATTGCTTGTGTTGTTGGTTTAAGTTCCTAGATTGGCTTCCTTTGTGGTACTTGCTATTTGGGGTCTGACCCCAGTGGTTTTGTATGGCCAGATGCAGTAGCAGCACTGGAGGATCGTCCGTACTTTCCTGAGGATGGCGACCACCAGGAGCACCATACCGTTTGAGTGGGTTTTCTTACTTTCCCACTGTAATGTACATTCTACTTTTGTTGGCGTTTAGCCACCGAGCATGTGTTTAACTCATGTTTTGTTTTGATCAGTTAACCTACGGGCAATAACATGATTGACATATCCTAGGGTTGATCATGAATGACTCAGATTCTGGCTAGTTTATTCATTTTGTGTTTACTAGCATCATGATCATCTGTATATTATAGTTTATGAGGCTTTACTATTATATTTCAACTTATCTTACATCTTGTTATTATTCCTGTTGTTCTTTTGATTGAGAAACTAGGGTTTGTTGGACCTAGGCTTGACTGTTGGTTTGTAGTAGTGATCCCTCATGTCTTACAGCTTCACCGTATATGCAGAGTACCTGTGTGCTCTAATTATATGTAGCTGGCATTATCAGTCCCGTTCTCCATCATTCCGGTTCTAGGGCGTGACAGTTATCCCCACCCTTTGTGGAGAAGTGCTTGAAGTCGCAAACATCTAGGTACACCAACTCCAGAAGATCTTTACTTCGGTTCATCCGTCTGAACGATTTTCTTACGATTTTAGTCTGAGCACAGATTTCACATTTCTATACCTTCTTACTCCCACATTTGGATATAAGGTCTAGACTAGATATTTTGTTTGATATTTTACAATGAACATGTCCTAGACTATTATGATATAACCCCAAAGAATTAATAGCCAAAAACAGATACTTCATTGATACATTCTGTTGAAGTTATAATTTGAACTTTGAATATTCCTTTGGTACAAAAAAGCCTTTCCAAGTATATTCTTTTGTAGGACATCACCATCTTGCTTGCATTGGTGTCCATCCTCAATATCACGCCCCAGTCCCAAAAGTACGTAGGACTAGGAACACGTAAGCATGCCAGCCGCATGGATATGGCAACTCCAATATATGAAAACCATAACCCATATGTACGCTGTAATATGAATATCAAATCCACAAGTGGTATAAAATATGTCACAAGTCACAGGGTATAATCTAAATCTCATCCACGAAATCAAATATAAATAAATACCCAGTATCTATGAAACTAGATCTCAATATAAGTATCTAAGGATGATAGTTGGGTGGAAACAAATCCACTACCAACTCGAATATAAGAGCAAATACAGTATAAGTAGAACACAATATAGGAATACCAGCTAACTATCACGGGCTCGAAGAGAAGACATCCTCGAAACATAAGTAACCATCCAAATCTGTGCTCCTGCAAGTACTCAAGAACAGATACACCTGAAAAGGGACCAGGTCCTCAGAGGGACGTAACAAGATACATAGAAGCATGCCAATTTGAATACAGTAAATATGCATAATGTTTGAAAATAAATAAGTATGCTGTACAATACAATCTATATGAATGTAAATGAGGACAACTTTTCGACGTATGGGCAAGGGTAGGCTACTCGATCTAATCCTCACAACTCATACACTCGTCAGTGGACATCATCAGCCGACATACCTCGGGGGTAGCGACCCTCGGACTCCATCAATCGACATACCTCGGGGGTAGCAACCATCAGACACGACCACCATAGTGCGTACTAGTGACTACGGTTTACCAGAGTAGTTAAAAGCCCATACGCCTAATGATTGTCCTCTATGATACTAAGTGTCAAGTGTGTGTCAACATATCTAATATATAGTATTGACTGAAAGGAACTACACATGCAATAAACAGAAATACAATAAATATATAGAAATATACTAAGCATGCAAAATACTGTAAGCAATTTGGCAAGGTATCTTGCCTGGTAAGAAAGCTGCAATGTGTACTGTCCAGAAGTCAAGCACACAGGATCAGAAGCTATGACCTCAGAACAAATATCTCCGGATACTGAAATAGATGTCACCAACGTTCCCAGAATAAGCAAAATCGCTAAAATGTACTTCCCTTTCGTCCAATTTGGACACAGGGGCAAAACGGTAATTTTGGATAAAAGTGGGGTCCACGTGTGGCCCACTTTGCACCAAAAAATATGCCAAAGGTAACAGTCTCTAAATGAGACAAATTATAGGTCAAACAACTCTAGATATCAATACGAACCCAACGGTATGTCCAAATATGAATTCCGATGAGCCGGACACAATTTCGTCCAAAAATTCAACTGCGGGGCCCGCCAATTGGCGACTTGGTCAACTGTCTCAGAATTATGTAAAAATTGGGCACAGGACCAGCGCGTTACCATGAGTCCAGTGGCACAAGTTTCGTCGCAATCTGACGAGCGTGCACAAAATGCGCGCGACTTCCATAAAAGTTACGACACGGGGTGTGTCCGCGGATACGGGCTGATTCCGGCACACACACGCGTCCGAATCAGTTTTTGTGAATTTTTATGTGTCCGGTTACGCTGCGTGCACCGTTCGGTACACTTGGTACACGGCGGGGCGGTCCCGTTTGGCGGGGTGCGCTCCGTTTTACAACTTTTGGAAATCTGAAAAAGTGGGTTCGCAGGGTTTTCCAATAAATTTAATTCTGTCTACAGCAGTTAATAATCTAGGGTTACTTAACAAAAATTAAACTAGGTCAAGTGGTCTACACATACAAAAAAGAATCATCGAATTCGGATCTCTGTTGTGGGAGATACGAACTCGGAGACATGGGTGATCACCGTAGTTTTTTGCGTTCCCAGAATTCGGTCTATTTCTGCCAACTTTGGCGCTATTTTCGCCTAGGGTTACGCGTTGTTCGAGGTCTAATAATATATAGATATGAAAGATGGTTAAGGGGTGAGCATACCAATGAAGACGGGGTGGCGTTTGGTTGAGCGAGTCGACGGGAAACAACTCCGGAATACAGGTACCTCGCTATGGGAATCTGCAGTGCGCGGGGTCGCGGTCGTCGGGATTGGTTTGGATTGCCTGGCGGGGTTCTCCGGCTGCTGTGGCGGCGCTCTCTAGGTCTAGATGGGAAGAGGAAGGGTCTGGATGATTAGGTTTAGGGTTTTAGAAACAATAATTTATATATATATATATATATATATATATATATATATATATATATATATATATATATATATATATATATATGAAGGAGAGAGGGAAGTTGGTTTAAAGGCCGCGGGGTCGGGTCTTGGCCGTGGAATCCTTTTAGCTAAGTTGGCTCACAGGACTTAGCAAAGGTGGCGTTGGTGCTTGCTGGCTGTGTTTTGTGGGAATGCTAAGGGGGTTGGTTGGGAATGGTTTGCTAAGTAAGGAATAGTTATTCGTTTATTATTATTATTAGTTTATATTAATTTCTTTTCTTTTCTTAATCTTTTCCTTTTCTATTAAATATATACATGCATATATATATATATATATATATATATATATATATATATATATATATATATATATATATATATATATATATACTCATAAGAAAAATTCTAGATTATAATAATGCATACTATTAAGCTAGCAACTGCTCAAGGGGTCTCCTACATGGAATAAATCCTGAAAAATTCCTAATGGTCCCATAAATCCTCTAAGTGCACCAACACCTAAAATAAAAATTATTAAAAATCTATTTCTCCTAATTAGCCACTAATTACTATAATTAAATTAATAATTAATAAAAAAATAGCTTAATACGATATTTAGATTAGGGGTTTTACACTCAAGCTTGTGTTATACAACAAACTTCTAGAGATCAAATCCTTAGCAATGACTGATATATGTTTCATGTTCTCCATGGTAAGTGTCTTCCTGGAAGTCTGCTTCAGCACCACAGTCCCGACTTCCGAACTTCGGCTTAAGATTTGTTCGCCATCGAAACCTTCTCAACAATTGGTTCATAAGTGGTAATTTGTTTGCCATCAAAACCTTCTCAACTGTTAGTTTGTAAGTGGTGAATAATTCCTTCTTTGAACAACGTAGAAAGATGTACCTGTGTCCACCCACGAGTCCATGTCTATACCAGATGATTAAATCCGTGCAATCATAGCAACCAAGTTATGCTCACCTTGCTCTTTCTGTTTCGGTTTTGGCTTGGACCTACAGTCCTTCTTTTAGCGGCTCTTCTTGCTACAGTTATAGCAGGCTCCGTCATTTCTTGACTTAGGTTTGAAAGAAGATGACTTCACCTTCAGATAGTTGAAGTTCTTCTTTTTTTTTGTAAGAAGCCTTATACTTCCTTTTTGTGTCTCCCACATGCACCATGTTTGCCTTGGCGAACTATTTTGACAAAGTGTCCACTTTGATTTTAGCCCTTCTTTCATCTTCAATATGAATCCAGTATAGAAGATATTTAAGTTCAATCTCCATCTTTTTCGAGTACATGTCCATTAAAAATTTGTTTCATCCAGGAAGAATCTTGGAGACGATAGTCCCTACCATGAACTTGTCATCTTAATGCATACCTTCCATCCTCAAGCTTTTGCTGTAATTTGAGTAGTTCTTTCACTTGAGGCAACATGACCTTGTTATCTTTAAATTGCATATTGAAGAATTTATTGACGAGATAGATTTCGGATATCTTCTCATCAGTGTTGTAGTATTTCTCAAGAAACTCATAGACGTCTCTTGCGTTAACCTTCTATTGTATGATTCTACCATTGAATTATCCATGGCATTAAGAATCAATAACTTGCACAAGTTATTATCCTTATTCCATTTTTACTGCTTGTCAATCGCGTTGGCAATATAAGAATATCTTAAGTTTTAGGAATTATAGTCTTCAGATCAGTTGTCATACCCCAGTTTCGCAAAACCGAACGTCCTCACTGGGCATAATGCCGTGCTAGCCTAAGTTGCGTTCTCACAAGACAAGTACCGAAATGGCTGATTGACAACTAAGTTTCGGAGTCACATAGATAGTCCCAAATGCAAAAAAAGTTGAATCAAAACACAAGTTTATAAAGAATAATTCTTATTTTATTGATAGTGAAACAAAGGTACAACGGCTCGAAGCCAAAATTTACAATCACTCAAAAATCTCTCTCTCTCTTTGTACAAAAAAAATATGTCGTTAGGGCTTACAACTTAAAAATGATACAAAGGATGATGTTCCATACCTTATATCCAGTATACATAAGCTTGAAGGTCCGACCATCGCACATCCAAGATGCCAGAATGAGCTCCAACGCCTCGGCATGTCCAAGCAAACTTCGCATCGAACGAGTTACTCCCCGTATCTTGTACGCAATCTGGTGGGGTATCAGTACATAGAATGCACTGGTGGGGAGGCCTCTCACCCAGTAAAAACAAACAAATCACATTCATTATGTTTTGTGCACCACTTATTATATTGTCTTTCTAATCTTGCCTTAGTATCAGTTTTATGACATATAGTAATTATATAGTACTCATGTCACATGCACACATAAGTGTCACACAATAAGTAACATAGTTCACCTTACCCTCACTTACCATTCGTCCTTCCCTGTCCAAAGATACAATAATGTTAACCAACCATAAATAATGAAATAAGGAAGCATACACGTAAACTTAAGGTGCCTTGAATGTGTCTTGACGAAATATGTACTACGCTCGATAAACCTGTGGCATGCAGTGCATCCATTCGTGTTCAACTCAATAACCTGCACGCGGATTTCCACTAGCAAGCCAACTTAGTATATATAAAAGGGTCACTATCACCATAAGCCATCTTGGACTTCTAGTAAAATGAGTACTCTGAGGGTAGGCGTGATACTATACTGAGAGTCCCAAAATACCCAATATTACAGTGCACCATATTAGGATGAACCGTGCCACACGCCAAAGGTCCCGCCAATATCAATTCATTCCTCCAAGGCCGACATGATCCCAGTGCCTCGGGATTCGTTCGAGAAATATAAAGCTTTTACACAAGTTGTCTGCGACCGTGCAAGTCTCTTTTTCTTTAATCTTTACTTTACTTCTCTTTCTAAACTTTGTTATGCTCCTCGAGCCATTTCATATCTCAAACTTTCATTTCTATGCAACTCCCAGTTTTGGGGACTGCCTTGGGGACCTAACAGTCCCAAATACTTTCTATGTTTCTATTTTTGCCTTGGAATGACTACTAAATAGTCTTCCAAAAAAACTAGTTGAACCACATTCGCGAAATTCTCCAAACCGTGTTGTGAATCATGTGATGAGGCATAGCGACAATATAAAGATCTACTACTGTGTCAACAAGTTAGATAGTCTCCTTGCTAGCATTAAAAATCTCTATGTACATAGTTCTACTTGCACTAGTCTAAGTACAACATATAGTATGAGTCTAACTCAGCAAAATAAGTTCTATCTTCTTTTTAGCAAGCTGTATTCCATGTTCTACACGGTTCAATAGAGAGTGGAATTATTTCTTTATCTATGTGGGTTCACTTCTTTATTAGCATGCATCAAGTGATTTGCCTATCGAACTAGCATGTATCGTCTATTTTATTAAGTGTGAAGGCCAAGCAAAGAAAAATTCATCGGAGCCACCCACCTTAGAGAGGGCTTGCCTCAGTCGAGCGGGACTCCGAGCTTGTCTCTAAAGAGCCAAGTCCGAACGTCATTGCGCCAATGATCCATTTTGCTGATCTGAGCAGTGCGGGCCGTTATATCATTCAACACTTATTCAACATTGACAAGTTGAAGATTGAGACTAATTTTAATTCTTTTCCAAATATTGAAATGTCCTCCATCAAACTTGGCAAGTTTATTAAAACTTGTGTCAATGAGAGGTTTGATTTTCCATCTTTGTCATAAGATTGTTGCTCAAATCTTACTTTGAGATTATTATTCCAAACTACAATGAGCATACAATCATATGTGGAAAACTAAAAGTTACAACAACTTGAAAGACGAGAAAATTACAAACTGACTTTGTAACCCGAAATACTAAAAAGTAAAACTATTACAACCCTTGTTACAATACACAAACATAATAAGAGAAACAATATGTTGAGAAAGGTAACTCGCTGGGGTGATCAAAACCACCATTGCTCAAAGCAAGATTCGACCTATGTTTTGTTGATCTTCTCCCAGAAACTAGCAAGTTTAATCGACAAAATTTCTGGAACACTCTTATGTCACTCTAGAAAGTATGGATCTTAGACTCCTCACTTGGAAAATGCTTTATTTTTCCTTTCTGCTGTTGTTAATGCCTCTCTCATGGCTTGTACTCCCTTATATATATATTTTGTCTTCTGTCACCAAAATGAGAACCAAGAATATATAGAAGAGCCACCACTTAGCATTGTACCACCCATTATGGGCATTAAATCCAGAGTTAACTACCTATTATGTGGGCGGTTACTACTTTATCCCTCACTAAGTGGATATTTAATCCCCTGGAGCAACCAAAGAGTCACACGTGCAGGAACCGAACATAGGAAACACACGTAGGAGCCACGTGTAGCGCACAAGAATATATAAGTACAAAGTGTGCCATCAAAGCACAACTTTACGCCCTTCATTCGAGCCGAATCCGAATCCGAATCCGAGTTCGAGTCGTGGGCTTAGCTCTTAAGAAAAATCCCAAAGAGAGTGACAAAAAACATAAAGATTTCTTTGAGGATTTAAACTTTCTTTCTAGGAAAATACCCTATCATGGCAACCATATGAGCTGCCACTCCTCATGTGCACATGTCAATACAAACCATAGCTATATATTGAATACACACTTGGGGGACATTTGGATAAATGTTTTGTATTCCAAGGAATTTATTTTCCATGAAAAAGGGATTCAATATTTCGATACCCATGTTTGGTTAGATTAAGTTAGGAGTATTAAAAATAAAGCTTAATTTATTTAGTTTTTCATAAATACCCTTTCATTAACTTTATAATGCTTCTATTATCTAAATTCACATGTCTGAGATAGAAGTTAAAATTTTGAAAGCAAAAGAATGGTATTATTGACCAAATAAAATATCCAAACAAAATTTCTAGAAAAGCAAAAATATTCCCAAGAGGGACCTTGGGTTTTACTTTTCGACAATAATGGAATTATGAAACCCCTCATATTCCCCCCAACTCCCAATCCTAGACATACCAAACAAGGGTAAAAAATCTTATAAAAGCATAGAAAATCTAGATCCATGCGCTCAACAAACATGCGCCCCAAAGTTGACCCAGAAGAAATCCGGACGCATAATGACCATACAACCAAGAAAAAATAGCATTAATGTGCCCCAAATATTAGCCGCATAAAGGTCCGACACAAAGATTATGTCTGACAAAGAATCTTGACAAAAATGATTTTCTGAAAATCTCAAAAGATGTGAGCACACTAAGCGACAAGAAGCTCTCGTCAGACTAATAATGACTTCTGATAGGCGTGTAACACCACGTGTACGAGGCCACATGAGTCCTAGACTCCATGTGTTCTATGTGTCTTTGGCCTCATGTGTTCCAGAATCCTTGCGTTCCATGAGTCTCTGGCCCCAATCATTCCAGACTCCTTGCGGTCCATGCATCTCTGGCCCCATGCGTTCCAGACTCTATGAGTTTTATGCTTTTCTAGCCCATGTATTCCAGACTCTATGCGTTCCATGCTTCCTTTGTGTCCCATACTCCATGCATCAAATGTGGCAGGGTTCCCTGAGATAAAATCTTTCTGTTGTGACTGAAGTAATTTTCTTCAATTAAATATGGGCCACGTGTCAAGCTGACCAAGTCACGCAAACAAAAGGCGAGCACAACCCAGATCCTCAACAACAACAAATCCCAATAAACGTCCATGTGGCAGCTCGGCCTGGACCCAACTACATCCTGGTAAGGATGAAGAATACGTGGCATCCGGTCCATCATATGCACCTACAGTTGCAACCGTATTCTGTTGAAGGAGCCCCCTGCAGCCACCAAACATGAGTATGTGCGGCACCTATAGTCCACCAACATGATGGCTATAAATAGGAGCAACTTGGACGTTCCAAAGATTGGTTTTCTGCTTCAGAGACCATACCCTTCTAGACGAGCTATGTACGTGCACACAAGCGAGAGAGAAAGAGAGAGAGAGAGAGATAGAGAGAGAGAGAAGAGAATATCCCTCATTCACTCGTCATATTATCCAGATAAAAAATATTGTACTTAGATTTTCTGTCTATGATTTCTTTGTATTTTTGTTTGTTATAAAATAAAAGTTTTCCCAAACTTACAACCATGGCAAACAAGGTGGTGACTCTGCTGGGTATGTCCTTCTCCTCTGATGAGAAGGTCATGACGCAGTCCTACTCGTCAAAGCTGGGTTCGACCCAGAGGATGCTGGTTGTACGCTTCGAACAACAAGCCTATGAGAAAATGCTCTCAGAGGGAGATGCTTCTCCAAGGCTGGAAAAGCCAAAAAAGACCCGTAGGACATGGGTTGCATGTCCCTCACCCAACTGCGGAGCATGCGCTTCCCGTCTCTCTCTCTACCATAGGGAATGCACATCATACGTCCATGCAAGCTGACGCCTTTCATGCGGTAGCCTCGTCTAACAGGAAAAGTGCTCAACACTTGGAGACCCGTAGGACATGGCTTGCAAAGGCCGCTACGCCTCACCCAATTGCGGAGCGTGCACTCCCTGTCTCTTTTCTTGCCATAGCGAACGTATATTACGCGTCCACGCGAGCTGATGCCTCCCATGCGACAATCTCTTCGGACAAGGAAAGTGCTCAACACTTGAGCTCTGGTAGAGAAAAATACTATGATACCAGGAGTTCGAGTGCTAAGACACGTTCCATACGGCTACGTGAAAAGCCGCATTAGGAGGACTATACGACACCGCTCGGCAGCCGCAGGCAGATGGCCGCATGCGGCAAAAATAACCACAAAAGTTTTATCTTTGAGCGAATCTCACGCAGCGCTGACTCCATGTGCCATGCTAAGAAAGACGAAGATGTGAACTTGGACTTTTCATAATACGCACAAGTGCGTACTAAGAAGAAGAAGTCCAGGACAATACGAGCTCGCCAAGATCAAGCAATTACTCATTCGACGGACAGTCAGCAGGCGCCGCTAACTATGTGTGCCTTGACGGAAAGTTGTACAAACCTGACCCATGCATCCAGCCCGCAATGGCAATCGGACAAGGTCAATCTAAAGAGTCTTCCATCAGTAACCTGGGGAAAGTTCTTATAAGAACCCCATGTTAGGAAGCAAAGTTAACACCTACGCACCCATGTGCTCAGTCTATATGGGTTCATAAGAAGGGTGCACAGGTGAATCAGCCCTCGCTTGACTTGTTCAACGTGATCAATCACATGCGCAAAATGAGGGAAACAACTAGCGCATACGAAGTTTTCTCCCCAGGGCATCACTATGCCAATATTATCATAAACTGCTGCTGTAACAAATTAGTAGTACATACAAAAAGGCAGTCGGCATTCCAGCGGCTGCAACAAAGGGCACCCACCCTGCTGTAACTCCGAGAACAGGTGCAACCACTAGAGACAGAGGAGCTGCCCTTCGTCTCATGCTATTCTGCTCGGAAGGCCCCCTTCATGAGGGGAGCTCAGAAGTCCAGCACCACCAGTCCATATCTCCCAGCCAGCGAGTCAAGAAGACGGACCCAAGGAGGACAGGCAGCGGAACCCGCAGAAGGTATTTTCCTAGGCACCCGCTCAAAGAAGAAGTTGTCAGCCACTGGGGGTAGTTCTTCCATAGGACCCCAGGTGGCTACGCAATCTGGGGGTTGTAATTCCCCTGACCTCTATTACAATCTGGCGTTCCGAGAAGACAATAATTTCCATGGAACATATGCTGAGTTCCCTGGGGGTAGCCACCCTCATCAATAGGACGCAACTTCCTACGCTGGGGGAGTGTTCCCTCCAAGTCCGAAGAGGATGCGGCACTACCAACTTTCCTAGATGAATATTCACGACAAGAGTCTGAGGCAGAAAGTGTGACATCCACCATCCTATCCATTTCTCCCCATGTGAGAATAACATACATGGCAGGGGACGATCACGAGGGCCCCAACAATCGACAGTGCCTCGAAACCCTCGAGCCAAGATGCCGACTATGAGCGCATCAATGCAAGCCTTGACCCAGACAATGCTGGAGATCAAGGCAAATATAGCCTCAAAACCAGCAAGGGCCTCTGGTCAAGCAAGCTTGGACCCCAGGACAAATGGGGATTCAAATGCAACCGCTCCACCCGCTAGCAGTAATCATCCCCTGCCCGGATCATCCGCTCCTTCTGAAATCGACGAAGCTTGAAAAGCAATGCGGGAAGTTCAAGAACTCTAGGCCCGCCTAGACTCAATGGGCAATCGGGACTCACTGCACGAGCTTGGGGTCCGACAATTGTATCCCCTCGAATGGAGAGATGTACCATACCCGTCCAAGTACAAGCCCTTCAACTTGACTCCGTTTGATGGGAAGACATCTACCCATATATTCATGAGTTACTTTAAGACGACAATATGGCATCTACCTCATAATGACGCCCTCCTAACCAAGCTCTTTGTCGTTTTGTCTGGAATAGCCTTCGATTGGTTCTGCAGCCTCCTCGACAACTGTATTTTGTCGTTCGACGATCTCAAAGGTCTTTTTCTTGCACGGTTCTATGACAGAGAAAATAATATGATGATGTCCTCTGTAATGGACATCACATAAAGAGAAAAAGAGTCTTTATGGGAGTACATCGAGCGGTACAGAAAAACAGCACTAAAGTTACCCCCCGGTAACCCTGAGTTCACACTGATGGATACCAGCCAAAGAAATCTCCTTCCCACAGTCAGGCTCTGGATGGGTAACTCTCAGTTTAAAGATTGGATGACCTTTATCATAAATGTTGTCGTTGCTGAGAAGAAGGTAAAGGACGCCCGTCTCTTGGGAATACAAATCTTTGTCGCTGATGATAGAGGAGAATGCCCGTACAAAAGCAACAACAACAGCGGCAATATCATCCGGTATAGCAAAGGGAAGCAGTCTCTTATCGCCAATATAACCGAGAAGCCAAAGCAAAAGCCCGCATAAGCACCAAAATCGAAGAAAACTTATTCCTTCAAAGATGATGATGTCATGGCAATCTTTGACTTGCTAATAAAGGGAAACAAGCTTCGACTCCCCGACGTCAAACGTCCTGTTAAAGCAGTCAATATGAATAATCCAAAGTACTGCCACTACCATCGTTAGGTCCACAATATAATATAGGATTGCTAGACACTGAAGCGGTACATCCAGTGTATGCTCGACACCAAGGACCTCACCTTGGATTTTGATGAGAAAATAGTTGCCGCTAACATGGTATCTCTCCATTTCGACAACTTCCCAGTAAATGAAGCCCAAGATGGAGTGATCTAGATCCTTAGGGCAACAATGGAGGTTGTTAATCTCCCACCAGCTCGCGACCAAACTGCCGGGCTGATACCTCTCACTACATCACGTAGGAAGGTTATGAGGGTTCATCCAGACCTTGCTCCAGACTTAATGCAACAGGCAACATCATCCGCCATAAAGTCCAAGGGCAAAAAATCCAAGTCCTGCCACACAGTTTCTATCCCCTCCGAAGAAGCTATGACAAGAACAACGAGGTCAGGACTAGCGTACCAACGAGAGTACAAAATCCCTGATTATGGTGCGCTCCCAATCACCACATCTGATCCGGGTCTATCCCAGCCTTCAGCAGCGGATAAGTCCAAGCAGAAAGAAACTTGCTTCGATAAACCGCTGGGTAAAGATACCTCTCAAGGGCTGGAGAAGCCCTACAACTTTGACATCTTGGCATAACTGGCCAATACCCCAGCGAAGTTGTCACTATTCGAGCTTCTTCGACTCTCCAAAGACACTCGGGCTGCTCTGAGTGATGCATTTCAAAATATCGACACCGACCTGGCACAAGTTAAGCCACTAGCTGAGAATCCTGCTGTATGCCCCCACTGCAATAATGTGATAGAGGTGATACCTAACATCATGTTATCGCAACAAGATATATTGCTGAAGAATAATCTGCATGATCGTGCTCTATATTACACAGGGTATATCGGTGCCATCAAGGTGGACCGGATGTATATCGACCCCATTTCGTCAATCAGCATCATCTGTCGGAGTTTACTTCAGACCTTTGGAATCCCGTTGTATCGCCCGGCAGCAACCAATACTTCAATCAGTGGCTTCAACGTAGGAAGGAGCTACCTTCTGGGCAAGATTCGCTTGAAGTATCAGATCGGTGACTTGAAAACAAAGGTCACCTGCTACTTCATAGACGTAGACGTATCCTACAATGTCTTATTGGAACGTCCATAGATAAATCAATACATGATTATACCGTCAACCTTGCACCAGTGCTTAAAATACGTGGACGATCAATGCGCCGTCAAGACATAATTTGTCGACGTAGATCCATTCAAAGGGGTCGAGGCCTATTACTCTGACTTGATCCTCTACAAGCAAGTCCACCAAGATGAAGATGGCAATGATGTCGACGATGAGGCAGAGACTAGACAACATCGGACGAGCCCTTGAGAGTCCATATCAAAGCAAGCGTTCTTGACACAGCCCCTTCCCTCATGGTGATACTGTATAGGAAATTACCTGAACCTCTGGTCGTTCGTCTTCATAGACCGAGTCAACCGTTAAAGGAGGATCCGGTACCTGCTATAACTTTCGAACCTCTAGTGGTAAAGCGTCACATGAGACCTCCATAGTCGATGGTCGCACTGGGGGTAGATCTCGGGGAGGAGGAACTAGAGGAGTAGTAGCCGCTTATGCCAACGTCTCTTCTCTTGACGATATAATTTCTGAGGATAAGATACCTTATTTTATGAATAAAGGGCTATCTTTGAACTACTCGTATGTTGCACATCTCAGGACATTATATTCCAGGAGCAACTATAGGATTTTACCTGCATACACAGGTGACTACCACCTATACACTGAACCAAATTCTTCTCAGTCAAAACTCCTACTTTATAATTCCAGCAAGGAAGAGGGAAGACAAACTCATCATCTTCAGCAGAGTGGAGAGTCCTCAATCCTCTATCTCAGAGGAACTGGAGCCAGAATTTGATACTGGCAAAATACTACTTCACCGATACAGTTCTCAAATAAAGTACCTCATCCAGAATATGGGATACGATCTCAAAGCAGCTAGGGGCTTGAACTACGATAAAGGATGACGGCTGCCTCTGTATCAGTAGGCTCCTGCAGGCAAGTTCGAGGATTACTACCATAAAACCAAGCATGGCTTAGAGTATGTTACGCCTCCCACGACCCTCGAAGGCTCAGATGAAGAAGATGAGTCACAATCTCACTCTTTAGAATCTTTCTCCTGGGACTCCGATGTCAGTATCGGAAAGATGCTCAAACAAACATTGTCTGCCAACATGGTGTCAGCTGACCCTTAGGAAGACGAAAAGGATCGAGCTAAACACTTTGAAGTAGAACCGTAGGTCCAACGCCTAGACACACAATGAGAGATACGGTTCAAACAGAGAGAACCTTCCACTGCGGACAAAGTCGTACAAATCGATCTGGACGACGAATCCTCCCCTAAACTTATCTTCATCAGCAAGAGTCTATCCAATGAGGATCGAGAATCCCTGCTACAACTCGTCAGGGAATACATCGATATCTTTGCCAGGAGTTACAAGGACATGCCAGGGCTGGACCCCCAGATTATGGTCCACAAGCTTAATATCTTGCCAAATACTAAGCCAGTCAAGCAACAACAACGACGGTTCTGGTTGGACATCATGAATGCCATCAAAGTTGAAGTCAACAAACTAACAACTGGTGGCTTTGTCTGCGAAGAACAACATCCAGACTAGGTAGCCAACATCGTTTTTGTCGTTAAAAAGAATAGAAAGATTCGGATCTGCATTGACTTCCATGATCTAAATACGGCACGCCTAAGAACGAGTTTCCCCTTTCGATTACATATATAATGATCAACAACACTAGTGGCTTCGAACGCATGTCCTTCATGGATGGATTCTCAGGCTACAATCAAATCAAGATGTTTCCTACCGATGAGAAGCATACATCATTCGAACGCCGATAGGAGTATACTGCTACACAGTCATGCTCTTCGGTCCGAAGAACGCAGGTGCTACATTCAAGCGAGTTATGAGCACCATCTTTCGTGAGCATCTACGTAAAATGGTAGAGTATTACATTGATGACATCGTTGTCAAGAGTAGCTCCAAAGATGATCACTTCTAGGACTTAAAGACTTTGTTCGACCTCATGCTTGCGCACCAGCTCAAGATGAATCCTAACAAATCCTTCTTGGGAGTCTCTGGTGGCAAATTTTTGGGTTTTATCATAACTTCGAAGGGTATCCACGTGGACCCCGACAAGACTAAAGCCATCCTTGAAATACACCCATCGAAGAACCTCAGAGAAGTTTGTGGCCTTCAAGGAAGACTGGCATACATCAGGAGGTTTATATCAAACCTCTTTGGATATTGTCAGCCGTTCACTCAGCTTATGAAGAAGGGAGTCTCCTTTGTCTGGAACGAAGAATTCCAGTGTGCCTTTGACGACATCAAGGAATATCTCATGAATCCCCAGGTATTGGTGGCCCCCGTTATGGGAAGACCTTTCTTACTATATGTGCGGGCACTAAAGCACTCCCTCGGAGCTCTACAAGTCCAAAAAAGTGATGTAGGTCACGAATATGCCATCAACTATCTCAGTAGAATAATGGCCGACGTAGAGCACATGTACAACCCCTTCGAGAAGGAGTACCTCGTTATGGTCTTCGCCATTCAGAAGACCCAGCATTACGTGGTAGGACAAACCATCCATGTGATCTCACGAGTTAATCCTCTCAAGATCCTTTTGACTAAACCCATATCGCTCAACTCTCGCCTAGCCACATGGACAATACTGTTATCACCATATGGCATAGTATTTGTCCCACAAAAGGCGGTCAAAGGCCATGCATTGAAAGATTTCCTGGAAGCCTACCCTATACCAGAAATCTTGAAGCTCTATGATAAGATCCCAGACAAAGTAACGGGCTCAAACATGATCACAAGTGCAGAAGTTGTTTGGCAAATGTTGTTCGACGGTACTTCAAGCACAGGTCCCAAAGGCGATATTATCGCTGGCGTGGGGATAGTATTGATTTGCCTATATGATTTGGTCATCAACCGCACTTACTCTCCCTCAAAGCCCTGCTCCAACAATGTGGCAGAGTATAACGCCGTCGTCATTGGGCTCTAACTCACTAAACAAGTAGGAGTAGACTACCTAGAATCCTATAGCGATTCCAAGCTGATAGTCAGTTAGGTCCGGGGAAAGTATGAGGTCCGGCACGAGGACTTGATTCCCTACTACCATGCCGCAATTGGAATAATCTCCACCTTCGAAGGGTTCTTCATTGAGCATGTCCCTCGACTGCAAAATATCGAGGCTGACGCCCTGGCCGACCTCGTAGCCTATTTAGTTGTTCCAGTCAATACTCATGAACTGATCCCCGTGGTCGGTCAAAAGCTGATCGGTTCGAAGAAAAATCTCTATCTGTGCCTGTGCTACTCAGTAGAGACAAGCACCGACTCCCAAGGTTGGAGACTCCCATTCATCAACTACGCAGTCTATGGAATTCTCTCCAAGAATCTAATAGAAGGCACTTTCATCAGAAGACGTTTCTTCCGATTCTATTAAGATACGGCTACCAAAATGCTCTATCTTTGTTCCTATGATGGTCTTCTGCTATGATGCCTATCGAATGCAGAAGCAAAGTATGCTCTCCGTGAGGCTCACGACAGGGTTTGAAGTGCCCATCAACCCGGACCCAAGCTGTAGGACTGTCTCCAGAGAATGGGTTACTATTGGCCGATAATGGTAGCGAATGCCGTTGACTCTACAAAAAAGTACCAAGTGTGACAAATACGCGCAAACTTTATCCACCAGCCCTTAGAATTTCTATACCCAAAGGTAGAATCTTGGCCATATGAAACATGGGGAATGGACATTATCGGGCCAATTAGTCCATCTTTTTCTAAGAGATATCGGTTTATCTTGGCTAACACCGACTACTTCTCCAAATGGGCGGAAGTTATTCCACTCGGTGAAGTCAAGACCTCAAACATGATCAGCTTTGTCAAGCATCACGTCATATATCGTTTCATCTTTCCACATAGGATCTTCCACGATAATGGTCCACAGTTTGCAAGTTATGCCTTTTATCGATTTTGTGATAAAAATTGAATCCAGAATATAGCCTCGACGGCCTACAACCCAGCAGTAAATGGTCTGGCGGAAGCATTCAATAAGACCATTATAAAGTTACTCAAAATGTTCGTGTTATCCAATAAGCGTGACTAGAATGAGAAGCTGGGTGAATGTCCTTGGGCCTACCGCACCACGGTTCAGACACCTACTTGCAGCATGCATTCTCCTTAGTCTACGGGAGTAAGGTAGTCTTCCCTTTTGAGATCCAAATCTCCTCTCTCCGAGTGACCCTCTATAACCAATTGACCGTTGATGACAATCACCATCGACGACTACAGGAGTTATAAGCATTTGATGAGAAATGCCTCTTAGCTCAGCAATGCATTAAGCTGTACCAAGTGCGCCTCTCAGGATCCTTCAACAAACGGATCAAGAAGAGGACTTACAAAGTGGGTGATCTCGTCCTGACAGTAAGAAGACTGATGGTCATGAACCACAAGACGATCGATAAATACCAGCCTAAATGGAAGGGTCTGTTCATTGTAGAGTCTGTGTTCTCCAACGGAGCCTACCGGCTCATAAAACCCTATGGTGACTTGCTCATGATGCCTATCAACGACAAGTTTCTTAAAAAATACTAGGTCTAAGACAGACTTGTACTCCACTTACTATCAACGGGGCAACCAAAATATACAGTGTATGTTTCCCGTCATTCAGCCTCGGCAAGCGTGTAAGCATAATATATATTTTCTTGCCACAAAAGTTTGACGAAAGCCATTGTCTATATTTAAGAATCCTGAATACGTAATAGGCAGTGGATCCTCAAAATCTCCCCAGTGGAGCAACCTTCAGGTCTATCCACTCTTTCAGGTAGACTACTCACAATCAGTTTCTTTGGGCATTCGTTCACATCCATATCACCTCTGAATTACTGTCTTAACCGATTATCCCCAACAGGGTTTGCCATATCCATATTACCTCTGAGCAGACCTCTCTGTATGACTATAGATTGTCACGTCCATATTATCTCTGATGTCGGTCGTCATCTAAACTTATCACCCGTACTTAACTCTAAGTACGCCAGCGGTATTAAGTCCACAAAATCTGCCACATCCATATTACCTCTGGCAGGGCTTGTCTCTAACCTATTACTTGCACTTAGGTGCGCAAGAAGTAATATGTCCACAAAACCTATCACATCCATATCACCTTTGATATGATTCCATTTTGAACTTATTACTTGTACTCTAGTGCACAAAAAGTAATAGGTCCACCAGAGATCCCCCAATGGGATGTCCTCAAAGGAAGCAAACAGTTCACGTCCATATTATCTCTGAACTATGATCTGTCCATGTTCTCCATCCAAAGAAAATAACCATGTCCATTTTACCTCTAGCTCGTTCTCTTTTCTTTCCACAAAAATACCATGATCGTACCTAACCTCTCGATACGACTATCGATTAACTCACGTCCACGTTACCTCTAAGCCACAGATAGGGTTTGCCATGTCCTTCTTACCTCTGAGCAAACCTCTCTTTATGACCATCGATTATCACATCCATATTACCTCTGATGTCTATCATCGTCTAAACTTATCACCCGTACTTAACTATAAGTACGCCAACGGTGTTAAGTCTACAAAATTTGACACGTCCATATCACCTCTGGCAGGTCTTGTTTTGAATCTATTACTTGCAATCGGGTGCGCAAGAAGTAATAGGTCCACCAAAGATCCCCCAGTGGGATATCCCTAATAGACTACGATGTTGTGCCATGTCCATATTACCGCTATCACAATATCCAAAGTCCACAACATGCAACACGACAAGTACAAAGAGAAGATTTGGAAAATGATAAAGTTTTTATTAATATTTAAGATTATGAATACATACGATGGAAATACATTACATTTAAGGGTTTACGTTAATATTAAGATCATGAGTACATGTGATAGAAAATTCTATAATCAAAACTCTCCATCCAAGCGCCCCTCCGTGCTATTATTGCTACTAACACAAGTTGATCCCATAGAAGAACTCAATGCTTTCTAAATCTTCCCTCCACAGTGCAAACCTCGGTATATGGAAAAGACCCATACTGATGGATAGCGAGGAAGGAGAAGGACAAGGCGCTCTTCAACCATGCAAAAAAAACTGAAGACAATAATGATAATTAATCAAAATCCTGTCATCGATGCCGTAGGATCCCGGCCGGTAGTGTCACGCCCCGATCTCCCACAAGAATTGGCCGCCCCCGCTGGGTCTAAATTACCGCACCAGCTCTCCTGCGGGACAATCTTTCCTATCTACATGTGATATCGCACGAGCACAAGCTGCGTCCGTGCAAGGCCATGATCTGAACCAGCGGTAAAATAATTAAGCCACAGAGTTGCACAGATAGTCCGAATGTAGCGAAATAAGAAACGAACAGACGATTGGTAAGAAGTTCACAGAGTCGTCAATAGCAGAAGCATTGAATAACACAAGTATAGAAGTAAAATAAGCACTTTATTGATATTGAAGAAGTATTACCAGCGGCGCTAGATCGAGATTACAAGTCGCTCAAGTCCCTCTCTCTCGAAACAATAAAAGTGTACCAAGTGGATACAATTTATGGAATGATACATAGGCGATGTTCCAACATTATGTCTTGTATATACGCTTCAGCTCCGAACGCAACACTACAAGGCTCAAGAGCGAACTCCACGCCTTAGCACGCACGAAGGGATTTTCGTACCGAACAAGGTTCTCCCGCACCCTGCAAGCAATCTGGTGGGTTATCTTTACATGAATGCACTAGTGGGGAGGCTTCTTGCCAGCTTGACAAATCCAAACATGTTATATAGGTTCCATGCACCAATTATTTAGTTATCTTTTGAGTCTTGTCTTAGGATCAATTTCATGGCATAATAAAAAGCCTAACTTGTGTGGCAGTGCACTGCGCGATATAAGAGTAACACGACGAGACTTACCAACTTACAATTTGTTCTTCCCTGCACAATGATAAAACCAAGTTAAACCAAGCATGAATGTATATATATGAAATCCAAGTTAAATTACATAAGCAAACATGAGTGTCATGAGCGGGGTTCAGATTCAAGTGTACGAGTTACACGGATGCTCAGGTGTGTTGCAGAAGATATTCATGTGTTCAATTATGTACAAGTATCTTATACTCATATCCATTCAGGTGTTCCATATTGCTCAATGTAATACAATGACTCGCACATGGGTTGCCGCTAAGCGAGGATGACTTATCTATATGAACATGAGTCGTTAGCATAGCCATAATGGACGAGTTATAGTCTTTGACGAGGATGATATGCAACAAAAGTACACAGTACATTATAAGCCATCCCGTCCAGTACACGAGACTATCATCCTTTTTGAGCAAGGATGGCGCGGCGTGAGCAGAGACGCCATCCTATTCGAACACGAAAGGCTGCACGAGTTCCATCCTGATTGGATCGGTCCCGGTGCCCCGGAGACCATCCTTGGAACAAAATTCGAGAATCTCCCTTGTTGCCAAGTTGTCCACGACATACAAGTCTTGCATCTTCCAAATTTATAACATGATATGATAATTCTTGATTCTTGTTCTGAACGAGTATTGCTCCACGAGCTGTGATTCTCGCTTTACTTGACATGATTCTCGTTCAGAGTTCAACTTGACTTGATGCATTTTTTTGGTTCGGGAATTACCTTGGTGACCTAACGGTCCCGAATACTTGCAGGTTCATATTGCACAAAAGAACTATTTGATAATCTTCTGGCTAACTAGATGCATGCAAAATATGGATAGTGTTACTGGATCACGGCATAAAATTATGTGACAAGCATTAAAATAAGACAAACGAGTAAAAGTTTGCCTATAAGCAGAAAATCATGCATTTATATGAGACATAAGTATTTATGTTAGCACGGGTCTAAGGGGTAGTGCGAGGAGTAAAGCCGTACAGGGACATATTGAGCGACATAATCCATAAGACGAGCAGTATAAACAAGTGAGGCAGTGAACTACGAAGAGTATATAATGATCTACTCGAGGCGTAACGGGGTCTACTTGTATGAAGCTAAAGTAGCATGCGAGGGTTCAATTATAAGCCAAGTTTTATTTTCATGTTCTAACACAAGCAATACAAGATAGAATTATTCCCTTACCTAGGTGCATTGTATTCTTTATTAGCATACAAGGGGTGATTCACTTAGCGACTAGCATATATCTTCCATATTTTAAGTATGCTGGCTAAGCAAAGACAAGTTCATCGTAGCCACCCACCTTAGCGATGATTCACCTTGGTCAAGCGATACTCCGAGCGAGCCTTTGAAAGTCTAAGTCTAAACTCCTGAAGGGCCAAGTCCAGAATTCTCTACCTCAAACAAGTCTTCTCGCTGAGCAAAGTAGGTCGTGTCATTGCACTAGCACCATTTGAATCGGCTATTCGCTTGAACGGAATGGGTCATTACATTATACACCACTAAAAAAAAAGTTTCGTCCTCGAGATTTTCTGAGCGCAAACCATTCTCTCATATTATCGAATCTATCTCAAACATAATAATCCGTGTCACGTGTGTGCTGGGTCTATCTTATTGAATGACTCTATCATTCAATCCAAGCTCTGACTCGGTCTCTAATGCGTCTTAGCATGGAACATATCGCTTAATGCAGGGTACATTATAATCCATATTGAATGATGATCTAAGGCTGAGGCAAATTTATCCAAATTGTTATACTAGTCTATGCGAATCTAAATTATTCACTTGCACTAGCATTCGAGATCAGCATATCGTGAGTCTGGAATGTGCACATATCCAAAGCGTCCCTCAAATATATGCATGTCAACCAACCTGGCGATAGCGAAGTCTTTGCACTCGAGTTCAACATATTATTGAGTCTTGGATCGAGCACACGTTCAAGGCTTCCCTCAAACATATGATTCAACCAAACTTAGCGATAGTGAATTCGGACAAGTTACTTGCAAAAATCTCATGGGTTTATTTTTTACGAATTATAATGTTACCTCCAACGGGGTCAATCAAAATCTAAGTCATTCCAATCCTACTTAAACCAAGCATTGCACTACCGTCAAGCACGATCTATTCGATCTACCGACTAGTGTCCATGTCCTATCGTCCATTCTATTCGTGTCAAACATAGCACACCCTTACCGTTCCAAGTCTAACTCCAAGTCTTGTTGTCCCAGTTCTATGGCTTGCTTAAGCAATGCTCTAAATTCGGTTACACAAGTTCTTTCATATGGCATAGGGTCGTCTGCCTAATTACTAGGTTAGCTCACAAGGTCATAGGTACAAGTTTACGTACACGATTCATCGTGCAAATTTATCGCACGATGCTCACCCCAATTTCTAAGGTCAAATCATTGTTCATTTGCACAGAATATTCTACCCAAGCTCATTTTATTCAGATTTCTAAACATCGAGTACAAATCATCCTACTCACATTCATACGTTCGTTTGTACAGGGTCCGAGTCCATTCAGTTAAATCTATGATATATCCAAGTCGCATGATAAGCCTAGCAATTCGTATAGTCTATTTTCTCACACATATTTGATAGAATACATATATCCATCTAAGTCTAGACCACCAAGCCATGATTAAATTCTAAATCTTCGATTATAACTCCAAGTCGTACAACAAGATTCATGTATCCGTTCATGAAATCATCAAGCGCGACTTACTCCAGGTTGTAGACTAACTCATCCTTGAAATACTTCTGATTCACTTACTTGTATTCCCAAATTTGTTTTATCGTGTCGAACCATAAGTCCAGATGATCCTTCAATTGTCATGCTCTGGTCTCCCATAAGTTTGATCATCCTCGCTGGACGTGAGATCACCACGCCAATGCTTCCGCTGGATAATCGTCCTAATCCAGGCGTGGCGCATGTATGAGCATGGAGTTACGCTTGTACAAGACAAGAACGTCAAACATTATAGTTATCACTGAAATAATTGAGATACCTTATCATTACACTTTTGCTCCATCCAAGTTATATATATAATTATTCAAGTCATGTCCATTCATGCCGTGATCATAATTCGTCTAGCCAAATCGTCCAACTTCAGTATTACCATTTGATAAATCCATAGATTTACTTCTAGCATTTCTCAAATAACCAAGTTTAAATCCCAAGCCAAAGTCTATTCACCTTCGATACGTTCCATTCATTGAGTTTGTTTGAATAATCGTCGAACATGTTTTTATGAGTTTGATTATCCCTGCCGAACGTGAAATCACCACGCTAGTGCTCCCGCAGGATAATCATTCTCGGTTGGAACTGATTGTCGAGAGTTATCTTTCAAACTAGATTCAAGATCGTTCTTCCAAACTCCAGATCGAATCCGACATAGCTTACCTCTTTCATCGAACTAAAATATTCTTTTACTTGTATTAATTCGTGATATCTTCTAATTTTTGATACCATGCCAAGTCTATTAATCTGAAACTACAATATCCATTCTCAAGCTAACTTTTATCAAGCGGTATCCTATTCAAGTTTTAATCCGTTTGATTCAATTTAAAATCGCTCGCACGATCCATCAAGTTTCCTTCATGTTTTTTATTCCATTACCTTGAGTCCCTATTTGATATAAGCCTTATCACTTGTTCAATACATTCTCAATCGTTTGAACCAACTATCGCATGATACCTATGAATTTGTTTGAATATTTCCAAAATAATCCATACACCACTCAAGAATTGAGTCATCCAATTAAATCCTCAATCGTGTTCGCATCACTCGCTAGCATATTCACCAAGTTGTTCCTTAAAATTCCTGCGCGATACCTAAGCGTCGCCTGATAAATCTTAGTCACATATATATTCCTGTTGATAGTCATCCAAGTAAACCATATTTGATTTGTATCTGCCGACACGAAATACCGTCTATGCTATTTTCCAAAATCCAAGAACAATTTTCTATATTCGCCTTAGCGATAAACTGATAACGTTTCTATTGTTTGCCATTCTAAGTCTGACTTATCCTTATCTGAACGATAACCCAATCTCGCTTGCAAACTTGCTAGCACCAAAGGGTCTTGGCGCGCGATACACAACACAACTTAGCTGAAGGGCTGTGTGCATAGCTAATCGTCCAAACGATATTCTGTTTCGTACACTAACTATCTTGGAAATCATGTATAGGTATTCAGTTTTGCACATAACTTGCAAATTCTAGCACGAGTCTATTCTCATAAAGTCTAACACAGGTCGTAACAAAGGTCTTCACATAACTATCTAGTTCAAGGAAACATACCATTCACATGCAAATTTTGAAATTATTTAGACTCATTGTATGAAATATTCCAACGGGTCAACGAGAGAGAGTGTATGCACATAACCCATGAACAAGCTTTCAAAACTGAGAAAATCGATAAGAAGTCCAAAGACATAAAGCCAATGCTCTGATACCAATATGTCACGCCCCGATCTCCCGTAGGAATCAGCCGTCCCCGCTGGGTCCAAATTACTGCGCCAGTGCTCCCGTGGGATGATCTTTCCTATTTGGACGTGATGCCGCTCAAGCACAAGTTTTGTCCGTGCAAGGCCATGATTTGAATCAGCGGTAAAATGACTAAGCCATAGAGTCTCACAGATAGTCCGAATGCAGTGGAATAAGAAACGAACATGCAATTGGTAACAAGTTCACAGAGTCATCAATAGCGAAAGCATTTAATAACACACGTATAAAAGTAAAATAAGCACTTTATTGATATTTAACAAGTATTACAAGTGACGCTAGGCCGAGATTACAAGTCACTCAAGTCCCTCTCTCTCGAAACAATAAAAGTGTGCCAAGTGGCTACAATTTATGGAATGATACATAGGCGATGTTCCAACATTATGTCTTGTATATGCGATTCAGCTCCGGACGCAATGCTCCAAGGCTCCAGAGCGAACTTCAGGCCTTAGCATGTACGAAGAAGTTTTTGCACCAAACGAGGTTCTCCCATACCCTGCAAGCAATCTGGTGGGTAGGATTAGTTTTGTGGCATAATAAAAAGTCTAACTCATATGGCAGTGCGCCATACGATATAAGAGTAACATGGCGAGACTTACCAACTTACCATTCGTCCTTCCCTATCCAATGATAAAACCAAGTTAAACCAAGCACGAATGTATATATATAAAATTTAAGTCAAATTGCATAAGCAAATATGAGTGTCATGAGCGAGATTCTGATTCAAGTGCACGAGTTACACGGATACTCAGGTGTGTTATAGAAGATAATCAAGTATTCAATTATGTACAAGTATCTTATACTCATATCCGTTCAGGTGTTCCATATTACTCGATGCGATGCAATGACTCGTACGCTGGTTGCCGCCGCTAAGCGAGGATGACTTATCTATATGAACAGGAGTCGCTGGCATAGCCATAAATAACGAGTTATAGTCTTTGACGAGGATAGTTTGCAACAAAAGTACATGGTGCGCTATAAGCCATCCCATCCAGTACACTAGACTATCAGCCTTTTTGAGCGAGGATGGCATGGTGTGAGCGAAGATGACATCCTGCTCGAATACAAAAGACTGCATGAGTTCCATCTGGATCGAATCGACCCCAGTGCCCCAGAGACCGTCCGTGGAACAAGATTCGAGAATCTTCCTTGTTGCCAAGCTGTCCGCGACATGCAAGTCTTGGGTCTTTCAGATTCCCAACATGACATGATAATCCTTGATTCTTGTTCTGAACGAGTATTGCTCCATGAGCTATAATTCTTGCTTTACTTGACATAATTCTTGTTCAGAGTTTAACTTGACTTGATGCATTTTCCTGGTTCGGGAACTACCTTGGCGACGTAACGATTCCAAATACTTGCAGGTTCATATTACACAAAATGACTATTTGATAGTCTTCTGGCTAACTAGATGCATGCACGATATGTATAGTATTACTGGATCGCGACATAAAATTATGTAACAAGCATTGAAACGAGGCAAACGAGTACAAGTTATCCTGTAAGCAGGCTAGCGTGCATTTATATCAGACATAAGCATTACGTTAGCAAGGTTCTAAGGGGTAGTGCGATGAGTGAAGTCGTACAGGGACATATCGAGCGACATAATCCATAAGGCGAGCAGTGTAAACAAGTAAGGCAGTGCACTACGAAGAGTATATAATGATCTACTCGAAGCGTAGCGGGGTCTATTTGTACGAAGCTAAAGTAGCATACGAGGGTCCAATTATAAGCCAAGTTTTATTTCTATGTTCTAACACAAGCAATACAAGATGGGATTATTCTCTTAGGTAGGTGCGTTGTATTCTTTATTAGCATGCAAAGGGTGATTCACTTAGCGACTAGCATGCATCGTCCATATTTTAAGTGTACTGTCTAAGCAAAGACAAGTTTATCGTAGCCACCCACCTTAGCAATGATTCGCCTCTGTCTAGCGATACTCCGAGCAAGCCTTTTTAATTCTAAGTCTGAACTCCTGAAGGGCCAAGTCTGGAATCCTCTGCCTTAAGCAAATCTTCTCGCTGAGCAAAGCAGGTCGAATTGTTGTACTAGCCCCGTTTGAATCGGCTATCCGCTTGAACGGAATATGTCGTTACAGGTAACAAGCCGCATAAAGGGGAGCAACGTAGCTAGCATGATGCATAAACAGGGACAACTCCACGCATGATGCATGATATTGACCCTCATCTTCTGGATCAGTTCTTGGCGAAAAATTATCGCATAAGGTTGGCATTCTCTTCGAATGACGGGTTCTATGATATCCTTCCATGCTCCATCTTAGGCATCGCAAAAGATGGTGAAACCTGCATAAAGAGAACACATATCAGTCTTAACAAAGATCGCAAAATATACAGCGGTCGTATGCCATTTTCAGGTTGCTGCCGCACACATGGGCAAGATAAGGCCTTGTCCATGCAGCCAAGCCATAGACGGGCCTTGCGTACATGGACCGAGTCCTCATCCTAGCGGCCAAGCCTCAGACTGGCTCTGCACATAGACGATAGACGAATCGAGTCCTCATCCTGGCAGCCAAGCCATAAATAGGCCCTACGAAAATGTTGCAAACGATTTCTCATCCATGCGGTAGAATCTTGTAGGGGGCCTGTGCGTGTTCTAGATGATTTCTCATCCATGCTGCGAGGCTGTGTACTTGTGTCTCTGTGTGTGTGTGCTTGCCACCATGACACACCCTAACTCCAGAGAGAAGGCCAGCATTATGGGGCTACGGATCGACATTGCTCCGGACGAACCCCTCGGCGAGAGAGACAGTATCCCTCGATATTTTCTTTTTTAAAAGCAGGGAAAGCCGAGAGAAAAGAGTTCTCTATCCTTCCTAGCCCACCTATCTATAGGCTCTTAAGGCGCGTGAGAAGATCGAGGTGATAAACCAGGCAGTTATGAGGATGAACCTGAAGCCTCGATTTGTGTGATCCATATTTTTCTCCTCGAAAACTGTCATTGACTCATAGTCCCAAGAAATCTACTTAAGGATCGAGCCGAATCCTGCATTAAATGGAGATTTGATAGCCTGACAAAGACTCGTCCATGCGACCCACCATCCATGCGGCCCAAAGTCAACTCCTCCATGCTTCTTATTCAAAGTAATTCAAACTTATCTGTTTGAAAAAGTTGAATGGGGTCTTGTAGAAGCATAAAAAATCTAGATCAATGCGATCAACAAACATGCGCCCCAAAGTCGACCCAGAAGAAATCAGGTCGTAGGATGACCATGCGGACAAGAAAAAATAACATCCATTAGCCCAAATATTGGCCGTATAAAGGCCTGACACAAAGATTATGTCTGACACAGAATCTTGACAAAAAAGATTTTTTGGACGCCTCAAAAGATGTAAGCACACTAAGCGACAAGAAGGTCTCGTCAGACTAATAATGACTTCTGATAGTAGTACAATGTCACGTGTACGAGACCACATGCATTCCAGACTCCATGCGTTCAATGCTTCCTTTGCATCCCAACTCCATGCGTCCAACGTGGCAGGGTTCCCTGAGATAAAATCTTTCTATTGCGACTGAAGTGATTCCCTCCAATTAAATGCAGACCACATGTCAAGGTGACCAAGTCACGCAAACCAAAGGCAAGAACCGCCCAGATCCTCAGCAACAACAAATCCCAACAAACGTCCACGTGGTAGCTCGGCCTCGACCCAACTACATCATGTTAAGGATGAAGAGCACGTGGCAACCTGTCCATTATATGCGCCTACAGTTGCAATCGCATTCTGTTGAAGGAACCCCCTGCGGCCACCAAACAGGAGTATATGCGGTACCTATAGCCCACCAACATAATGACTATAAATAGGACCAACTTGGACGTTCCAAAGGATAATTTTTTCTGCTTCAGAGAACATATCCTTCCAGACGAGCTACGTACATGCACACAAGCTCAAGAGAGAGAGAGAAGAGAACATCCCCCATTCACTCGTCGGACCGTCAATGGAGTAAAAGAGTTGCTGCAGTACTCGATTTCAATCGTCACATTACCTAGATAAAAAATATTATACTTAATTTTTCTGTCTAAGATTTCTTTGTACTTTTTTGTTTGTTATTAAACGAAAGTTTTTCCAAACTTACAACCATAGCAAATAAATCCAAAACCCATTCCCAACCCTCCAAAACTTGAACCAAACGTCCCCTTTGAGTTTTTTTTTCTTTTATATATGGGACTATCTTTCTAGTGGCCAAGCAAAAACTCCAACAAATTTGATGTGGAAAAACTCCTAGAATGGATGGATCCCTTAGAGCCATTCTATAACCAGTTTTGGGCCATGTTTGGTTCATGGATTTAAATAATAAAAAAATGAAAGTTGTTTCTTTCCTTTTGCTTGGTAGCCAAAAAATTAAGAAGTATTTTCATGACATAGGAAAAAAAAAATGGGGGTAGATGGTTCATGTTATGACTCATGTGATTGATTTTTTTTTTCTTTACCTTTTTCCGCTTTTATTACTAAATTTTAGGACGACAATTGTCCTATTCAAATGTGTTATTGTCTATTTTTTTACAATATATATATATATATATATATATATATATATATATATATATTTGTTGTGCCAACCAAATAGTGGAAGAAAAAACAAATGGTCTTTTCACAAAAAAATTGTTTTGTTTTACCAAATACATAAAAAAAAAAAAACTGACATAATTTGATTTTCTTATTCCAATGAAAAAGGTAAGACAACTGATTTTCCTTCCAACAACCAAACAAGGCCTATAAGAAAAATCCATAATACTACTATGTTAGCAACGAAGTTTCAGTAGAGCTAGAAAGAAAGATTAGAGCATAACCCTATTGTGACTTTTAAAAAAAAAAAATTTGCCACATAAGAATAACAAAATTTTGTCTAAATATCCTTCTCCTATTTAATTGCAAATTTGTGAAATTTACGGAACAAAGGTTATATAAGACATTGCAAAATTAATTGTGTAGTTCTAGACAATGTACTTGAGAATGTTTTTATCTTTATGTTATTAATTATGAATAATTTTTAAAAAAATGAAGAAATGAAAAGGTTGTATTAAAAATTTTAAAAAAATTAACATCTCAATATTTTTGCATTAAAAAAAACATTTTAATTTTATTTTATTTTGTAAATATAATCTTGTACATTGTCTAGTAACTTATGTCGCATAGGAATACAAAATATTACAAGACATGGAGATGCTATTAGGCTTAGTGATTCTGATAATCCTGATTAGGTGTTGTGTTGGATTAGGTGTACCGTATCTTCCGTTTCATTTTCACAAGACCGACCCAGCAATGATAAAAAGAAAGAAAAAAAAAAGAAGAAAAGAAAAGAAAACGCAATGAAGTTGTGTATGAAAATGTGCTCTCTTTTAAATCATTATAAAGGATTAACTATGATTAAGCAGCAGCACAAGCGAAATCATGTGTTCAAATATACCATTATATTTTGTGCTTATCTGCCTGTCTCTGAGTAAGTGCAATAATTTAGAAGAAGACACTGGCCCCTCTCCATACAAAAGTAACTGTTCTCTTTCGGTGGTCCATAGTTTGTGCACATTTTTGCATAGTGGCACTGGGATTACGCTTTTGTCCCATATATAGAAAGTTGTGCTTGGACAAAGATCGGATGCTTTAAGAAAAAAAACTTTATCGAGAATGACAATAACAGATTCGCATGAGCAAATGGTGTCAAATTTATTATGTCATAACCAAAAAAAGGCTAATCTGCAACTAACTATTACAAATTTTAAAGTCCTCTTGGATAGGTTTTCAAAAAAATTCTAAAATAATTTTCAGAAAAAATTATAAAGTTATTTTATAGTTTTATAAAATTTGACTTGTATTTGATTACTTACATCTAAAAAATAGTTTTAAAAAACAAAAGTAAAGATTCAATTTGGTAAAAATATTTTAGAAAATATTTTTTGACCATGTTCCAACTCCACTCTCTCTCTCTCTCTCTGGTGGTCCAGGTTCCCAACAATTTAGACTGGACCAGGACGAAGCTGCCGAGGACGACGGGGCGATGTTGTCGGCATGGTACCCACTGACCGCCTTCTCCGAATTGAGACCCCCGAGGATGAGATCAAGGGAGGAGAGACGGGAGCCGAAAATAGACCGACGGAGTGTAGGCCGACACGAGGTGCCGAGATTGGCCATGGTGGCGGGGGCGATGTAGTCGGCGTGGTACGACGAGCGGATCGGAGACGAGCCGATGTCGACCAATGACGTTGATGGGCATAAAGACAGAGTCTTCATCACTATGGCAGTGAAGAACGACTTCTGCGAAGAAGAGGATCTCTCTAGCAAATCCTTCTCCGCTGCTCCTTCCTCGCGGAGCTAGCGTCGCCTGCAGCGAAGTGGGCCAAAAGCTGGTCCTTAAAGTCGAGGTTCCCAACCGCCCCCTAGTTTCTGTCCTCGCAACGATGCCCTCCTAACCAAGCTATTTGTCGGGACATTGTCTAGAGTAGCCTTTGATTGGTTCTGCAGCCTCTAGTACAGCTGCATTTTGTCGTTTAATGATCTCAAATGACTTTCCCTTGCTTGGTTCTACGACGTGAGAAATGACATGACGATGTCCTCTCTAATGGACATCACGCAAAAAAAGAAAGAGTCTGTACAGGAGTGCATCGAGCTATACAAGCAAGCGACGCTGAAGTTATCCCCCGGTAATCCTGAGTCTACGCTGATGGACACCTACCAAAGAAATATCCTTCCCACAGTCAGACTCTGGATGGACGACTCTCAGTATAAAGACTGGACGACGTTCATCATAAATGCTGTCGGTGTTGAGAAGAAAGTGAAGGACGCCCGCCTCTTGGGAATACAGATCCTCATCGTTGATGATAAGGGAAACCGTCCTTACAACAACAACAACAACAAAAACAACAACAACAATAACAACAACGACAATAGCGCCCGGGATGGCAAGGGAAAGCAGGACCTTGTCGCTAATATAATCAAGAAGTCCGAGCAAAAGCATGCAGAGACTCCAAAACCGAAAGAAACTTATTCTTTCGAAGATGATGACGTCATGGCAATCTTTGACGTGCTAATGAAGGGAAACAAGCTTCGACTCCCCGACGTCAAGTAGCCTAATGATGCAGCCGATGTGAATAATCCAAAGTACTGCCACTACCATCGATACGTTCACCATGCGACGCTGGATTGCTACACACTGAAGCGGTACATCCAGCGTCTGCTTGATACCAAGGTCCTTACCTTGGACTTCGATGAAAAAATAGTTGCCGCTAAAATGGTATCTCTCCAGTTCAGTAACTTTTCGGCACTGGAAGCCCAAGACGGAGTGATCTCGATCCCCAGGGCAACAATGGAGGTTGTCAATCTCCCGCCAGCTCGTGACCAAACAGCCGGGCTGATACCTCTCTCCACATCCCGGAGGGAGGTCATGTGGGTTCATCCAGATCTTGCTCCAAACTTCACTACCAGAAAAAGTCAAATTAGCGACGTTTAAAAACGTCGCTAAATGACCAAAAATGTCGCTAAATGACCAAAAATGTCGCTAATTACGTTTAGCGACGTAATTAGCGACGTTTTAAAGAAGTCGGAAAAAAGCAAGTCGCTAAAAGAAAAAATTTCGCTAAACGTCGCTATGCTGACATTTTTAGCGACTTTAATGTGTCACTAAATTTAGCGACGTTTAGCGACGCAGCGTCACTAATTAGCGACGTTTATTAACGTTGCTAAACGTCGCTAATTAGTGACTTATATAGCGACGTTACAGCGACGTCTTTAATGACCTGGCAATACTGCCATGTCAGCAATTTGCGACGTACAACGACGATTTTAGCGACGTCTTTAGCGACATCATTAGCGACGTGTAGCAACATCGCTAATTAGCGACGTAGTTAGAGACGTATATTAACGTTCCTAAACGTCGCTAAAAACGTAGCTAATTTTACAGAAAAAATAAAAAAAAGAATACTGAATTGAATTTCTGGGTTTGCCAACCCCCTTGGGTTGAACACTCAACACCGGTAAAATAACATATTTAATATGAATAATATAATAAAATTTAAAGAAAAGAAAGCATCCAGCAAATCTCATCGTAAAGAATATGGAAAATATATATCCATACAATCGCATCCTAAATAAAAAAAAAAAATACAAATATCCAGCAACTAGCTATACTACTGCGGATCTGCAGGAGGCTGACCACCGACGCGCCTGAAGGATAAGAACAGCTCATACTCGTCCCGTGGAATCGACACCGATGTCGATAGAGAATGCAGTGACATCGGTAGAGTCTGTATTGATGTAGGCGCACCAGGAGGCCGTACCCGCTCCAGGTCTGCGAGTAGCTGGTTGTAAGAATCCATGGTAGATAACAGCCTCGTACTACTATGAACCATTGAATCATGCATCATCGTCAGCCTCTCGCCCATCGATAGCTGTGATGCATGCAGCTCCATGATGTTGCGGTCTGTCGAGGCTCTAATATCATTTGTCAAATCCCGGAGCTCCGTCATGCTGCGGTCGAGCATATCGAATCGTGCGATGAGCGTCGGATCGTCAGCCTGCGGCTGGGACCGGGGCTGCTCCTCCATCATTCGCAGTAACTCATCACAGAGAGACGCAATCTGACGGTCAATGGCCTCATGGACGGCCTCCTGGACTCTTGTCGACGACTGCGAGGGCTGTGTGGAATGTACAGCTGTCGGGGAGGCCCTAGATGACTGCGTCGCAACCAAGGCGCCATAGGATCCCGTACCGTAGTACGTACCCCTCTGGAGACCACCAGCTACGGTCACCCACAGGTCGTCCGCCGACGGAGATGGAGCGGGCTGCGAGGAAGTACCAGCCTCTCCTGGTATAGGTGCACTAGCAGTCGCCCGCTCACTCAGCCTAAGAAACTCGACCTAGAAAGGTTTGGAAACTCGATAATTGCCTAAGTTATATTAAAATTAACACAAAGTAAAGTAATACTTACATAGGTCTGCGAGGCCCTCTCATCAATGAGATTTCCGCCCTTGCGATGGGTGGCCAAGAAGACGGTCACCATGTTTGCATCCTCACCCCTCTGTACCTGTTAAAAATATATTATTTAGTACTAAACTTAAACATTTTTTCCAAGTACCATTTTATGGTACTTATATTAAAATAATATATTTTAAAAGAAAAAATATACCAAACGATGGAAATATTCCGTCATCGGAATCGAGCCACCACACCACTTGGCAGCATTCTGCCTAGCCGCCTTGGCCTTCTCAGACCTTTTGTCACTAGCACATTCCAAAAATAGGGGTATTTTTGACTTTTTTATAATATTTAATATTATAGTAGTTACAATTAAGTAATTGCATGATAAGTATTTAATTTAAATAATTATGTGATGTGTAATTAAATATATAATTATATGCAGTGTTCATTTATTTTGAGCTAGCAGACTTGACCTAGAAGCCCAGTAGATGAACGCCTGTCCGAATTATGGAATTCTGTATTTAATTATTTTATCTAGAATTTATTTATTGGAGATTGTAATTAATTACCGTATTTTATTTAATTATTGCGCATTGCCTTTTGCTTCGATATTTGGAGCGCTACCCTGACTTTTGTCTTCCAACAAATTTTATAATCTTGCCCTAAACATGCCCGCCTTCCATTCTGCTATTTTTGTAACTCATAATTATGCTCTCTGTACATTATTTCTAGCCGCACAAAAATCATCGCGGACGTTATTTAATAAATTCCTATTTTGTATCGTTGTGCGTTCCAATCAAAATTGGGGACAATCTTGACCTATTTTTCGTACGGCCCAAATTAGGGTAATATTCTGTTATGAGTCTTCTTCATTATTGGTATTGATGACCTGACCTGATTTTGGCCCCTTGTACTCCTAATTAATTTTAGAACACAATTTGCATTTATTTCTAATTAAATTGAGGATACTATTTTAACCGATTCTGAAAATCCCAATTTAATTCCAGTGCCCTGCTATTTGAGCCCACACCAAACTTACAGCGCCCCCTGACCCTATAAAACACCGGACACCGAATCGCCCGCCAAATTTTTGTTATTTCATGTGTCTGTGCAAATACCCAAATTTAAGGGGGCTAATTTGCAAATTTGCATTTTGTGTCAACACCTCATTTGTTTAAAACAATGAGGGAGCCTAATAATTATTTAACTAGCCTCTCACCCTCACCCCCACATGAAATTCTCCATGACCAATCTGGACCACACATTTAATGGGCTAATCCTAACCCTTGATTCCATACACCCTCTCTCCCTATATAATGTCATGTCCCATCAAACCCTAATCCCTAGAAAACCTAGGTTTCCCTACCTCCTCACAAGCACCCACATTTCCTCTTTCCAACGCATGTAAATTCTTCTTCTCCTTCTCCCTTCTTCTTTTCTTTTCTTCTTCTTCTTCTTCTTCTTCTTCTTCTTCTTCCCTTCTTCTTCTTTCTTTAGTTCTTTTGAATTCAAAGGGGGGGGAGAGGGAATACTGTTCACCCCTACCCCCTGTGCACTCCGGCCGGCCGAGTCCCACTGCACCCGGCCAAGCCCATCCCCGGCGGCCCCTGTACTCCGGCGGCCAGCCTAGTCCCGGCCCCCTCACGAGTTCCTCCTCCGGCTGCTTCTTCCCATTCCTCCTGCTGTACTCCAGCCTCCCTGCCGAGCTGCACTGCCCCGCAGCCCGATCCCGTACTCCGGCGTGGTCAGCCATCCTCCGGCCACTGCTCCAGCTCCGCGCCTCCTCCATTGTCGAGCCCCTCTCCTCCACTCCGACAGTTCCACCTCTCCCTCGCGTCAGCCAACGCCCTCGACTCCTCCCTCATCCTCCCTCCGGCGGCCAACTCCCCCATCCTCGCTGCTCAGCCCCGGCGGCGCTGCCAACTCCGGCCGTGGCTCCAGCCCTGCAACTCCTCCCTCCTGCCGTACTCCGGCCGGCAAGCCAGCCCTCCCCGGCTGTGAGTTTCCTTCTCCCCCTCTTTCATTCTTCACATATATATATGTAGCTAATGTAATGTATATGTACATATATGCCTAATGTATATGTATTTGTATGTATATAATTAATGTGTAGACATATACGTATATACGTATGAGTATATATTAATATATATATATATATGTATAGCATTTATTTAATTAATGTTAATACGCATATATGTATAGTATATAAATACATTGGTAATGTAGGTATTTAAAATATGAATATGTATATTATTTATTTTTATTAAATTGTATGAGTATAGTATGTATTTAAATTAATTGTATAAGTATGTATTTAATTAATGCATATGTATATGTATGTATATTGGGTATTTTTATATGGTATAAATTTAATTTGGTGAATTAATATTAGTATGTTAAAGATGATGTTGACAATATATATATGTATATTCTAAAAAATGTACTTTTGCACATATATGATATATACGTATTTTGGTATATAAAATGTAATAGTATACGTACTATTTTGGTATAAATATATATATATATATCTTTATTGTTCAATTGGTATAGTATAATATGTATATATGTATCCCTACTAGATGACCCTAGTTGACTAGTGCCCTGCCGGGCATAGCCCTGAGGCCAGTGTTTATAGACTGAGGGTTAGGGTAGCACCTGATACAAGTGTTATTGTGATATGTTTATAGGACTGTTGGTTTACCCAGGGGATACTCTGGAACAGGACATCAATAATTACCAGCTAAGGACCCAAGGCAAGTACATTCTCTGATAATTTCCAATTCCTTGATAATTTCTATAAGTTCAATAATCATGAAATGTTACATCTGAATCCTTGACACTGTGCTACACGGACTAGTATAGCTTGGATCTGCAGTCATGAGATGTTACCTTGATTATCGTTTGACATTGTACACGACATGTATATTAGATATCGTACATGATAGATTGGACTTGCTCGTGTATCGTGACGTGTCATGGTTGGATCCACAGTACTAGTTGGGGGCAGAGAAGTAGTTAGTAAGAAATGTGATCATAACCTCTTATTGCAGTATAGAACAATGTAAGTGTTAATCATGCTCTTCACATATGATTAGCCAGGCCCTATAGCTATCGTACATGTTCCCAATCCGATCATATTTTGAAACTACTATTTCAAACACTTAGAATAGATTACAGTTCCCTATTTTAATTCATATACTACATCACCCATATATGATACTGCACCTTGTTCCTTTCATTTTCATATATGCGCTGACTATGTCATATTGCCTATTGCTTGTTCCTTTACATTGCCTGTCTCTTTATTTTTCTATTGCATTTATTCACTGTCTTCTCAGTATCTAGCATCAACTGTTTATTGTTTTATAGTCCTTATCAATTTAATGGAACTGTTATTTGAGATTTGTACTTTGCTCCTTCCTGACTGAAAATATTTTTCCAGACTATGCCTTAGAGGACCGGTGTCCGATACTTTATGGACCATATGGTGAGTAGCTGCAACTTGGGCTTGGTAGTTAGTTGTGATTCCGGGAGGTCTAGCCGAAATCACTAATTCTTCTAGTTTTCTGATTAGTTCTTTTAGCAGACTATTTGGTACCGGATTTGTCTTCGGCATTTTATTGAGACTTGGATATTTGTTGAGTTAGATTATTACTTTAGACTTGTGTTGTATTTAATTTTGTTCGATATCTTATCGTGCTGTAATCCTGTGATTGAGTATGTGTACATTTTATTCGTGTCATCCGTGCCTCCTTATGGAGATTGGATGCTTGTATGAGATTGGTTAGATAGTATCATGACCTTGACAGCGTTCTACCGCCGATGCTGCGGCGTAGGCTGGACGTACCCGCGTACTCGTGCCCCAATTCCGGGTGCGGGTCGTGACACCTTTCCTTGTAGCTCGGATCGTCGAATCTAGCCCTCGTCGCAATCCACTGCTCAGGCGTGATCCAACCTTGGATCGTTTTTCTAGCCCGATCACGAGCCTTCTGGTTATCTAGAGCATCTCGGATAAGCTTGGCGGCAACGGTAGGAAAGAGCCGCTCGATCAACTCGGCCCGGTGCGGAGGATAGAAATACGTTTGCTACAATAAATAATTTAGTAAGTGAGCATCACGAATAAGTTATATAATATACATAAATTAGAGGATTTATTTAATATACTTTTACCTGGAAGTGCGCAAACCAGAATGCCTTCCTCTCCTCCGGAGCCTCAGAGTAGTTGATCCAAGGGCCATCATAGTTGTTCCTCAGAAATTGGCCCAGGCGTCTCTGAACCGACGATGGACGATATCTATATAGAGAGAATTATTTTGATCAAAAAAGTCAATATATGATGAATAAAGAAATACACGATATATATTATACTAAACCATCTAATTGACTTACTTTGTACCGTCGGCCCAAATCTCTGTCCTCGTCTCCTCCGGAGGTGCGCATGGAGGATCTTGCTGATGCTGGAACAACGTGGGCACGACCACCTCAACATGCTCATCTGTCCCCATGGTTCCGTCAGCAGGAGAAACGCTGGACGAGGGTGTACTATCACGCCTGGAACTACTCGTCCCAACAGTCGGAGATGTGAGTGATCGATATACTGGAGTACTGGGCGACGATGATCCGGAACCAACAGTAGGCAGTACCGGAGGAGCACTCTGTCTACCTCGGGACCTGTCGAATCCTCTGGGTCATCCTGTCATATATGATAACAACATATGATGAATATAGAAAACACAAAGATATAGTACATTCTACAGTCGAAATGTGATGCATATCTCAAAGCATTCTACAGTCAAAATATAATACATATATTCGTTAAAATAGTACATTCAAAATTTAGTTACATTCTACAGGAAATATATTTTATTTTCAATCATCTTCAAAAAATTCATCTTGTTCGCCTTTCTCGTCCTCCTCTTCCTCTTCCTCCTCATCGTCTTCACTTTCATCTACTTCGTCTTCCTCTTCGGATAATTCTACATCTTCTACATTATTACTCGTGTAATGAGTAACTTCCGTTGAGTCAACATCTATAATATTTGTTACAAGAGGTAGATCGTCCTCCTGATAAGCTATTTCGTCAATGTCAAAGGTATTTCTAGCTTTAGTCTTGCATACTGTCCACCAATTCGACCTCGCTGTCCCCCGTCTAGGATAAGTTATGAAGTACACGAGCTGAGCCTGACTTGATAGGATAAATGGTTCGTAGCCTTGATATCTACGCTTGTAGTTTATATCCACAAGGCCATGCTTGTCAATTTTTCAACCTTGATCTTGAATCGGATCGAACCATTCACACTTGAATAGTACGATATTAGCAGGTTCTGTGCCATAATTATATGTCAACTCCACAATCTCTCGTAAGATGCCAAAGAAATTATTGTCTAGATTGACGTCTTTGTAGTTCGAAGATTTGATACACAAACAACTATTTTTCGTGGAATCAAGATCCAGAAAGCTGTCTCTGATAGGAGCATTTGTTGACTTGAACCTGAACTCATTCACACAGAAACTTGGCCATATTTTAACGGCAGTAATTGGTCCCTTAGCTAGAGTTCTAATAGATTCAGTCTCGGGTGTTATTAGACGATCGACCTAAATACCAAAGTAGCGATAGTAAGTTATTTGTTTTGCAAGTGCAGAAAAAAAAAAAATTACCAAGCATCTTATATATGCGCTCAACCAAGAAGGAAAATGGCATCTCATTTCTTGTTCTACTTCTTCGTCTGTTATGTAGGGTCTAACCGACCTCAACTCAGCATTATATGTGCTGAAAAACTATGAAGCAACTGCTGATTAGTAGCATAATAGTATCTTATACTATTACATTAAGATGATGTAAATGTGGACGTATTAATTACTTACCCCTCTAGCTTCTCCACTTCATCCTCGTCGTAATTGAGTAATATATACAACTGAGAAGCCCTTTGCTCGTCATCATTCAAATATCTTTTCTTTATTTTTCCCAAAGGCTTTCCGGACGCATTGAATACTTTGAGTATTGCATCATTAGATTCCTGATATGCGTCATCGTTTCTCAGAGCTTTCGTTCTATTAGTAGCAACATGCAGTTTGAAATACGTTGAGCAAAAGTTTGTAATCTCCTCGAGAACATAAGCTTCACAAATAGAGCCCTCAACCCGTGCCTTATTTTTCACCTTTCTCTTTAGGTGATTCTGAAGCCGCTCGAAGGGGTACATCCACCGATAACCGACAGGACCACCAACACGTGCCTTATAGAAAAGATGAATTGGCAAATGCTCCATAGAGTCGAAGAATCCTGGAGGAAACACCTTCTCGAGCTTACATAGTGTTACCGCAATGTCCTTCTCTTGCTTTTCTAGACGATCGACGAGCAACTTAGTACAACAAAGATCTCTGAAGAATATGCTCAGCTCTGTCAATGGATCCCAAACGACCTGCGGTAAGAATTCCCGAAATGCAATCAAAATTAACCTCTCCATGAATACGTGACAATCGTGGCTCTTCATACCCGCCAGTTTATTCTCCTTGAGGTCGACGCATCTTCTCAAGTTTGACACGTACCCGTCTGGAAACTTTAGGCCCTGAATCCACCTACAAAGTCTTCCTTTATCCTCTTTCTCCAGTGAGAAAACTGACTTAGGTTGCTTTAACTTTCTATTCTCCTCTTCTATCAAATATAATGCAGGACGTCTACATATTTCTTCTAAGTCCAACCTGACCTTCGGATTATCATTCGTCTTCCCCTTTACCTCTATTACTGTATTAATTATGTTATCAAATACATTCTTCTCGATATGGCAGATCCCAGAATATACTCCGAAGGTTATGTCTGATCTGATTGGTGCTCCAATATGGCAGATCCCAGAATATACTCCTCTTCGTCCAGTTATGAGTGCGACCAAATCCGTCACACTTGTACCCCTTAGCAGGCTCTTCGATAGCACTTGTTAAATCTTTTACCTCTTCCCATATCGTGTATCTGGGCCACCTTGGCGGTGGATTGGCCTTCTCCACAACTCCCACACGAAAAGCATTCTGGTTCCTCCGGTACAGATGATCCTTCAGCAAAAAATGTCGATGACAATCGAAGAAGCACGGTTTGCCTCCGTGTTTCAAACGGAAAGCCTTAGTACGGTCCATGCAATATAGACATGAGAGACGACCATGGGTGCTCCATCCCGATAACATTCTATAGGCCGAAAAGTCGTTGATGGTCCACATAAGTGCTGCCCTCATCTGAAAATTCTGCTTTTTAGAAACATCGTACGTGTTGGCACCTACTTTCCACAGCTGATTCAACTCATCTATCAAAGGCTGTAAATACACATCGATATTTCTCTTCGGATTGTTCGGACCCGGGATAATAACGGTTAGGAATATATATGGAGTCTTCATGCACATCCAAGGCGGTAGATTGTACAGAGTGACGATCACAGGCCAACACAAATACTGGGAGCCCGAAAGTCCGAATGGGGTAAAACCGTCAGAGGAGAGCCCCAATTTGACATTACGAGGATCTTTGGCAAAATGTGGATACTCTCGATCAAAGTGCTTCCATGCTTCTCCATCGTATGGATGATCCAATACTCCTTCGATCTGTTTTCGCCTATGCCAACTCATGTTTTCTGCAGTCTCCTTAACCATAAACAACCGCTGCAACCGCGGCGTCAAAGGCAAGTAGTGCATCGAATCGGTAGGCTTTCTTGCATCGACAGACTTTCCTCTAACGGTTGCCTTGTAGCGATCAGCACCACAGAATCTGCATGCATCTTTATCCTTGTCGTCTTTGTAGTACAACATGCACCCGTTGTGACATGCATCGATTTTCTCGTATCCCATCCAAAGCGATCTCACCATCCTCTTAGATCGATAGAAGTTTTTAGGCAACTTTGCACCCTCAGACAAGATCTCTATAATCAAATCGATCAGTCGATTATAGCATTCTTGCGATATGTTAAAATCGGACTTGATGCTCAATAATCTTGTAACTACCTCCAACGGTGAATGATCCTCACAACCAGGATATAGTGGAGTCCTTACATTCTCCAGCAACTCCATAAACTTTGCAGCATCGGCATTCGGTGCCTCCTCAGCTGTATCATAATTGTCCGGATTGAAACTAGGTCCCGCCGCATCATAATTGTCCGGATTGAAACTAGGGCCTACCGCATCATAAACCATGTTCACCCACCCGTCGTCGTAAGCATCATAGTCGTGGACATCCAAATACGGCTCCACATAGGGCTCCGACTCCGATGCTACATATACAAGTTCTCTGTACGCGGTCTACTGATAGTAATTTGGCGTGAAGCCCTTCGAGTACAAATGATATGTAACTTCCACTTCTGGATGATATTTTCTGTTAGGACATCTCACACACGGACACTTAATTTTGGTACCGTCCATGTACTGAGGGAACGCCTTGGCGAACTGCAGGAACTGCTGTACACCCTCAATGAATTCATCCCGCACACCGCACATGTCATCAGTATGACGGTTGTACATCCATGAACGATGACGCAGATAGTAATTCATATCCATTTCTAGATACTTCTGGAAAAATGACAGTATGTATCATATAAATCATTACAGACAGTGTGATTCTCTAAAAAAGAAGCTAACAATTAGTTGGATAGGTAATCTATATTTGAAGTCAAACTATTAGACATGTCAAGATTCATGTAATGTCAAAACTATTAGAAAATAGCTTTCACTTCATTATTGTAGTGTGCTATATGATTAACTATAACAAACTGTTCCTGAACCTGCAAGCCTTGCTTTGAAGCCAATTTAAATGACAAAAGGATATGTTGGGGAAGAGAAGCAAGAAAACAATTCCACTTGTCTTCTGTGAATGTCTCTTAATGCCTTTCAACCAACAATAAGAAGAAAATATAATCATTGAGAGAACTAAAGTAGCCTTTATGGTTGTCATAGGCAACATTCTGTTTCAACTCTTTAGTTGCCTTCTCTTATATGCAATTTTTACGGGATTTTGTGTATTTTTTTTCATTGAATTAACTATTTATATTATCTAATTCAACATGTCTGCTCCTTTAAAATAGTATAGTACTGGGAAAAGAAGAGAAGTTCTAATAGCCAAAATGGTCAGATGAGCAACCTGTAGTTCAAGTACAAAATAATCTTATTGCAAAAAGAATTGGTCACAAAGGGAAAATGAAGCACAATAGCGGGCAGTTAAATTTATACTTAAAAAGAATCTGGGTATCTCCTCTTTTATGGCAAAGATGTCCGATTGACCAATGGTCAATTAAGTCTTTATAGCACGTAAGCAACAATTGGGTTCTCTTTGAAATTCAGAGGATGAGTTCTGATTCAGGTGTAGATAGAATAAGCAGTCTTCCAAAAAAATGTCATTGAGGCCATTCTCATGTGTTTGCCAATCAGGGATGCTGTTAGAACAAGCATCCTATCTAGTAGCTGACAATAAATAAAGCCCATCTCCTAGGTCCTTTAAGTGCTACATGAATCATTTTTCACTTCACCTTCACAGGGACCATCTTACTGATCATGTTAAAAGTCGCTAATCCTTATTGCTTCATTCAAGGTTTGTTCATCTCTAATGCATATTATAGTAGCATCAGTTACCATCCTATCAATTTCAATTGTTGTATCCATTGTCCATTATGTCCAAACCATCTCAAAGAATTTTCTTTCGTTTTTTAGCTTATATGTCCAAACCGTCACAAACTGCTTAGCCTTTTTCAACCGCCACTGAAACTGCTTGTAACTTCGAATCATGTGTAATTCTATCATGTATCATATGAATTCTTAGCCATCTAAACATGTTTATAGTAAAACCTATCTAACATAGCAATTTTGGTTTTTGTCATTCTGGCGTCAGCATGATGATTTTTGGACGGTAGTCACGGCAGTGTGGGGTTCTATCTCTCATTTGAACGGGCTTATTCAATTAGGACTACGCCTTGCTGTGTGACTAGGCAAGCCTTATCGCTATGGAGCAGGGTTGCCTATGGGGATATTTTCTAAGAGTTGAACTGTGTAGAGGATCGGGTCTTAGCAACTGAAATCAACTATAAAATAGATAATTCCCTTTAGACTAGGGCGTCTCTTTGTGAAGCTAAAGCTAATCTGAAACAAAAAAAATCCTCGTTGATGAGGCATTTTGGAAACAAAAAGCCAGACTTAAGTAGAATTTGCAAGGGGAACGTATCTCTAAGTACTTCCATGCATGCCTATCTAACAAAAAACGGAAGCTTTATATCCACAATTTCCAAACTGAGGATGGCAGACTCATTTCAGATAAGAAAGAGATTAAGCATGCTGTAAAAATTTATTTTGTCAATTCCTATGCTCCAGAGTCCTGTATTGATGATGATGAGTTTTTAGATATTAGCCCTCTTCTTATTTCTGAAGAAGATAACAAACTTTTGAGTCTGCCATCCTATCAATTTTAATTGTTCTACAGATTTATTTGCAACCATTACTTAATCATTGTCCTACAGATTTATTTGCAATAGTTTTCAACTGTAGTGTGTGTCAGGTCGTGTCGTATCGTGTCGTGTCGTGTTGTGTCGTGTTAGAGAGAAAGAGAGAGAGAGACAGAGAAATGAGACAGAGAGAGGAGCTCACCGAGGAGGGGAGCCGGAGGAAGGACGTCGGAGGGAGAAGGGGAGGCGGAGGAAGGAGGAGCTGACGGTGGAGGGGGGAGGACGCGGCCGGAGGGGGGTCGCCGGGAGGGATGAGGGGACGCCGGAGGGAGGAGGGGAGCCGGAGGGGGGGTGACGAGGCCGGAAGGGGATCGCCAGAAGGAGTAAGGGAGCCGGAGGAAGGAGGAGCACCGGGAGAGGTTTGAAATTTGGGAGAGGGAGAGGGAGAGATCGAAGGAAATTGGGGAAACACCAGCCCTAAATAAAAAATTTAGCGACATTTTTAGCGACTCCAGTAATGACGTCGCTAACTAGCGACGTTAGCGACCTATTTAGCGACGCCAATAACGACATCGCTAATTAGAGACGTCTTAACGTCGCTAACGACGTCGCTAAAAGTCTAATAATAAATGTCGCTAAATTAGTCGCTAAACGTCGCTAAATGAAACATATTAACGACGTTTAGCGACCTTAATTGAACTTATGGCGACTAATCTTTTAAAAACTGAATAAAAGTCGCTAAACGTCGTTAAACGTCGCTAATTAGCGACGTCTAGCGACATTTGTACATGGAGTCGCTAATTTGTATTATATTAGCGACATTTTTCGTTTACGTCGCTAAAAAATGTCGCTAATTCCGCTTATTCTAGTAGTGCTTGATACAGCAGGCAGCACCTTCCGCCACCAAGTCCAAGTACAAGAAGTCCAAGTCTTTCTATATGGTTTCTCTCCCTTCTGAAGAAGCTATAGCAGGAACAATGAGGTCAGGCCTGCTGTACCAACGAGAATACGACATCCCTGACGATGGTGCACTCCTAATTGCCTCACCTACAATATCCGATTCGAGTCCATCCCAGCCTCCGGCAACGGACAAGTCCAAGCAGAAAGAAACTCACTTTGACAAACCACTGCGCAAAGATACAGCCCAGGGGCTGGAGAAGCCCTACAACTTCAATATCTTGGCACAACTGGCCAATACTCTAGCGAAGTTGTCACTATTCGAGCTTCTCTGACTCTCCAAAGACACTCTAGTTGCTCTGAGTAAGGCATTACAGAATGCCGACATCTACCTGGCGCAAGTCAAGCCGCCAGCTGAGAATCTTACTGCATGCTCCGCTACAATAATGTGATGGAGGTGATACCCAAAATTATGTTATCGCAATAAGACATATTGCTAAAGAACAATAGGCATGATCGTCCTCTGTATTACATAGGGTACATAGATGCCATCAAGGTGGACCAGATGCACATCGACCATGGTTCATCAATCAGCATCATCCCACGGAGTCTGCTTCAAACCTTGATCATCACGATGCATCACCTAGCAGCAACCAATACTGCCATTAGTGACTTCAACGCAGGGATGAGCTACCCTCTGGACAAGATTTGCTTGAAATATCAGATCGACGATTTGAAAATAGAGGTCACCTGCTACATCATAGACGTAGACGTATCCTACAACGTCTTGTTGGGATGTCCGTGGATATACCAGTATATGAACGTATCGTCGACCCTGTACCAGTGCTTGAAGTACGTGGTTGATCATGGTGTTGTCAAGACCGAGTTTATCAATATTGATCCATTCAAGGGGGTTGAGGCCTATTACTCTGACTCAATCCTCTATAAGCAAGTCCACCAAGATGAAAGTGGCAATGATGCCGATGATGAGGCAAAGAATGGGACAATATAGGACAAGCCCTTGAGAGTCTATCTCAAAGCACGCACTCCTGACACAGCCCCTCCCCTCATGATGAAACTACACAGGAAAGCACCTAAACCTCTGGTCATTCACATTTGTAAATCGAGTCGACCGATAAAGATTTGACACTTACTATGACTTCCGAACCTCTAGTGTTAAAGTTGCACAGGAGACCTCCGAAGCTATCGCTCGCACTGGGGGTAGATCTCGGGAAGGACGAACTGGAGGAGTACGTAGCTGCTCATGCTAACGTCCATTCTCTTAACGATATAATTTTTGAGGATAAGATTCCTTATTTTATGAATAAAGGGCTATCTTTGAACTACTCGGATGTTGCATATCTAAGTACATTGTATTCCATTGAGCACGGTCTAGGCCTGCACCTGTATACACATGTGACTACCACCTATGCAGTGAACCGAATTCTCTCCAGTCAAAACTTCTACTTCATAGTTCTAGCAAGAAAGAGGGGAGACAAACTCGTCATCTTCGGCAGAGTAAAAAGTTCCCATTCCTTCGTCCTAAAGGAACTGGAGCCAGAACTCGACACCGGTAAAATACCACTTCACCGATACAACTTTCAAATCAAGTACCTTATCCAGAAGATGGGATACGTTCTGAAAGCCGCTAGGGGCTTGAAGTATGACAAAGGCCAATAATGACCTTTGCTTCTACATGCTCCTGCAGGCAAGTTCGAGGATTCATAAGACCAAGCATCGCCTAGGGTACGTCACACCTCCCTACAACCCCCGAAGGCTCGGATGAAGAAGTTGAGTTACACTCTCACTCTTCCGAATCTTTTGCTTGGGACTCTGATATAAATATCGGAGAAATGCTCAAACAAACATTGTCTGCCAACATGGTGTCAGCTGACCTTGAGGAAGACGACGATGATACACCTGAAATCTTTGAAGTAGAAACATGGACCCAATGCCTAAACTCACAATGGGAGACGCGGTTCGAGCAACAAGAACCTCCCACTGTGGACAAAGTCGTACAAATCTATCTGGGCGACGAATCCTCCCCTAAATCTATCTTTGTCAGCAAAAGTCTATCCGATGAGGAACATGAATCCATACTACAGCTCATCAGGGAATAAATCGATATCTTTGCCTGGAGTTACAAAGACATGCCGGGATCGGACCCCAAAATTGTGGTCACAAACTCAACATTTTGTCAAATGCTAAGCCAGTCAAGCAACTACAACAGCAGTTCTGGACAGACATTATGAATGCCATCAAAGCTGAAGTCAATAAGCTGATAGCTAGTGGTTTCATCCGCGAGAAACAACATCCGGATTGGGTGGCCAACTTCGTGCCCGTCGTCAAAAAGTATGAGAAGATTCAAATCTGCATTGACTTTCGTGATCTAAACGCGGCATGCCCTAAGGACTTGTTTCCCCTTCCGATCATAGATATAATGATAAACAACAATTTTGGCTCCGAGAGCATGTCCTTCATGGACGGATTCTCAGGCTACAATCAAATCAAGATATTTTCTGACGACGAGAAGCACACATCATTCTTAACGTCAATATGAGTATACTGCAACACAGTCATGCCCTTCGGTCTTAAGAACGCAGGTGCTATATACCAGCGAGCTATGAGCACCATTTTTCATAAAAATCTACGCAAGACAGTAGAGTGTTATATTGATGACATCTCTGTCAAGAGTCACTTTAAAGATGATCATCTTCGAGAATTGAAGGCTGTGTTCGACCTGATACGTGCGTACCAGCTTACGATAAATCCTACCAAATTCTTCCTAGGAGTCACCAGCGTAAAATTTTTAGGTTTTGTTATAACTTTGAAAGGTATCCACGTAGACACTGACAGGACTAAAGAAATCCTTTAAATAAATCCGCCGAAGAACCTCAAAGAACTTTGTGGCCTTCAAGGAAGACTGGCATACATCAGAAGGTTCATATCAAACCTCTATGGACGTTGTCACCCGTTCACTCAGCTCATGAAGAAGGAAGTCTCCTTTGTCTGGAACAAAGAATGCCAACGCACATTCAACGACATCAAGGAGTATCTCATGAACCCCCAATATTGGTGGCCCCAGTTGTGGGAAGACCCTTCTTACTATATTTATGGGCAATGGATCACTCCCTCGGAGCTCTACTAGCCCAAAAAAGTGATGCAGGTCGCGAATATGCCATCTGCTGTCTCAGAAGAATGATGGCTGGCGCGAAGCACATATACAACCCCATTGAGAAGGAGTGCCTCGCTCTGGTGTTCGCCATTCAGAATACCCGGTATTACATGGCAAGACAAATCATCCATGTGATCTCATGAGTTAATCCTTCCATAGTCCTTATGACTAAACCCGGAGCGATCAACTTTTGACTAGCCATATGGGAAATACTGTTAACGCCGTACGACATGGTATTTGTCCCACAAGAAGGTCAATAGCCAAGCATTAGAAGATTTTCTGGTAGCCTACCCTGTACCGGAAACCTCGAAGCTCTATGAGGAGATCCCAGACGAAGTAACAGACTCAAACATGACCACAAGCACAGAAGCCGTTTGGCGAATGTTCTTCGACGGTGCTTCAAGAACAGGGCCCAAAGGTGATATTATTGCTGGCATCGGGATAGTACTGATTTTCCCATACGATCTGGTCATCAACCGCGCTTACTCCCTCTTAGAGCCATGCTCTAATAATATGGCATAGTATAACGCCCTCATCATTGGGCTCTAACTCGCTAAACAAGTAGGAGAAGACTACCTGGAGGCCTACGGCAATTCTAATCTAATAGTCAGTCAGGTTCAGAGAAAGTACGAGGTCCAACACGAAGACTTGATTCCCTACCACCAAGCTGCACTCAAAATAATCTCCACCATCAAGGGTTTCTTTATAGAGAACGTCTCTCAACTATAAAACATCGAGGTTGAGGCCCTAGCCAACATCACTGCCTTCCTGACAGTCTCAGTCAAAATTTATCAGTTGATCACAGTGGTCGTTCAAGAGCCAATCTTCCCTAAAAACAACCTCTGTATATGTCTAAGCTACATAGCAGAAGTAGACACCAACATCCAAGACTGGAGGCTCTCATCCATCAACTACGCAGTCTATAAAATTCTTGCCGAGAACCTAAAGGAAGCCACTTCCATCAGAAGATGTTTCCTCCTGTTCTATTATGATATGGCTACCAAAATATTATATTATTGTTCCTATAAGGATCTTCTGCTATGATGCCTATCAAATACAGAAGCAAAGCAGGCTCTCTGAGAGGCTTATGATGGGGTTTGTGGTGCCCATCAGCCTGGACCCAAGCTACATGACCATCTCTAGAGAATGGGTTACTATTAGTTGACAATGGTAGCGGATGCTGTTGACTATATGAGGAAGTGCCAAGCGTGCTAAATTCATGAAGACTTTATCCACCAGCCCTCAGAATTCCTACTCTCAATAGTAGCATCTTGGCCATTTAAAGCGTGGGGAATGGACATTATGGGGCCAATTAGTCAACCTTCTTTTAAGGGACATCGGTTCATCTTGGATATCCCCAACTACTTCTCCAAATGGGCGAAAGCAATTCCACTAGTTGAAGTCAAGTCCTCAAATGTGATCAGCTTTGTCAAGTATCACGTCATATACCGCTTCGACTTGCCATGGAGGATCATCCACGACAATGGTCCACAGTTTGCAAGTCATACTTTCTACTAGTTTTATGAAAAAAATCGAATCCAAAACGTGGCCTCGCCTGCCTACAACCCAGCAGCAAATGGTCTGGCAGAAGCATTCAATAAGACCATCTTCAAGCTCCTCAAAACCGGTAGAATGAGAAGCTGGGTGAATGTCTCTGGGCCTATCGCACAATAGTCTGGACATCTACTGGCAGTACGCCATTCTCCTTGGTTTATGGAATCAAAGCGGTCCTACCACTCGAGATCCAAATTTCGTCGCTCCGATTGACTCTTTCCAACTGATTGACCGTTGACGACAATCACCGCCAACGACTACAAGAGTTAGAAGCACTCGACGAGAAGCGACTCTTATCTAAATAGCCCATTGACCTGTACCAAGCGTGCCTCTTAGGATCCTTCAACAAACTGATTAAGGAGAGAACTTACCAAGTGGGTGACCTCGTTTTAACAGTAAGAAGAACGATGGTTATGACCCACAAGACGGCCGATAAATTCTAATCTAAATGGGAGGGCCCGTTCGTCGTGGAGTCCTTGTTCTCCAACGACGCCTACCTGCTCATAAAACCTAATGGCGATTTGCTCATGATGCCTATCAACGACAAGTTCCTCAGTAAACTCCCAGATTTTTTTAGATTTTTAAAATAAATTTTCGAAAATTTTCTGGAATTTTCTGTGATTTTTTCAGGAATTAAAATAAATGTTCTTCTGAATTAAATATTTTTAAGTATTAAAATATATATTAAAATATTATAAAACTAATATTTTTGGGTGTAAAATAAAATATTAGACATAGGATAATTTTCTTAGAATTTATTGGACCCTAGAACTATTTTAAAGACCTAAAAATTAATGTTTTAAATAAACCAAAATAAACCCAATTTATTAATAAACCAACCTTAACCCATCCTGAACCAAACCAGACCCAATCCTTATTGGGTCGGATCTGGGCCCAAAACCCAAACCCGACCCGCAACCCTAACCCGCTATTGTAGCAAATCCCTAATTCCCCCGACCCCGCGGCAGTTTCCTCCGCCGCCGCAGCTGCGCCCGATCGCCACCCCGCCGAGCATTTCGAAGCCGCTGCCCGCCTCTTCCCCTTCAACCTCCCTACCGGCAGGCCGCCCGACTCGCCTCCCTCAAATGCCGCCGACCGCTCCTCCTATAAAAACCCCTCCGCCTCTGCCATCTCTCCACCATCTCCGGCCGCCGCCTCAGCCCCTTCTTTCCTCCGCTCCCCGACGGCTCCCCCGGCTCCATCCGACTCCGTCCTCCCCGACGAACCCCATCGACTCCAGCACCTGCGGCTCCACTCCGCACGACCCCGAGCAGATCCCTAGCAGCCACCACCGTAACCCTCACCACCAACCTCCACCACAGCCACAGTTCTCCGCCGAGCTCTCCCAACGCCGACGACGCCTCCGCCCCGACCTCCCCGGCAACTCCAGCGGCCCGTCGACAACCTCCGCCGCCACCAGCACCGAGCATAGCAGCCTCAACAGCGCTGCCCCCCACCGCCGACGTGCTCTGCGCCACCCTGTGAATGCGTTGAATAGTCATTTCTGACGCCCTGTTCAGGTGAGGATTTCTCTCTCCTCACTGTCTCGTTTTCCGATCAGTCCATTGCTACGTGTAGACTACGTGACCCTCTCGAACCCCGTGCAATTTGCTCGAAGTATTGCGTCCTGTGGCAGTCGTAAACTGCGACGCAAAATCAAAAAAATAAATCTCCAATTTTTCCGGAACTGGGTGTGCCTCGCTAAACGGGACGACTTGGTCATGTGCGAACTTCACCGAAAGGTACGCCATCGGACTCATTGTAACTTCGTGTACGCACGTCATTTCAAAATAAAACTTGCGCCATCGGACTCATAGCAATATGCTGGTCATGTGACCCAAGTTTGGTTCGATTATGAGAACGTTGACAAAATCCCGTATTGTGGGCCCCACGGCTCCACTTGACGGGCGATTTTGTGATTGGCTCATCGGAATCCAGTTCTGGACATTCCGTTGGGTCCATTTCATTGTTCTGGAATTGTAGACACTAAGTTTGACGAATTTGGAGAATATTTTCTTTAGCACTTTTTTCGGTACGAAGCGAGCCACATGTGGACCCCGCTTTGACCAGAAACTGCCACTTTTGCCCCTGTGTCCAAATTGGACTTATGGACAGGCAATTCTAGCTATTTGATGTCTTCTTAACCTAATGGTAGTATTCATTTCAGCGTTCGGAGGAGTACCTGCAGATCCCGCTGATACCAGAGCAGTAGTTGGAGCCAGAACCCCAAGCAAGGGTACCTTGCCATACTTGCAGCATTTGTTTGTACTATTCTCTTGATTTCTTACTGTAATATCTCTATTCAACCTAGGACTGTGTGACATTACTTAACGTCCGAACAAGATTCGGGTGTTAACCCCGTACGCGGAGTTGTGTAACGTCACCTAGAGATGGATATCGAAACCCTATACATTCTCGTGCTTGCCTTATCAAGTATGTCATACCTCAGGACACCTGACACTATTCATAAGATAGAATCTTCCTGAGATATTCATGGTGATTCTGTATAGGTTACAGGTTTCATGACATATACTTTATACACATGCTTAGATCTCATTATGACTTGCTGCATTAGATATGATCTTGCGTGTCATGGACATGAGACGTGTGATTACATTGGGTGGGGAGAGACACACAGGATACAGGTTAATTATATTATTATGGTGTCGTAGCCTCTCCGAGCTAGACTTCGACATGATATCACTGCTACCGGCTACCCGATACCGAGCTTGTAGTGGTCTCAGCCTGAGTTTTAGTGATGCTCTTATCTTGCATATCACTTAGCTGGTTATATAGTTTACCCTATTGATTTATTTATTATTGTACTGCATTTATTATGGCTTGAGTTATTCTTGTACCTTTCTATGTCCCCTGAGGACCTGGATCCGGATTATGTCCCCAGGTTTAGCAGAGGAGATCTACCCCGAGGTATACGGAACAGGAGCAGGCACTGGAGTAGTACCAGAACCCGAGGACGAGGTGATCATCGAGGATTTTACCTGAGTATCTGGGTTATTATACTCAGTTTTTTCTATTTGTTGGACTTCTAGTTCCTGTCTATTGAACTACTGTATCAGACATATTATCGGGTTATTCCCCGAGTTATATTTTATTGAGACTTGATATTGCTTTATATTTCTGATATTGATTGTATTTATTTCTGTCGATGAAATTAGTACCATTGCCCATATTATTGTTTTACAGCTTAAGTACACCCTGATGGGTCCATTTAATTGGGTTTGCCCATCGGTGTGTGCTGTTGGCCATTGCTAAGTGTCTAGCCCCTCGATATTTTGGGACTGGGGTGTGACATAGTTTTTGTGGTGGCCCATGCAGGTCAACGAATAAATTCCTTCGATTTCAACTTAGGGATCGAGCAAGCCTACGAAAAGAATTGGATAAGTTTTAGGATCTCATCCACTTGATTGAATCATTCTTGATATCTATATCGGATTCAAATTAAATTCTTGACATGCATCCTGCCTTGATTCCTCTATGCGCCTCTTATAATTTATTTTGGATGCAGAGTAATGGATCCACCAGCAAGGGATAAGACTCCTGCAGGATCACCACGAGGTGCTGTGGTAACCAATAAAGATGAAGTAATACTAGTGGATGGAGGTCAATCAGCACATCAAAGCAGTCAAGCCAATCAGCATACCTCAAGGTTTCGGCGTGATGACATCCCACCTCCGTCGCAGTTTTCTCCACCAATGCCCGTATTTCCACAAGGACAGGCTATGGACGGGCAACAGATGTTTCAAATGATCTACACAATGATGCAAGCTCAATAGCAGATTCAATAAGAGGCTCTGCGAAACAGTATCATAACCGCACTAGAGCAAGCAAATCGACCAGCATAACGGCCAACGACGGGCTCTATCACCAATTTCCGCCAGCTGAAGCCCCACACTTTTTCAGGCAAGGAGGAGCCCACTGAAGTTCATGAGTGGCTCACCAACACTCAACATCAATTAGAAGCAGCTGAGCTTCCAAGGGAACATTGGATGACTGCCGTCCGGATGTAGTTGATGGGCAATTCACATCACTGGTGGTTAACTGAGGAGACACGGCTCGGACCAGACCGAGTCACTTAGGAAGAGTTCTTTAGACTCTTTCAGAAGATGTACATTCTAGCTATTGCTCGATCAGAACTTTGGGACAAGTTCAATCGCCTCACTCAAGACAGTATGACAGTGGAAGAGTACAATACGGAGTTCATCCGTCTGAGTCGCTTTGCCCCAACCCTGATCCCGACAGAAGAAGAGAAGGCTGAGAAGTTCTTCGACGGACTAAACTTCAAGCTACAGAGATTGATCAGATCTGTTGCACCTACTTCTTACTCGAACGTCCTTGCTGCAGCCCGACGCATGGAGCGTATCACCAGGAGAGAGACCAGCCTGAAGCGGCCTTCCACAGCACCAGCCAGAGCACCACAGGAAGAAGCTGCAAAGAGACCTCACATGCACCAGCCACCCGGAGCATCTCCGCAGGCACTGCCTATCTGTCAATATTGTGGCAAGCGAGGCCATATTGAGAACGAGTGCAGACGTAAAATGGGATTATGTTTAGCTTGCGGATCCAGTCAGTATTTAGTGAGAGAATGCCTTGAGCGTCGAGAAGGAGCACCAATGGTAAACCAACAAGATCTACCAGTACCAGGAGGGTATCAGCCGAGGCCACCCTTGGCACCACAAGCAGCACTCTTCCAGCAGGCCCAGCAGCATCAGACGAATCCACCGCAAGGACACGGACAAGCTTTTGCGATGACCTTGGAGGACGCGCAGACTCGTGGAGTAGCAAATGCGCGTAAGTTATTTATAGATGCATTGCTTTAGCACGTGCCTGTTAGTTCATGACCTTAGCCTTAAACCTAGTATTTTGAACTGGTTAGGAGGTTCCAACTTGGACTCTATTTAGCGATTATCTTGGTGTCACCCTCACGTTTGTAGATGAGATTATTTTTGCTATTTGCCTAATATTTTATTTTTAGTGGTTAATATTAATTAGTGTGCTATTATTTAATATTGTGCTTTGTGCTATTTATTTTATAGTTAGTTGGCTAGCCTAGTAATTTGAACTTGACACTAGTGGACCAACTTAGGCTTGGCATGACATATTGAACCCAATATTTGGGATAGGCCCATTAGTCTCATCTTTTTCATTAATTAGGAGAATATAATTAAACTCCATTAGTAGTAAAAGTTTTCCTAATTAACCCTTCTAGTAAAGACCCTTAATGAGTAATTAGTGGAGGGTATTTTGGACCTTACATGTTGCTTGGAAGAGGGAGAAGGGGCTAGCCCAATTTAAGGGGTATTTCCTTCTATCTCCACCTTATTTCACTCCATTCTAGATCCCCAATTTGATTCATCCCTAATTCACTTCATCCCTTAATCAAATTTCTTCTAATTCACTCTTATTTTCTCTCAATCCCATTAATTAAAGATCATTGGAACATAGAGTTGCAAGAAGCACTTGGAGAAGGAGCATTGGTGAAGAGCTTGTCTCCGGATCGTGTCCATGGGAGCAATTTATTGGAAATCCATCTCCCAATAGGTATAATTCTAAATTCCTATCTAATTTAGGTTCTAAATTATGTATTTGACCATTGGAAACCTTTTTATGGCATAGGGCTACCTATAGGAAGAAGTTCTAGGCTCAATTGATGTATATTATGATTTCTACATAGATTTTTGTATCCAATTAGAGAGAACTACGAGATTGATGTACCAAGTGTGTGTCATGGGACTAAATTAGTCTAATTAGACTTACATCAAGGTTGTGGGACTATCTACATATTCACAATTGGATACGAGTAGGCCGTATCATAATACGGTATGCTACAATATGATACGGGGCTCATTTTGGATAATTTGTGTGAATTTCTATTAATTCCTATTGTAACTAGTTGTAATAATTATATATAGGTGTATTTGTTATGTGGTAATGATTAATAAGGAGAATTTATGGGATTTGGCATGTTGGTTGATGGTATATCATGACACCATGAGAGTATCATGACTATTGCATTCTAGGTGTTTGATATTGTAATTTTAGTATTGGTGAGAGTGTTATCTATAGCATCCTAAATATAGGTATATATACATAGTTGTGTTATATATATATATATATATATATATATATATATATATATATATATATATATATATATATATATATATATATAGTAAGTGGTGTGTTAGATATATTCAAGGGGATGCACCTGGGTTGGTATTATACTCATGTGTGTGTTTTGAACATCACATATATTGTTGTGCACTATGTTGTTGATGGGGGTAATTGAGTATGACTGATGGAAGTAGGGGAAGAAGTGAACTATGCTCGAGTGGAAAGTGTATGGGCTATATAAAATCATAACGTGTATATAGTGTCATATATTTTTTAGAGTTGTGGTTCTTGCCAACACTATTAAGGGCTGCTAAGGTGTATCAAAGATAGGTTTCAGATGTGGGGATGGGGAGTTCAATTGTTGTTCTTGGTCGTACGGGTGTTTCACTCGAGTGTGTGCTGATACAAACATGTATCAGAGAGTGTTTAGTAATCTGGGTTCAGATGTGGGTGTCCTGCATTAAGATAAATGACTCGAGTATCAAGTATGGTGTGAGGAATATGAGTATCAGTCAAATGAGGATTGGTATTTAAAAAGTTATATGGTGTGAGTGTGAGGTTGGGGCTAGAATATGGTATGAGTGCATTATTTTGGACCTGTGTGCATTGCAATACATAAGTGAACCTATGTGTGATGGTTGGTGATGGTACTTGATTTGTGTGTGTTGTGAGCTTGTGTCTGTTAGAGATGAGAGAAAGAGTTAGGGAGTATTGGTATCTGGTATCAACAAGGGTGTAGGTGTCTTGGCAGTAATATCAGTATATGTTTGTAGATTTAAGAGGGGGTGCACAACATAGCAAAGGGAAGATTGCAGTGAGCAACTATGGGGGTGCCAGGGTTATAGTAGAAACCAACGAGCTTGCTGCAGATCAGTGCACTAGAGCAGGCATCAACTTTGCCAATTGGTAGCAGTCAGTTTGAGGGGAAGGGAGCACTGCCATGAGCTATTTTGACTGTAACTGCTGTAGTCCATTCTTGGTGTAGGAAATCTCACTACATCAAAGTGCAGTGCTATGCACAAGTTAAGTTAGCAACATTGTTAGCAGTAGATAAGAGTATCAGTTAGGTATCAATCAGTAGTAATGATAGTTAGCTAAGTATGATGTCAGTTGTTAACGTATTTGTATTAGTTAGTAAGTTAATAGTTAGTGTATTAGAATATCAAATGAGTAGTGTATTGTGAGTATGATAGTAGTATCAGTTAGTTGGTATTTATATAAGTGAGTTAAGATGTATCAGTTAGTATTGGTTCCAGGTTTAAGTATCTGTGGTTAGTATCAGTTATTGGTAGATATCAGTTGTAGATGAGTTAGTCTATATATATGTATTAGATAAGTTAGTATTTGATATTGGTATGATATCATTTAGTTAAGTTAGTATTGTATATAGTGTTAATATAAAGATTAGTTAGTATGTTGTTATCGACATGTTATTAATTAGTAAATTAGTATATGGATAGATATAAGTTAACATTGTTAGATACAAACTAATTAGTGTTGTGATATCAGTTATTAGTTAGCAATATAAGGTAAGTTAGAGCTTGTTAGTTAATAGTAATATAAGTTGTTGGTGTTAGTATTAGTTGGTTTGGGTATTCAAGTATGGGTTTGATACTAGGTTCTAGTATTACCCTGAGTTAATCCAAGGTAATAGTAGGTATTGGCCATATCATTGGTATTGGTATTAAATACAAAGAGGGTAGTAGGTATTAATACCAAGGATTGCTCAAAGCCAAGGTAATCAATATTAAGTAATATTTGCTTATATATAACTAGTGTTAATTAAGTGTAAGGAATATGTATTGATACTTAGTATTATGATACTCTAGTATCTTATAATAGCTAGTATAGCCTAGATAAGCAGTGTATGGACTCAATAACCTAGATATAAACTCATACAACCTAAAAATAGGTAGTTGACCAAGTATGATCTAGTTTAGCTAGAGTGACCTAATATTGACCTAGAAATCCTGTTTTAGTGCTTTAGCTTATTTCTCACTTTATTACACCCAATTGACATGCCCTTCATATATAGGTGTGTGTGACACCAACTAGGACACTGAGTAACATCTTTTTCTCAGGACCAAAGGCGAGTACATTCTCTGATAGTTTTCATTATTTGATAATTATTATAATTCAAGTATTTATAAATGTCTTACTTGATTTCTGACACATTGTCAATTTATAAGCCTACTTGGATATTGAGCATTTACCTGTAAGACGGACTGGTACTATATGGATCCTGTCAGGATATGTCATCACATTATTGTGTACTCCGAATACTCCTTTCGTATGTACTTTATCATGTGCATTGGGTATTCCTTATGCTCGTGTTCATTTGTGTACATTCGTGTTCTTTATATACTCATATTATATTCGTGTTCGTGACGTGTCGTGATCGGATCTATGAGTATTGGTTTGGGATGGGCGAAATGCTAGAAGGATATGTGATTAAACCCTTAAATGTTATATCATGTAGACAAAAGCCATTTATATACCTCATATGTGATTGTGTTACTCCATAGACAATAGCCAATCTTAAATGATTGTGTTATTGATCATGTTACTTGTACACAACAGTCAATCATATTGTACATATGATTGTGTTATAGCCTTGATAGTATATCTTGATAACCAAGCCGATCATATATCTAACCGATGTTTTAAACACTTAGTGTAGTTATAGTTCTTCTCTATATTCTAGTTTATTGTCTTTATTCTATTTTATTGAGATCAGTTTATACCATATTGCTCTTGTTTATCTGTTTTTTCTACCATAGTATGATATTGTTTTATTATTTCTTGTCTTGTATTATATTCTCTATTTATGTTTATAGTCATTATCAATTGAATGGAACTTCTATTGGGTTGTACTTCACTCCAATCCTGACTGGATATATTTTTTAGATGATTAGTTAGAGCAGATGTGTCCCACCTATTATGGGCCATAGGATGGCGAGGCCGTTGAGATTGCACCATAGAGCCTCTTGATATAGTATCACCAGTTGGAGAGTTTTAGATCATTCTTTATGATGTTGTATTTGATCTTTGAGTTGAGATTAAACTATTAGACTTGGACTTGTGATGTATGGTGTTTCTATATTTTTTTCTTCTATTCCATATCGTGCCTTATATTTCTCTAATTTATTATTGTGATTGAATATGGATTATCATTATCATTATCATATATCAATGTCCACCATTTGGAGTTGAGATGGTATGATAGGTACCTTATATATATTGCGTAAGATATTTAGATAATATTGTTGACCTAGACAACGTTCTACCACCGATGCTGCGGCGTAGGCTGGACGTACCCACATACTCGTGCCCCTACACTCGGTGCGGGTCATAACATATTTTTATGGTGGCCCATGCAAGTTTGGCTTCACAATAGTACGATGTCGTGGTAGTGCAACGTCTTAGTTGTACTACTGTGACCCTGCGATAGAATATAGGGTATAGGATACTAGGATGAAAGAATACTCAATCACAACTAGAAAATATTTCCAACCTATTGATTCTTGCTATCTTTATTCATTCTGAATATTGCTTTCCCTGTATATTACTGTCATTCTTTGATGATATCGTATCTTGCTCAATATTGATTTCTTTGTTTGAATATGTCTTTAGGATACCTCCGAAGACGTGATCCCACTGCTCGGGCGCAGTGTCATCGAGGTCGGTCACGTCGCCGTCTCCGAGGAGGGCCGTAGCGGCCACTGCTCCACCAGCTTCAGCTCAAAGGGTCGCTTCACAGGTCCAGGTGGGAGCATGAACAGTAGCTTTTGGAAGTGCTCTACCTCCAGTATAGAGAAAAGTACCTATGGTTTCTGAGGAACTTCTACCACCACCACCACCACCACCAGTTGATCCTGCACAGATATTTGCACTCTTCCAGCAGATGATGGAGGCCCAGCGGGCCCAGGCAGAGGCTCAACACCGCCAGTCAGACGTGATAAGACAAGGAATAGAGAACGTCCATAGACTTCAAGAGGATGTTGCTGTGGAGAGATTAGTGCTTGCTCAGCCGCAGATTATTCTGCCCCAGCCCGATCCGCAACAGCCAAGGCCGGGCACTATTATGGATTTCAAGAGGATGTTGCCCAAGGACTTCAAGGGCATCGAGAGAATCTTGTAAGAAGATGATTGTATCAAAGACATTGAGAGAAACTTACGATTGACGTAGATCCCGGAGAGCCTACAGATAGAGGCGGCGGAAAGTCAGATATTTGACATAGCAGTGACATAGTTTCGCACAGACCCGAGGATTGTGATGCCTAGATTAACTTGGAGAGATTTCAAAGAGCTCTTCAAAGAGAAATTCTTTCCGGATATGGCTCAGAGTGCGAGAGCCAGTTTCAGGATCTTGTCCAAGGGAGTATGACGGTGGACGAGTATGTTGCGAAGTTCTGCAGATTAGGCAGATTTTTAGAGGGGCAGAATGCCCTAAGTAGAGCCAGGAAATTTTGAAAAGGTTTGATCAGGGAGATTAAATCCTACACTATGGGTCACCACACTGCTACATTTGAGGAGATCTTGATGGATGCACAGATGGCGTTGGATGACTTGGAGCTCACATCCAAGAGGATGAGAGTTGTATCAAGAGAAGTTAGCAGCAGTGCGGGTCCCGTTAAGCGACCCTAAATTTACCAGCCGAGAGTATATCAGCATCATCAGTTTCTTGTGCCAGTCAGGGCACTAGCTCAGCAGACAGATCAGTTTCAGAAGCCAGTTCATCAGGCACCACAGTGGCCTCAAGTTTAGATAAATCAGGCACCCTTCTGCAACTATTATAAGAAGCCTGGGCATTGTTTGGAGGACTGCAGGAGATGGCTCAAGGTATGCCTATATTATAGATCTTCTGAGCACCGAGTACGTAATTGTCCCACCAACTCTTTTGGTACAACTCGTTGTGCAGTTTCGGATCAAAGAGATTGAGTTAGGCCACATGGGGCACCACACATTGCACAACACCCGTAGAGGGGGCCACCCTAGAAGGATGGGGCATTTGCGATGACGGTCGAGGAGGCCGACGCTGTAGAAGCATGAAAAATACTCTACAGGATTATACGCAGTATGCATAAAACCCGCGTAAAGAAGAGTTTCAGTGCTGTGTGACGTAAGACATGACTTCAGAGCTATCGGCGTACAGCAGAGCTTCAAAGCTAGTACAGCGTAAATATAGCTCCAGAACAACCCGCATAATACAGTATTTCCAGACTGCTTCAGCGTAAAAAGGTTGTTACATCACCGCTTTGGCGTAAAACCTGCTCGCTTTTAATGCAGCGGGAAGGTGTACGAGGAACTCTTCGTATTCCTCGAATGAACCTGTCAGATCATGCAGTGAACCTGACTCCTGACAAAGAGTACTGCACTACTACCCAGACGACGGCTGTAATGATAGTTCGGCACAGAGACCCAGACCGTCATTTTGTGATATTTTCTTGATACAAATTGCTTTTACGCATTCAAGGGAATACGCTGCCTAGTTTTATACAGGCATACGTGAGCTTTTACGCTCAGCAGAAGACAAAACAAACCGCCACGTCAAAAGCTGCTCTTCGTACAGAGCTCGAGGCACGTCTCTGCAGTTAATGCGCATGATGGGGGCAGATCTCTGCATTTAATGCACGAGATTTGGTTATATTTTCAAAGACTGGGTGAGACATAATAATGGCTAATACGTCCACATCATCACCTCTGCATGTTACGCCATCAGGCTATTTTCAGCTATAGGAGCACGCTGTACGCTATCTCCTTGAAATACGTCGACCTGGCTATTTTCAACTATAGGAGTACGCCGTATGCTATCTCCTCAGAATACGCCAACTCAGGCTATATTTGCAAAGCATCAGGCTTCTACGCCTACTTAGTTTCTATGCCAACCTGACAGCTATTAGGTTTCTACGCCTATATATCTGCTATTGGGCTTCTATCTGCTATTGGGCTTCTATGCCTATTTTGGCTTTTACGCCACCAGAACAGCTATTTGGTTTTTACACCAACGAGACAGTTATTTTGCTTCTACGCCAATCATCTCTATGCGAGGGGCAGTTACCTACGTGGCTTGCATGCCGTGATCTTTGCAGCAGTTATACGTATTATCTCTTAATGGGACACGCATCACACGCTTATTCAGAAGATTATTTATACGTGGGTAGCAGTTATGATAACTGTCGGATAAAAGGTGCGGTTCTCTCCTTTGTTCAGCTTCTACGCCTATAAATAGAGACCTCCGTCCATAGAGGTCCAAGGTCGAAAGACTCGGAGAACTGAGGTCGGAAAGGTCGAAGAATTAAGGAGAGAAGTCATAAAATCGAAGAGAGAGGAGCACAGACAGAGAGTAGCGATCGATGATCTTGGCATCAAGCATCCACTCCTTCTTGCAATCTTTGAAGCTATTCCTTCTTCTACAATACTTCTTCATCATCGTGTGGTCCAAGGGACAAAGTGATCGACTGTAGATCAGACTCCTATAGCAATATTTATCCAGATTAAATTTTGTACTTAACATCCTCGTATAGGATTAATAGTACTTCTTGTTTGTAAACCTAAGAAAGGGTTCCATATAAACCTATTTTTATTTCTTTCGTATATTATCAAACACATGATGGCGACTCTGCTGGGGACTACTTTCTCATCTGACGAGAAAGCAATTGCTCAACATGATGCAGTATCGGTAGGATCAATGAAGAAGACCTTGGTCGTCCAATTTGACCAATCAGCCTATGAAGATATGCTTCGAGCTGGGGGTAGCTCTCACTCTCTCTTTGTCCAAGATAACAGGAAATTGCGTAAGGTGTGGATGCCCCGGACATCCCCTACCATTCCTGCCGACTCTCTGGTTTCTCCGACCAACAAGGTTTTAGCTTCACAACCTCCTCGCCCCGTGCGTAAAACTCTGTTTCCCGTCTGTGACGTGGCAGACAAAACTTCTGTCAATGCCTCAGTGCTAGTCCAGAAGTCTACTTCGCGCTCTGTGCGTAAAACTCTATCTTCCGTCTGTGATGTGGCAGACAAAACTTCTAGTTATGCCTCAGTGCTAGTCCAGAATTCTGCTCCGTGCTTTGCACAAAAAACTCAGTCTCCCGTCTGTGACGTGGCAGACAAAATTTCTGATAATGCCTCAGCGCCAATTCAGAAATTCCCAACGTGCTCCGCACGTAAAAATGCATCTTTCCTCCGTGGAAAAGGAGATGGGCCCTGCAATCTACGCAAGGGAAAACAAGTGGCGGATCTCTCAACTTCTCGGCCTTTACGCCAGCAAGAGAAGAATATGCCCGCTCTCCAGATTACGTGAGAAGTTGATAGCCGATTGAGGACTTCCTCTGTTTTACGCCAACCTGAGCAGAGTTCCAAATTATGCCAGGTCAAGTCTCTCGGCGTAAAGAAGACCCAATTTATGGATAGATACGCTCCTTATGGATTAGCTGCTACTCATATGGCTGAGCTATTGTATATAGGTGGCAGAGAAAGGGTTGGGGTTCCCAATATCCATATTCCAACCGATGTGAACAGAAGGAATAAGCCTTCTTCTTATTCTTCTTCTTCTTCTTCTTCTTCTTCTTCTTCTGTTAATCCTCCTGACTTGCGTGAATTTGATTCAGAAGCGCAAAGATAGAGGATCTTCCAACATGTCTATTACACCTCCTAGGGAGTATTGTTGTAATAGTCATAAGATTGTAGTTAATTATTGCTGTTCTAAAGTAAAACGGTCGATTTTCGACCGGTTGAACTACTCTTTGTCTTTCCAGGAAGAAGAGCCTACACATGCATCAGTGAACATGGCTTCACACGTTCCTAGAGGAAGGTCAAATTCAAGACGTCATCCTTCTAGAACTCCAAGCCAAAGGAGATTCGACAAACTCCTTGAGAACATTGAAGCTGGGGTGTTCCGAAACACCCGTTCGAGGTCACGACAACCGGCTTCATATTCTTCTGATTTCGACACTGGGGTCGCCAGTTTCCCAAATCGGATGCTGAAAGTATAGAGTCAATCTCTACAGAGACCTATACTAACCCTTCAATGACATCCAGAGAAATGGGAGTGTATGCCATTGAAGATGAACGCGAAAAGGCTTCCTCATCAGGAAGTACTGAGCAACGCATCGCTGTGTTGGAGACATCTCTGAAAGAGATACAGTCCATGATGGAGAATATGCACCAGATGATGCTGACTCAACACACAGCTGCTATAGCACAAGCATCGGTCCCTCTGACTAAGATACGTGTGGGGGTGGACTTACCACCATCTAATGCGAATCAGGAGCCTGCTCTAGATCAGGAGTCAGCAACTCCTCCACTTCCTAATTTGGAGAATATATTGCCTCCTGTTGGAGTTACGATACAACCGATCTCTCACTACTCCGCGGTCCCTCTACCGGCTGAAGATCCGATTCAGGCAGTGCGGGAATTGAAAGCCCAATTTGATGCCTTAAATCATAAGGATCATCTCAAGAAATTGGGAATCAACCAGCCTTACCCAGTTATCTGGGATGAGATCCCTTTCCCTCCTAAATACAAACCACAGACTATGGCTTTATTTGAGGGAAAGACATCACCGAGCCAGTACATGAACAACTTCTGTGTGATGACGGTGTTATTGCAAGGGAATGACGCCCTTCTCACTCGAGTGTTCAAAGGCTGTCTCTCGGGAGTGGCTTATCAGTGGTACCGTAGTCTTGCGGACAACTGCATTACTTCCTTTGAAGATTTCAAGACTTTGTTCTTCGCACGATTCTACGAAGGAGGGATGGACATGTCTATGTCCTCTCTCATCGAAGTAAAGCAGAAGGAGAAAGAGAATGTTCGCACTTTCATCGAATGTTTTGTCATGACCCGCACCCGGAATTGGGGCACGAGTGCGTGGGTACGTCCAGCCTACGCCGCAGCATCGGCGGTAGAACGCTGTCAAGGTCATGATACTATCTAGCCAATCTCACACACGCATCCAATCTCCCTAAGGAGGCACGAATGACACAAATAAAATAACACATACTCAATCACAGGATTACAGCACGATAGGATATCGAACAAAATTAAATACAACACAAGTCAACAAGTAATAATCTAACTCAACAATATCCAAGTCTCAATAAAATGTCGGAGACAAATCCGGTACCAATAGTCTGCTAAAAGAACTAATCAGAAAACTAGAAGAATTAGTGATTCCGGCTAGACCTCCCGGAATCACAACTAAACTACCAAGTCTGCAGCTACTCACCATATGGTCCATAAAGTGTCGGACAGCGGTCCTCTAAGGCATAGTCTGGAAAAATATTTCCAGTCAGGAAGGAGCAAAGTACAAATCTCAAATAACAGTTCCATATAATTAACAAGGACTATAAAGTAATAAACAGATGATGCTAGATACTGAGAAGACAGTGAAATAAATGCAATGGCAAATAGAGAGACAGGCAATGTAAAGAGACATGCAAAATAGGCAATGTGATATAGTCAGTGCATAAAAGAAATGGAAAGAACAAGGTACAGTATCATATACGGGTGATGTGGTATATGATTTAAAATAGGGAACTGTAATCTATTCTAAGTGTTTGAAATAGTAGTTTCAAAATGTGATCGGCTTGGGAACATGTACGATAGCTATAGGGCCTGGCTAATCATGGGTGAAGAGCATGATTAACACTTACATTGTTCTACACTACAATAAGAGGTTATGATCACATTTCTTACTAACTACTTCCCCGCCCCCAACTAGTACTGTAGATCCAACCATGACACGTCACGATACACGAGCAAGTCCAGTCTATCAGGTACGATGTCTAATATACATGTCGTGTACAATGTCAATACGATAATCAAGGTAACATCTCATGACTGCAGATCCAAGCTATACTAGTCCGTGTAGCACAGTGTCAAGGATTCAGATGTAACATTTCTAGATTATTGAACTTTATAAGAATTATCAAAAATTGGAAATTATCAGAGAATGTACTTGCCTTGGGTCCTTAGCTGGTAATTATTGATGTCCTGTTCCAGAGTATCCTGGGTGAACCAACAGTCCTATAAACATATCACAATATGACTTGTATCAGATGCTATACTAACACACAAAAGAAATATACTGGCCTCAGGGCTATGCCAGGCAAGGCACTAGTCAACTAGGGTCTTCTAGTAGGATATACATAATTAAATATACATTTATACTCAGAGAATATATATATGTATCCATTTAATACGTATAAAGTATATATATAAATGTATATCAGTAGTTTGTACAAAATACATATAAGTGTATATACACTAAATAGAAGTATATAGATATATATTTATATGTTATAAATATACATAACACATTTATTCATAACTATATTTAAGAATATACATGTATACATATATATGTACTAGTAAAAAATATATATTTGTTATATCTATATATATGTATCATATACCAAATAAAATTTATATACTATATACCTGTATACATGTTTATATACATCAATACACACATACTAGAGTATACATACACCAATATGTATATAGTACATATATACCAAAAATATGTTTATACATATATATATATATAGGTACACCTATTTATACCAAAAATATTAATTTAATATATATTTTACCAATATATAATTATACCAAAAATACATACATATATATGTTTGTACATATACCAAAATGGTACGTATACTATATACAATTAGAGAAATTACACTATATTTTTATAGATATATATATGTACACATTTTCACACACAAATACACGTATGCGTATTTATATACATATATATATCTACACATTAATTAATATCTACAAATACATATACATTAACATACATTATACTAATATATATACTATACATACATTATATATATTATACATATATGTGCTAACATTAATTAAATAAAAATATACATATACATATATTAGTATATACATTACATTATACTAAGGTATATATATATATACTATACTTATACATGAATTATATATATATATATACATATACAATTGGTGAAGGAGAAAAGAGGGGAAGAGGAGCTTACTGCGGCTGGGGTCGGCTGGCCGCCGGAAGATGGCCGGAGGGAATGCTCGTACTGGTGGTGGTGGGGGAGTAGTGTAGTTGAAGATGGAGTAGAGATGGGAGGTTACAGCCGGAGTGGGGTGTAGTCCGAGCAGCAGCCGGTTGGATCGGTGCTCGGGGACAGGCCGGGGTCTTACTGGTGGGCCGACGGCCGCACGGGCCGGACTTGATGGTGGTGGTTGGGAGCAGCGGGCCGCCGGGGTACACAGCAGGAAGGGAAGTCGGGGCAGTCCAGCGGGAAGTCGGCTTGGGAACAGCTCGCCGGAGTGCACAGAGGCCGCCGGAGGGAATGCTCGCAGCGGGGAGATGCGGGGCGCTCTGGCCGGGTGGCCGGAGCACGGGGATGAAGGGGATGGGAGGAGTTGAGGGGGTTGGCCGGCTGATGGCCGGGGTCTGAGCAGCGGTCAGCAGGGAACAGTGTTCCCCCCTTGAAATTTGAATTCAAATGAAAAATACTAAAGAAGAAGGGGAAGGAAGAAGGAGAAGGAAGAGAAGAAGAAAAGAAAAGAGAAGAAGAGAGGAAGGAGGAGAAGAAGAATTACATACGTAGGAGAGAGGGAGGTGGAGGCTATTTTTTTTTTGGGATTTGGGTTTTTCTAGGGAAGGGTGTTGATGAGACATTAAATAGGAAGAGAGTGTTGTGAAATCAAGGGTGGTGATTGACCCCCTTTAAATGAGGGGTCCAGATTTGACATGGAGAAAATAATTTATGTGGGGATGAGGGTGAGAGGCTAATTAAAAAATTAATAGGGCTCCCTCATTGGTTTAATCAAATGGGTGTTGGCACAAAATGCAAATTTGCAAATTAGCCCCCTTTAATTTGGGTATTTGCACAGTCGCATGAAATGACGAAAATTTGGCGGACGATTTGGTGTCCGGTGTTTTGTAGGGTCAGGGGTGCTGTATGATCGGTACGGCTCAAATAGCAGGGCACTGGAATTAAATTGGGATTTTTAGAATCGGTAAAAATAGTATCCTCAATTTAATTAGAAATAAATGCAAGTTGTGTTCTAAAATTAATTAGGAGTACATGGGGCCAAAATCAGGTCAGGTCATCAATACCAATAATGAAGAAGACTCAGAACAGAATATTACCCTAATTTGGGCCGCATAAAAAATAGGTCAAGATTGTCCCCAATTTCAATTGGAACGCACAACGATACAAAATAGAGATTTATTAAATAACGTCCGCGATGATTTTTGTGCGGCCAGAAATAATGCACAGAGAGCATAATTATGAGTTGCAAAAATATCAGAATGGAGGACGGGCATGTCTAGGGCAAGATTATGAAATTTATTGGAAGACAAAAGTCAGGATAGCGCTCCAAATATCGAAGCAAAGGCAAAGCGCAATAATTAAATAAAATATGGTAATTAATTACAATCTCCAATAAATAAATTCTAGATAAAACAATTAGATACCGAATTCCATAATTTGGACAGGCGTTCATCTACTGGGCTTCTAGGTCAAGTCTGCTAGCTCAAACTAATGAACACTGCACCTAATACTATATTTAATTACACACCACATAACTATTTAAAATCAAATATACTATCATGCAATTTAATTAATGGTAACTATAATAATATTAAATATTATAAAAAGTCGAAAATATCCCTGTTTTTGGAACGTGGTAGTGACAAGTCTACCCTCCTTAAAAGAATTTCGTCCTCGAAATTCAAATCCTCATAGTTGTGCTTTATCATACATACTATTGTTTCCCTCCAATTTAAATTCATCATCCATGAAATCAGGTAATAATCCACAATGCCTTTCCATAATTTTCAAAAATTCTGAATTTATTGCATTCCTGAAAATCCTCGGAATAAAATCAAAGTCCATTTTTATCAAAATTTCCCCAAAATTTTTAGTTAATAATTCAATACTCGGAATTTAATATCCACTCCTCTAATTTGATTTTAATCAATGCACATATATAAAGATGTAATCTCGTCCCACAAAGTTTGAATTAAAACATTTATCCATCAAAATTTTATTTCTCGATTTCCTCTTCCTCAAAATACTCAACAATGCGATACTTGAAGATTTTCTAATTGCAACATCCCATATAAAATTCTAAAATTCATAACTTGCAATTAAATAAATATATTGCTAAATCTTCCTAAATTTCCAAATTTTAATAACCAATTTAAACATGTCGTAATCTTCCTGGAATTAATAAACCACCAATTATGCAATGTTAATTTCTTAACCCTGTATTTAAATCAATGGTTATCTTTGAATCTTAATCATCTTGTCTCTCTTGTCAAGCCATAACCCCTTCAGAAATCTTCGTCATGGTCAAACCCCGATAATCATGGTCTAAGAAAAATCTTCCTACAATCATACAACATGCAACCTAAGGGGATTATGTACGGTCATGGTGTCTTTTGTCATGGTATTGCAGTCTCTATATCAGGGGTACTACTAACTACATCATAACAAGAAAATCATGCATACAAGCTACGGTGCTAAGGTATCAGTCAATCAGTCAAATAGATAGGAACAGAATGAAGGAAAGAACAGAACCTGCTAACACATTACCTGCAGTATCGTCTCCCCGACCGATATCGCAAATGCCCCGCCCTGCTGGGGTGGTTCCCTTCGCGGGTGCTGAGCAATATACGGTTCCACAGGTAGCCTAACTGGATCTCTATAATCTGAAGCTGCGCGCTGGCCGGGAAGATAAGGGGCTAGAAGACAATCCCTTACTCGATGTCCCGCAGCGCCGCAGTGCAAACAAAGTCCTAGCCTCGTTCTACAGCTCTCCCAAAGGTGACCTGGCTTCTTACAGAAATGACAAGTCTGCCGTGTCTCTCTTGGAGGCTGTTGCTGATTCTGCTGAACACGGACTGGTGCCTGGTACTGTTGTTGATACTGATACGCCCTTGGATGTTGCTGGATAGGAACTGGTGCTAGGTACTACGGTGGATGCTGAAATGTCCATGGTTGTTGCTGAATATGAAATGGTACTTGGTACTGCTGTTGGTGCTGAATACGGGGATGCTTGGCTGGTCCTGCGCTACCATTCATATCTCCAAAAGTATTGTGACTCCTCTTAGGCCTGAGATCCAGATCCTCTTCTGCAATCTGAGCATCCATCAAGATAGCCTCAAAGGTAGCGGTACGACGACCAGAAGTGCGCGACCTAATCTCTCTCGTCAGTCCCTTTCTAAATTTTCGGGCTCGATCTCCTGGGTCCCGAATTATAGAGGATGCAAAACGGCTCAATCTACAAAATTCTACAGCGTACTCGTCGACCGACATATTTTCTTGAACTAAGTCATGAAACTGACTTTCCAAGGTTCCCAATGCCACGTCGGGAAAGAACTTCTCCTTGAAGAGCTCTTTGAAGGTCTCCCAAGTAAGTCCTTGCGCAGTAATTCTCGGCTCCGTGCGATACCACGTAAGTGCAATATCGAACATCTGACTGCCAGCGGCTTCAATCTGCAAGTTCTCTGGAATCTGGGTCAATCGCAGGCTCCTCTCTATATCCTCTAGCCAGTCGTCAGCGTAGAGTATCCCTTCGGTGCCTTTAAACTCTCGAGACATCATCCTCTTGAAGTCCACTATAGTGCCTGATCTCTGCTGCTATTGGCCAGGAAACTGCTGGTACTGTGCTACTTTCTCCAAAGCTTGGAGAGTCACCTGATGAGCATTCTCCATGTTCTCTCTCATCAGCTTGGTTTGTGCCTAGTGCGCTTCTGCTTGCACCCTCTGAGCCTCAGCTTGAACTCGCTGAGCATCTGCCGTCACTCTCTGGGCATCTACCATGCCCTGGATCAAGGTAAACATCTGCGTCCCGTCAATGGGCAAACCTCTGGGAATCGGAGTCGGTGGAGGAGGAAGGTTGTCCGTCACAGCTGCGGCAATCTTCTGAACAGGTGGGGGAGGAGGATCCCCAAAAAGTGCAGACACTCCTACATGCACCGGAGATGTAGGAGGAACTACGGTTGTCTGTCTCTCAGGTGGAGAGGTGGCAGGCCCCTCTAAAGCTGATGTTCCCGCTCTCATAGACCGTGTCTGCGGCGACATCCTGAAGACAGATCCCAAAGAATCAATTAAGGCAAAAATGCGATATCATCAAGGAAGGACAATACAGTTCTAAGGAAGCAACATTCAAGATAAATTGAAAAAAAAAAAATCCTAGTTGTGATTGCACAGGTCAAAGATACATCCATGGTCTGATACCTCTATCCCTCTAAGTACCACAGTTCTATCACAAGCACACTCACTGCTAGCTTCCTTACCTACTGTAATCGCTGATACTAGTTATCCTTATCACTCAAGTGCATATCAAATGCAACGCACCATACTAAGTACTGCTCTCTCCAATACAATCCTAGATGAACACCTAAGCCAGTTGGCAGTAAAATCTCAATCATGCTCAAGCCAACATATCCTTACATATGCACCTCATCTACTATATACTAATATATCTCTCTCACTATAAGATTTTATCCTCCAAATAAAGTCCTCGAACTAACTCCTCGAATAAATTTTAAGTAAAATGCATATACTTTCCTCAAGGTTAATTATTTAAATACTGAAACAAAAATTTAATCACTCAAAATCCTTACAGCTTTGTCTATGTTCATTGAATCAAATCTGAATTCCTCAAAATAAATTTTAATAACATAATATCTCAACTTCTCAAAATTCTAAAATGCAATTCATTTTCAAGCTTCAATTTATAATTTAAATCCATATCTTGTAGTCCAATAGTCCTAGTGTTAATCTTCCTTGCTGTCCTCATCGATGTGTGTCATCAAATAATACATAAATCAGTCTGCAAATTCACCTTGATATGAAATCAAATCCTACTTATGAAACCAAAATCCTAACTTAATAACTAATCAACAATCAACAAGTAAGAATGGACGAAACAATGGAATAATTTTTTAAATTGGAAAATTTTAACAAGATTCTCAGGGGTCATCCCAGGAATCTCTCAAGGAATTGTGATTGAGTATTCGCTCTCATCCTAGTATCCTATATCCTAGATCCTATCGCAGGTACGCAGTAGTATAACAAGGATGCCGCACTACTACGACATCGCACAACTCGTGAAGTCTGACCTGCATGGGCCACCACTAAAAACGTGTCACGACCCGCACCCGGAATTGGGGCACGAGTGCGTGGGTACGTCCAGCCTACGCCGCAGCATCGACGGTAGAATGCTGTCAAGGTCATGATACTATCTAGCCAATCTCACACACGCATCCAATCTCCCTAAGGAGGCACGAATGACACAAATAAAACAACACATACTCAATCACAGGATTACAGCACGATAGGATATCGAACAAAATTAAATACAATACAAGTCAACAAGTAATAATCTAACTCAACAATATCCAAGTCTCAATAAAATGCCGGAGACAAATCCGGTACCAAAAGTCTGCTAAAAGAACTAATCAGAAAACTAGAAGAATTAGTGATCCCAGCTAGACCTCCCGGAATCACAACTAAACTACCAAGTCTGCAGCTACTCACCATATGGTCCATAAAGTGTCGGACAGCGGTCCTCTAAGGCATAGTCTGGAAAAATGTTTCCAGTCAGGAAGGAGCAAAGTACAAATCTCAAATAACAGTTCCATATAATTGACAAGGACTATAAAGTAATAAACAGATGATGCTAGATACTGAGAAGACAGTGAAATAAATGCAATGGCAAATAGAGAGACAGGCAATGTAAAGAGACATGCAAAATAGGCAATGTGATATAGTCAGTGTATAAAAGAAATGGAAAGAACAAGGTACAGTATCATATACGGGTGATGTGGTATATGATTTAAAATAGGGAACTGTAATCTATTCTAAGTGTTTGAAATAGTAGTTTCAAAATGTGATCGGCTTGGGAACATGTACGATAGCTATAGGGCCTGGCTAATCATGGGTGAAGAGCATGATTAACACTTACATTGTTCTACACTACAATAAGAGGTTATGATCACATTTCTTACTAACTACTTCCCCGCCCCCAACTAGTACTGTGGATCCAACCATGACACGTCACGATACACGAGCAAGTCCAGTCTATCAGGTACGATGTCTAATATACATGTCGTGTACAATGCCAATACGATAATCAAGGTAATATCTCATGACTGCAGATCCAAGCTATACTAGTCCGTGTAGCACAGTGTCAAGGATTCAGATGTAACATTTCTAGATTATTGAACTTTATAGGAATTATCAAAAATTGGAAATTATCAGAGAATGTACTTGCCTTGGGTCCTTAGCTGGTAATTATTGATGTCCTGTTCCAGAGTATCCTGGGTGAACCAACAGTCCTATAAACATATCACAATATCACTTGTATCAGATGCTATACTAACACACAAAAGAAATATACTGGCCTCAGGGCTATGCCAGGCAAGGCACTAGTCAACTAGGGTCATCTAGTAGGATATACATAATTAAATATACATTTATACTCAGAGAATATATATATGTATCCATTTAATACGTATAAAGTATATATATAAATGTATATCAGTAGTTTGTACAAAATACATATAAGTGTATATACACTAAATAGAAGTATATAGATATATATTTATATGTTATAAATATACATAACACATTTATTCATAACTATATTTAAGAATATACAGGTATATATATATATGTACTAGTGAAAAATATATATTTGTTATATCTATATATATGTATCATATACCAAATAAAATTTATATACTATATACCTGTATACATGTATATATACATCAATACACACATACTAGAGTATACATACACCAATATGTATATAGTACATATATACCAAAAATATGTTTATACATATATATATATAGGTACACCTATTTATACCAAAAATATTAATTTAATATGTATTTTACCAATATATAATTATACCAAAAATACATACATATATATGTTTGTACATATACCAAAATGGTACGTACACTATATACAATTAGAGAAATTACACTATATTTTTATAGATATATATATGTACACATTTTCACACACAAATACACGTATGCGTATTTATATACATATATATATATATCTACACATTAATTAATATCTACAAATACATATATATTAACATACATTATACTAATATACATACTATACATACATTATATATACTATACATATATGTGCTAACATTAATTAAATAAAAATATACATATACATATATTAGTATATACATTACATTATACTAAGGTATATATATATATATATATATTATACTTATACATGAATTATATATATATATATACATATACAATTGGTGAAGGAGGAAAGAGGGGAAGAGGAGCTTACTGCGGCTGGGGTCGGCTGGCCGCCGGAAGATGGCCGGAGGGAATGCTCGTACTGGTGGTGGTGGGGGAGTAGTGTAGTTGAAGATGGAGTGGAGATGGGAGGTTGCAGCCGGAGTGGGGAGTAGTCCGAGCAGCAGCCGGCGGGGTCGGTGCTCGGGGACAGGCCGGGGTCTGACTGGTGGGCCGACGGCCGCACTTGCCGGACTTGATGGTGGTGGTTGGGAGCAGCGGGCCGCCGGGGTACACAGCAGGTAGGGAAGTCGGGGCAGTCCAGCGGGAAGTCGGCTTGGGAACAGCTCGCCGGAGTGTACAGAGGCCGCCGGAGGGAATGCTCGCAGCGGGGAGATGCGGGTCGCTCTGGCCGGGTGGCCGGGTGGCCGGAGCACGGGGATGAAGGGGATGGGAGGAGTTGAGGGGGTTGGCCGGCTGATGGCCGGGGTCTGAGCGGCGGTCAGCAGGGAACAGTGTTCCCCCCCTTGAAATTTAAATTCAAATGAAAAACACTAAAGAAGAAGGAGAAGAAAGAAGGAAAAGGAAGAGAAGAAGAAAAGAAAAGAGAAGAAGAGAGGAAGGAGGAGAAGAATAATTACATACGTAGGAGAGAGGGAGGTGGAGGCTATTTTTTTTTGGGATTAGGGTTTTTCTAGGGAAGGGTGTTGATGAGACATTAAATAGGAAGAGAGTGTTGTGAAATCAAGGGTGGTGATTGACCCCCTTTAATTGAGGGGTCCAGATTTGACATGGAGAAAATAATTCATGTGGGGATGTGTAAACACCCTATTTTTTCAGAATATTTTTCAGATAATTTTTTTATAAAATTTTTCCGGATGTTTTCCGGATTTTGGATGAAGAACCGAGGTGTTTATGAGTTAAAGAATTTTATGGGCAGTTTATGGGTGTTAAAATATTCTGGAAGTAAAAATTTATTGTATATAATGGAGAACCGGACGCATGGCATTTTTCGGTGAATTTATTTGACACCGGAGCAACGAAACGAGGACCAAAAGCTATAGGATTGTGAACCGAACCCAACGAAGCCCGAACCAAACCAACCCGACCCGAGAACCCGGTAGAAACCCTAATTCGCTTGAAACCCTGTAGCCGAGTATAAAATCCCTGCCTCGGCTTCCGTGCCACGCCGACCGCCACCAGTTTTCCCTACCATCTCGAGCAACCTCGTCGACCTCCATCACAGAGCAACCTCCCCCGCGTCTCCTCCTCCGCCGCTCTCCGGCGTCGACTTCCCCAACCAAGACCCCGACATCCCCATCATCCCCCTCCGCCGTGCTTTTCCCTGGACCCGACGACCGCCCAGCCCGACTTCCCCTCGGTCGACGCTTCCCCCTCGACCCTTCGGCAATGCCGCCGCTCTCCGGCGTCGTCATCCCCATCATCCCTCGAACTGCCCCCCGAGTTCACCTCAGAACCGACGACAGACCATTTTTCCCTCGACCCTTCGACCCACGCCGGCCGCCGCTAGAGATTCAGTCGCCGAGCCCTAGCCGACCACGAGGCTGACCCCCGGCGAAGCCCTCCAGATCAGGACCTTAGTCTGGACTCGCAGCAGACACGCGGTACCAGCAACTCGAGACGCAGGACACGACGTGGACGTTTGGAGACGTGAAAAACAGAACTCACGGGGCCCTGAACAGGTACCATTTTCTTCCTCATCGTAACTCCAAATTCGATTCCGTAAATTGCTGCGCGTAGACTGCATAACCCCCTCGGTGCCCGTACAACTCGCTCGGTGCATCGCGTCCTGTGGTGATCGCACACCGCGATCCAAAAACAGAAAAAACAACGCTCTATTTTACCCCGGAACTGAGTTCGCCCCGCCAATCGGGACGGCTTGGTCGCACGCGGTCTTTACCGAACTGTGCGCGATGTTGATACGGTCGTGTGAGATTTTGCAGAAGTCAATTCGGAGGTGTGTGCACCCCGGAATCAACGCGTATCCGTCGACGACACCCCATATTCGTCCTTTCTGGAATATGCTGTAACTCTGTGTACACACGTCGGATCGAGACGAAATTTGCGCCATCGGACTCGTAGCAATACGCTGGTCCTGTGACCCAAGTTTGGTCCGATTCCGAGAACGTTGACAAAATCACGTATCGTGGGCCCCACAGGCTCCACTTGACGGGTGATTTTGAGATCGGCTCATCGGAATCCAATTCTGGAAGTTCCGTTGGGTTCGTATCATCGTTCCTGACTCGTAGACACTGAGTTTGCAGAATTTGGAGACCTTTGACCCTGACACGCTTTTTGGTGCAAAGTGGCCCACATGGGGACCCCGCTTTAATCCGGAAATGACCTTTTTGCCCCTGTGTCCAAATTGGACGTAAGGACAGGCATTTCTAGCTATTTGACATCTTCTGAGACTAGTGGTGATATTTATTACAGCTTTTGGAGTAGTACCTACCGGATCCACCGATACAGGGACAGTTGTTGGTATTCGGACATCAGACAAGTGTACCTTGCCAAACTCTGCAGCTTAGTTATCTATTTTCCTTGCTTTATATATATATTACTGTACATGCTTAACCTAGGACCGTGTGACATACTTAGCGTCCGATTATCAGTCGGGTGCCGACACTGTACGCAGTGTTGGGTACGGTCATCTAGAGATGGACATCCGTGACACCTTATATTCTCGTACTTGTCTTATCAAGTACCCTATGGCCCAGGACACTTGACACTATTCATGAGACAGGATTTTCCCGAGATATTCGTGGTGATTCTGTATAGGATACAGGACATGGACATTATATTCTTAGATACTTTATTGACTTGTGCATTAGTTATGATCGCGCTTGACATGGGCATGAGACGTTATGGTCATGATACGCGTGGTTACATTGGGTGGGGAGAGACACACATGCTATAGGCTGTTTACAATTATATATCTTCTATTATTGAGAGGTCGTAGACTCTCGTAGCAGAGCTAGACCCACTACCGGTTATTACCGCTACCGGCTCCCCGACACAGAGCTTGTAGTGGCTCAGCCTGAGTTTTATTGTTGCTCTCACTTGCATTTCACTTAGATTGGTTACATATTTACCCTATTGCTTCATTTAGTCATTTATTTGCTGCACTGTTCATTTATTCATTTTGGCATGAGCTTTCTTGTACCTTGCTATGTCCCCTGAGGACCTGGATCCGGATTTTGTCCCCAGGATTTGAGGACGAGATTTATCCCGAGGTATACGGGACCGGAGCAGGAGCTGATCCAGGAGCTGTACCGCCATCCGAGGACGAGGTCTTAGCTGAAGACTTCTCTTAAGCATCCATGTTCATGCTCAGCTTTTATTTTTTTATTTCAGTCTTTTCTTTCTGGTCTGTGGAACCATTGTACTAGATATTTATCGGGTTGTTCCCCGAAGTACTTTGTGAGACTTGCTGATGATTTACATTCCTTATTTATTCTGTGGATCATATTTTATATCTTGTGTGGATGAGAATAGTTGTGCCATGATTATCGTAGACTTGTTTTACAGCTTAAGTATGCCCTGATGGATCCATTATATTGAGTTGGTCCATCGGTGCGTACTGCTGGCCATTGACACGTGTCTAGTCCCACGGTATTTTGGGACTGGGGCGTGACATGGTTTTTGTGGTGGCCCATGCAGGTCTACGACTAAAATATTCGGTTTTAACTTAGGGACCGAACCAGCCTGCCCTAAGGATAGGATAAGTTCTAGGTTCTCATCCATTATTTAACTATTGTTGAACTCTATATCGAACTCAAAATTTGTTACTTGAACTGCATCCTGTATTGATTCCTCTGAGCGTTCTTACAGTTTATATTTTGATTGCAGAGCAATAGATTCCGAGAACAGAGATGATATTCCTTTGGATATGCCACACGACGCTGTGGTTACTTATGGAGACGGAGTGACACCAGGGGATGGAGGACAAGCATCGCAGAGTGATCAAACCGGTCAGCCTAATCCAAGGTTCCGGAGAGATGACATCCCACCTCCACCACAGTTCACTCCCCAGATGCCAGTATTCCCGTCAGGACAAGCCATGGATGGGCAACAGATGTTCCAGATGATGTATGCTATGATGCAAGCACAGCAACAGATTCAGCAGGAGGCCCATCGGCAGGAAGCCGAGTATCTGAGGACCAGCCTGGTATCCGCATTGGAGCAGACTAATCCAGCAGCGAGGCGAACATCGACGGGATCTATCACCGACTTCCGTCATCTCAAACCTCGCACATTTTCTGGTAAAGAAGGGCCAACGGAAGTTTATGAGTGGCTCACAAACATTCAGCATCAGTTGGAAGCCGCTGAACTTCCAAGAGAGAAGTGGATGACTGCAGTCAGAATGCAGTTAACCGATAATGTGCATCACTGGTGGCTAGCAGAAGAGAGGAGGCTCGGACAGGACCGAGTCACATGGGAAGAGTTCTCTAGACTCTTCCAAGAGATGTACATCCCGGCAGTCGTACGGTCAGAGCTCAGAGACAGGTTCAACCGCCTTATCCAAGGCAGCATGTCAGTGGAGGAGTACAATGCGGAATTTATTCGCCTGAGTCGCTTTGCCCCGACATTAATTTCAACGGAAGAAGAGAAAGCAGAAAAGTTCTTTGACGGCTTAAAGTTTGAGCTTCAGAGAGTGATTGGATCGGTAGCACCTACATCTTATACCGATGTCCTTGTAGCAGCCCGACGCTTGGAGCGCGTCACTAGAAGGGAGTCTACCCTGAAGAGGCCTATCATATCAGCACCATCCAGGCCAGCACATGGGGATTCAGCAAAGCGAACCCAGAGGGGTATGCCAGATAGAGCAGCACATAGGGACAGGCCTCTTCCTACTTGTCACCACTGCGGCAAGGTAGGACACATTGAGAAGGAATGCAGGCGTAAGTTGGGACTATGTTTGAGCTGCGAATCCAGCCAGCACTTTTCCAGGGACTGTTCTGAACGCCGAGACGGAGCACCAAGACTAGCATTGCATGCACCACGACCAGCTTATCCAGCAGCAGGAGCCCAACAAACAGGAGTTGGTGGGGTCAGACCACCAGCCCCCGGAGGGAACCAGCAGAGACCACCCCTGGCACCACAGGCAGCCCTATTCCACCAGCAGCAGCAGCAGCAGCAGCAGAGTGGTCCAGCTCAGGGACGAGGACAGGCATTCCCATTAGCTGTTGAGCAGGAGGCTACAGCAGGCGAGGTCATCGCAGGTACTATTTTAGTAGCTTCATTACCAGCTGTAGCATTATTTGATTCTGGAGCATCGTATTCATTTATAGCAGCTAGCTTTGTAGCCACCCATAGAGTAGCTACCGCACCCCTTCCGAAGATGAAGAGAATTCTTACGGGAGGTAGAATTATTCCGGTTAGTGACATCTGTAGATCATGTTCTATAGTAGTTTGTGGCCGAGAAATGCGAGCTCAATTTCTGATATTTTCTATGCCGGATTATGATGTCGTACTTGGTATGGACTGGTTAAGTCAGTACCATGCGACTCTTGATTGCCGACTTGGGCGGGTTATATTTAGACCGCCTGGACATCCAGAATTTGAGTTTCTTTGAGGAGCAGTAGAGCCAGGAGTTCAGCCTACTCTTAGGGTACTATCTGTAGAAGGGTAGACAGGTTACCCAAGAGTCATATCAGAATTTGTGGATGTATTTCCTGATAATCTTCCAGGTTTATCGCCTGATCGGGAAATAGAATTCACAATAGACTTAACTCCAGGAGCAGAGCCTATCACTTCATCAGTATATCGGCTAGCACCTAAGGAGTTAGTAGAATTGAAAGAGCAGGTTGATGATCTTTTGGAGAAGGGTTTTATTCGGCCCAGTGTTTTACCTTGGGGAGTTCCGAAGAAGGATGGAATGGTACGGTTGTGCATTGACTATAGGGCACTAAATGCTGTAACCATCAAGAACAGGTATCCCTTACCATGCATTGATGATCTCTTCGATCAATTGAGTGGTGCAAGGGTATTCTCAAAGATTGACCTTAGATCCGGCTATCATCAGATCAAGGTGAGGAAAGAAGACATCCCGAAGACAGCTTTCAGGATGAAGTATGGGCATTATGAGTTCTTGGTGATGCCGTTTGGTTTAACCAACGCACCAGCAGTGTTTATGAGTTTGATGAACAGAGTCTTTCATCAATTCTTGGATAAATTTGTAGTTGTATTCATCGACGACATTCTCATATATTCCAAGAACTATGAAGAGCACGAGGAGCATCTCAGAATCGTGTTAGAGACCTTGAGGCAGGAAAAGTTATACGCCAAGCTCAGTAAGTGTGAGTTCTGTATGGAAAAAGTGCCTTTCTTGGGACACATCATATCAGGAGAAGGACTTTCAGTGGATCCAGAGAAAGTTGCGGCAATAGAGACTTGGCCTACACCTACATCAGTCGCGGAGGTGAGAAGTTTTCTTGAACTTACGGGATATTACCGAAGGTTTGTAGAGAATTTCTCGAGGATTGCAGAACCGATGACGAAGCTGACACGAAAGGACCAGGAGTTTATATGGACAGAAGACTGCCAGAAGGCTTTTGAAGAACTGAAGAGAAGATTAACAACAGCACCGGTCTTGACTCTTCCTTCAGGGTCAGGAGGTTTTGTTGTTTACAGTGATGCATCAGGCAGTGGACTAGGATGTGTTTTGATGCAACATGGCAAAGTCATTGCTTATGCGTCAAGACAATTAAAGGACCACAAAAAGAACTACCCGACACATGATCTGGAGCTAGCAGCAGTGATATTTGCATTGAAGATATGGAGGCACTATCTTTATGGAGAGAGGGTAGAAATCTTTACTGATCACAAGAGTCTGAAGTACGTATATACTCAGAAGGAGCTCAATATGAGGCAGAGACGCTGGCTTGAATTGATGGTAGATTTTGACATAGATCTGCAGTATCATCCGGGAAAGGCGAATGTTGTTGCAGACGCACTCAACAGGAAGCCTACGACGTATTTCTTGACAATGCAGCCAGAGTTATTGAGGGATTTACAGGAGCTGCAGATAGAGGTCGTCGTACCAGGACAGAATGGATTGATGGCTAACCTTGAGATTCAGTCATCACTCGTAGAGAAGATTAAGGAGGCATTGCCCACCGTTGCTAGATTTCGAAGACTCAAGGAAAGGACAGAAGTCGGCATACAGACAGGACTTCGCATTCACGAAGACGGGACATTGAGGTTTGGAAATCGCCTGTATGTTCCAAATGGAGAATTGAGACAGGAGTTAATGACTGAAGCACATAGCTCTATGTACTCTGTTCACCCAGGAGGAACCAAGATATATCGAGACTTGAGACAGTATTACTGGTGGCATAGAATGAAGAGAGAGATCACAAGATTTGTGGCCAAATGCTTAGTCTGCCAGCAGGTGAAGGCAGAGCATCAGAGGACTGCAGGTATGTTACAGCCGCTCCCGATACCGGAATGGAAATGGGAGCACATCACGATGGATTTTGTCACAGAATTCCTAAGGAGCCCCAGCGACAGAGATGCAGTATGGGTTATTGTGGATCGACTCACTAAATCGGCACACTTCTTGCCATTTAGAGTTGGACAGTCCACAGAGGTACTAGCCGACATGTATATGCGACAAATTGTCAAATTACATGGAGTGCCTGTTAGTATTGTATCGGATCGAGATTCGAGATTTACATCTCATTTCTGGAGAAGCATGCAAGAGAGTCGAGGCACCAGACTCAAATTCAGCACGGCTTACCACCCGCAGACAGATGGCCAATCGGAGCACACCATTCAGATATTGGAGGACATGTTGAGATCATGTATGCTAGACTTTGGAGGATCTTAGGAAGATCATTTGCACTTAGTAGAGTTCTCCTATAATAACAGTTATCAGGCCAGCATCCAGATGGCACCATTTGAAGCTTTATACGGAAGGAAGTGCAGGTCACCTATATGTTGGAGTGATGTTGGTGAACGTCAACTACTGGGTCCAGAATTGGTCACACAAACAGTGGAGAAGGTGAAGCAGATTCAGAATCACCTACGAGCAGCTCAGGACAGACAGAAGCATTGGGCAGATACGCATAGACGTCCCCTAGAGTTCAAAGAAGGAGATCACGTATTCTTGAGGATTTTGCCCACTCGTGGTACTATCAGATTCGGGAGCAGAGGCAAGCTGAGCCCAAGGTATATTGGGCCATTTGACATTCTAGAGCGCGTTGGTGAGGTGGCCTATCGTCTTGCATTACCTCCATCTTTAGAGGGAGTGCATGACGTATTCCACGTCTCACAGCTGCGAAGGTACGTGACCGACCCAAGTCACGTAGTCGATCATTCAGAGATCGCCGTAGGACCGAGCTTGAGATACGAAGAACAACCAGTTGGCATCCTCGATGTCAGTGAGAAGATATTACGGGGACAGACAATCAGACTGGTCCGTGTAGCATGGAAACATCATTCTCCTGGAGAATCGACTTGGGAACGAGAAGATAGTATGCGCCAGCGATACCCCCACTTGTTCGAGGAGGCAGTTGTAAACTAGGCCATCATGTAATTCCATAAATCTTCTTTGATAGCTTATTCTTTGATTGCGAGGACGCAATCCTTTTAAGGAGGGAAGATTGTAAACACCCTATTTTTTCAGACTATTTTTCAGATAATTTTTTTATAAAATTTTTTCGGATGTTTTCGGGATTTTGGATGAAGAACCGAGGTGTTTATGAGTTAAAGAATTTTACGGGCAGTTTATGGGTGTTAAAATATTCTGAAAGTAAAAATTTATTGTGTATAATGGAGAACCGGACGCATGGCATTTTTCGATGAATTTATTGGACACCGGAGCAACGAAACGAGGACCAAAAGCTATAGGATTGTGAACCGAACCCAACGAAGCCCGAACCAAACCAACCCGACCCGAGAACCCGGTAGAAACCCTAATTCGCCTGAAACCCTGTAGCCGAGTATAAAATCCCCACCTCGGCTTCCGTGCCACGCCGACCGCCACCAGTTTTTCCTACCATCTCGAGCAACCTCGTCGACCTCCATCACAGAGCAACCTCCCCCGCGTCTCCTCCTCCGCCGCTCTCCGGCGTCGACTTCCCCAACCAAGACCCCGACATCCCCATCATCCCCCTCCGCCGTGCTTTTCCCTGGACCCGACGACCGCCCAGCCCGACTTCCCCTCGGTCGACGCTTCCCCCTCGACCCTTCGGCAACGCCGCCGCTCTCCAGCGTCGTCATCCCCATCATCCCTCGAACTGCCCCCCGAGTTCACCTCAGAACCGACGACAGACCATTTTTCCCTCGACCCTTTGACCCACGCCGGCCGCCGCTCGAGATCCGGTCGCCGAGCCCTAGCCGACCATGAGGCTGACCCCCGGCGAAGCCCTCCAGATCAGGACCTTAGTCTGGACTCGCAGCAGACACGTGGTACCAGCAACTCGAGACGCAGGACACGACGTGGACGTTTGGAGACGTGAAAAACAGAACTCATGGGGCCCTAAACAGGTACCGTTTTCTCCCTCATCGTAACTCCAAATTCGATTCCGTAAATTGCTGCACGTAGACTGCATAACCCCCTCGGTGCCCGTGTAACTCGCTCGGTGCACCGCGTCCTGTGGTGATCGCACACCGCGATCCAAAAATAGGAAAAACAACGCTCTGTTTCACCCCGGAACTGAGTTCGCCCCGCCAATCGGGACGGCTTGGTCGTACGCGGTCTTTACCGAACTGTGCACGATGTTGATACGGTCGTGTGAGATTTCGCAAAAGTTGATTCGGAGGTGTGTGCACCCCGGAATCAACGCGTATCCGCCGACGACACCCCGTATCCGTCCTTTCTGGAACACGCTGTAACTCTGTGTACACACGTCGGATTGAGACGAAACTTGCGCCATCGGACTCATAGCAATACGTTGGTCCTGTGACCCAAGTTTGGTCCGATTCCGAGAACGTTGACAAAATCACGTATCGTGGGCCCCACAGGCTCCACTTGACGGGTAATTTTGAGATCGGCTCATCGGAATCCAATTCTGGAAGTTCCGTTGGGTTCGTATCATCGTTCCTGACTCGTAGACACTGAGTTTGCGGAATTTGGAGACCTTTGACCCTGACACACTTTTCGGTGCGAAGTGGCCCACATGGGGACCCCGCTTTAATCCAGAAATGACCTTTTTGCTCCTGTGTCCAAATTGGACGTAAGGACAGGCATTTCTAGCTATTTGACATCTTCTGAGACTAGTGGTGATGTTTATTATAGTTTTTGGAGTAGTACCTACCGGATCCACCGATACAGGGACAGTTGTTGGTATTCGGACATCAGGCAAGTGTACCTTGCCAAACTCTGCAGCTTAGTTATCTATTTTCCTTGCTTTATATATATATTACTGTACATGCTTAACCTAGGACCGTGTGACGTACTTAGCGTCCGATTATCAGTCGGGTGTCGATACTGTACGCAGTGTTGGGTACGGTCATCTAGAGATGGACATCCGTGACACCTTATATTCTCGTACTTGTCTTATCAAGTACCCTATGGCCCAGGACACTTGACACTATTCATGAGACAGGATTTTCCCGAGATATTCTTGGTGATTCTGTATAGGATACAGGACATGGACATTATATTCTTAGATACTTTATTGACTTGTGCATTAGTTATGATCGCGCTTGACATGGGCATGAGACGTTATGGTCATGATACGCGTGGTTACATTGGGTGGGGAGAGACACACATGCTACAGGCTGTTTACAATTATATATCTTCTATTATTGAGAGGTCGTAGACTCTCGTAGCAGAGCTAGACCCACTACCGGTTATTACCGCTACCAGCTCCCCGACACAGAGCTTGTAGTGGCTCAGCCTGAGTTTTAGTGTTGCTCTCACTTGCATTTCACTTAGATTGGTTACATATTTACCCTATTGCTTCATTTAGTCATTTATTTGCTGCACTGTTCATTTATTTATTTTGGCATGAGCTTTCTTGTACCTTGCTATGTCCCCTGAGGACCTGGATCCGGATTTTGTCCCCAGGATTTGCGGACAAGATTTATCCCGAGGTATACGGGACCGGAGCAGGAGCTGATCCAGGAGCTGTACCGCCATCCGAGGACGAGGTCTTAGCTGAAGACTTCTCTTGAGCATCCATGTTCATGCTCAGCTTTTATTTTTTTATTTCAGTCTTTTCTTTTTGGTCTGTGGAACCATTGTACTAGATATTTATCGGGTTGTTCCCCAAAGTACTTTGTGAGACTTGCTGATGATTTACATTCCTTATTTATTCTGTGGATCATATTTTATATCTTGTGTGGATGAGAATAGTTGTGCCATGATTATCGTAGACTTGTTTTACAGCTTAAGTATGCCCTGATGGATCCATTATATTGAGTTGGTCCATCGGTGCGTACTGCTGGCCATTGACACGTGTCTAGTCCCACGGTATTTTGGGACTGGGGCGTGACAGGATGAGGGTGAGAGGCTAATTAAAAAATTAATAGGGCTCCCTCATTGGTTTAATCAAATGGGTGTTGGCACAAAATGCAAATTTGCAAATTAGCCCCCTTTAATTTGGGTATTTGCACAGTCGCATGAAATGACAAAAATTTGGCGGACGATTCGGTGTCCGGTGTTTTGTAGGGTCAGGGGCGCTGTATGATCGGTACGGCTCAAATAGCAGGGCACTGGAATTAAATTGAGATTTTTAGAATCGGTAAAAATAGTATCCTCAATTTAATTAGAAATAAATGCAAGTTGTGTTCTAAAATTAATTAGGAGTACATGGGGCAAAAATTAGGTCAGGTCATCAATACCAATAATGAAGAAGACTCAGAACAAAATATTACCCTAATTTGGGCCGCATGAAAAATAGGTCAAGATTGTCCCCAATTTTAATTGGAACGTACAACGATACAAAATAGAGATTTATTAAATAACGTCCGCGACGATTTTTGTGCGGCTAGAAATAATGCACAGGGAGCATAATTATGAGTTGCAAAAATTTCAGAATGGAGGACGGGCATGTCTAGGGCAAGATTGTGAAATTTGTTGGAAGACAAAAGTCAGGATAGCGCTCCAAATATCGAAGCAAAGGCAAAGCGCAATAATTAAATAAAATATGGTAATTAATTACAATCTCCAATAAATAAATTCTAGATAAAACAATTAGATACCGAATTCCATAATTCGGACAGGCGTTCATCTACTGGGCTTCTAGGTCAAGTCTGCTAGCTCAAAATAATGAACAATGCACCTAATACTATATTTAATTACACACCACATAACTATTTAAAATCAAATATACTATCATGCAATTTAATTAATGGTAACTATAATAATATTAAATATTATAAAAAGTCGAAAATACCCCTATTTTCGGAATGTGGTAGTGACACATTTTTGTCAGTAAATATTTGCAGGAAGAACCTTCTTCCAGTGATCTCGATGTTCACAGGACCATATCAGTTCCATGATTGGCCCTTATTTATCATTTCAGCGGTAGCCGCTGAAGACAACATTCGGAAGGCGCGTGATAATGGAATTATGATATCTGCCTCTGATAGAGGCAAAAGGTCATCCTCTAACAACGACCATCCTTGTGGTTCCAAAGGAAAAGAAACTCTGGCGATCAATACGTCTAGGCAAAAGACTGCGACAACCACACAGACGAAACCTGGGAGTTCTAGGCCCATTGAAGTATATTCTTTTGATGACGAAGATATTCCGAGCATATTCGAGTGTCTAGTCAAAAGCGGCAAGATTATCCTCCCTGAGGTAAAGCGGCCTAATAAAGTCGGCAGTACCAATAACCCCAAGTACTGCATTTTCTATAGGTACATACATCACCCCACAAAGGCGTGTTATGTACTAAAGAGGAAAATCTAGGAATTGATCGACGCTAAGGCCATCACTCTGTGCAACAGCGAGAAGACGGTCACAGCCAACATGATCTCTCTTCAATTTGGCAATCTGCCTCCTCAAAAAGTTCCGGATGGTGTTGTACCCATTTCCCGGACAATGATGAACATTGTTAATCTCCCTCCAGCCAGGGGTCACAAGCATGACCTGGTACCCCTAACTACCCAGCGTGGCGAGATTATGTGGGTTCATCCAGATCTGGTGTCAGAGATTGAGGAAGAGACTCAAGCTGCTAAGGCTAAATCTAAAAAAAACTCGAAGCATAGACCATGTCATATGGTTGCGATATCCTCGACATCAGAAGAAGAAGTTTTGGCTACCGGAACCCTTTCAAGGAAAGCCTATCTCAAGGACTATGGAGGAAGTCAGGAAGATGCACCGGCAGACACTTCAACTGCCAAACTTTCAGAACCTGAACCTGTCGTACCAGAGGTAGGTCCTTCTAGACCTACTTTGGCGGACAAGGGCAAGCAAAAAGAAGTGCGCTTTGATAAACCTTTGAAGAATATTCAAAACAAAGGTTTGGAGAAGCCATATAACTTCGATATCCTGGCCCAGTTGGCTAATACACCAGCCAGATTATCCATTTTTGAACTACTCAGGCTCTCCAAAGACACTCGTTAAGCCCTGAGTGAAGCATTAATGCAGGTGGATACATACTTGACCCAGCTCAAGACCCCTGATAAAGAACCCGTGGCATGTCCTCAATGCCATAGTGTAATGGAGGTGGTCCCCAACATCACTTTCACCCAAGATGACATGCTGTTGAAACATAACAAGCATGACAGACCCCTTTATTACTCCGGATATGTCAGTTCCATGGAGGTCGACAAGATTCACATAGATCCGGGATCATCGATCAGCATCATTCCTCATAGTCTGCTCAAACCGCTGAGGATTCCTACCAGCGAATTGGCTTACATCACCACTACAATCGTGGGCTTCAATGCCAGGAAAAGTAAGCCGTTGGGGAAGATTCGTCTAAGGATCCAGATTGACGACCTCAGATCAGTGGCTACATGCTATGTCATTGATTCAGAGGTGTCCTACAATATTTTGCTGGGCAGACCATGGATCCATGATCACAATATCGTTCCTTCGACTCTACATTAATGCTTCAATTATGTAGATGCCCAAGAAACAGTACAAACGGAGTTTGCTGATCTTAACCTGTTTAAAGGAGTAGAATCCTACTACTCCGATGCCATGTTGTACACCCAAGACTACATGGAGGACGTATCAGGCAAGACAGAGGAGGAATCCCACCGGGAGCCAGAAGAACCCTCTGCCGAGCAACTCCTGTCAATTAAGGTGAAAGGGAAAACTACTCGTCCAAAATTCATGGAACCCATGGCTATCCACCTGAACAAAACCAAGTCAGGACAAAGAGGTGATCCTCTAGTGATCACTTTGAACCAGAGGCCTCCACCTTTGGTCATCAACCTCCGGCGTAACAAGCAGCCGACTGATGTAAATATAACCACGAATGCGGTTTCTGACGATAATAAAGATCCTCTTTTCCAGTACATTGACGCTCAAATTCTAAATCAGGAATCCTCTCCCCATAACGATATAGAACCTATAACACAAAAATTATTGGAAGCTATAGACTCCTATCATCCGTATGTGTGGGAATTAGTGTCACCATCTAATGTCATCACGACATATGGGCCACATGAGGATTCTATCTTTATTGTCCCGCATACTCGCAGCAGTCAGCATCCAATAGTCTTCGGTCGCATGTGCAATGAACCGACTGTACAAGAAGATTCTCCCAATGACGATGCTGGAAAAATATAGGTTCACAGATATAGTCCATAAGCTTTGAAGATTATGCAAAGTATGGGTTATGACTTGAAGCTGGAACCAGGCCTCAACTACGGGAAAGGCAGGCGAATACCGTTGCACGGTGATCCCTACTGTCAACGAACTAGTTTTGGGTTAGGGTATACTACCTCCCTTGCAACTTCTGAGTCAAATGAGGATATCTTTTCCTCTTCTCAAGATAGCTCGTCGTCCTCCGGCTCATCTGATGATCTCGAACGAACATTATCAGTAAATATGGTATTAACAGATTCACTCAAAACAGACGAACAAGAATCTGAACCGTTTGAGAGTGACTCTTGGGCTCAGCAAATGGATATGCAATGGGAACTCCGGTTCGAGCAGAGAGAACCTCCCACTGAAGATAAAGTTATCCAAATCGACGTTGGGGATAAACTTTCGTCAAAGCCGATATTTATCAGTAACAATCTTTCCGAAGAAGAAAGGGAAGAAATAATCCAGCTGATAAAAGAATATATCGACGTCTTCGCGTGGAATTATGAGGATATGCCAGGTCTTGATCCAAAAGTGGCTACTCATAGACTTAACATACTACCCAATTCGAAGCCTGTAAAACAGCACCAACGCCGGTTTCGTCCGGATATGATGGACGCCATTGAAGCTGAAATCAAGAAGTTGATAGCCTGCGGGTTCATTCGGGAAGAACAATATCTTGACTGGGTCATCAATGTTGTTCCGGTCATGAAAAAAAGTAGGAAAGTACGTGTCTGCATCGATTACCGAGATCTGAATACAGCCTGCCCCAAAGATGAGTTCCCTCTTCCCATTACAGATGTCATGATCGATAATGTGTACGGTTTTGAACGCATATCTTTCATGGACGGATTTTTAGGATACAACCAAATCAAGATGCATCCTGAAGACGAGAAGCATACTGCCTTCCGGACACCATTGGAGGTATATTGCTACACGGTCATGCCCTTCGGACTGAAAAATGCCGGGGCTACGTACCAACGAGCTATGAGTAACATATTCCATGAGCACCTACGCAAAACAGTAGAATATTATGTGGATGATATAGATGTCAAAAGCCGTATCAAGGATAATCATATCCAAGACTTGAAGACAATGTTTGAGTTGATGCGCCAACATCAACTCAAAATGAATCCTACAAAATCGTTTCTTGGTGTATCTAATGGCAAATTCCTGGGATTTGTCATTACCGCTAAAGGCATTCAAGTAGACCCTGATAAAGTCAAGGCCATCTTAGAAATGCGACCACCCCATAATCTGAGAGAACTCAAGAGATTTCAAGGTCGTCTGGCTTATATCAGGAGATTCATATCCAATCTCTCTGGAAGATGTCAGCCTTTTTTTTATCTCATGAAGAAAGGTGTATCCTTCGTATGGGACAAAGCCTGTCAGCAAGCATTTAATGATATCAAATGCTACCTCACTAATCCTCCAGTTCTGGTGCCTTCCGTCATAGGAAAACCATTTTTGCTGTATGTTCGAGCAATGAATCATTCTCTGGGAGCTCTCCTTGCACAGAAGAACGATGAGGGTCATGAACAGGCTATCTACTATTTAAGCAGGATGATGGTCGGAGCAGAACACCGGTACAATCCAGTAGAAAAAGAATGCTTAGCCCTAATATTCGCCATTCAGAAAATGTGACATTATGTCACAGGCCAGACTATTAATATCATCTCTAGGATCAATTCTCTTCGGGTATTGATGAACAAGCCAAGTGTTCTCAATTCCCGACTTACGACTTGGGCAATGTTATTAACACCATATGATATAGTGTACGTCCCTCAGAAGTCCATCAAAGGCCAAGCATTGGCTGATTTTCTAGCTGCTCATCCGATTCCGGAAACCTCTAGATTATACGAGGACATTCCCGACGAAGTTGCAGAATGTAATTCCGCAATAGAAAGTGATATATGGCAGCTATTCTTCGATGGTGCCTCCACGACTGGCCCTAGGGGAAACATAGTTTCAGGAGTAGGAATTGTCCTGGTCACTCCTGATAAACTCATCATCTATCGAGCATATTCTCTTAGCGAACCCTGCTCTAATAATGTGGCAGAATATAATGCCCTACTCATCGGACTCCAAGTCGCTAAAGAATTGGACGTCGAATATCTGGAAACTTTTGGTGATTCTCTATTGATCGTCAATCAAGTCAGAAGAATATATGAAGTCCGTAATCCAGACCTCATTCCTTATCACCAAGCAACGATCGAGATAGCAATGACTTTCAAAGGATTCTTCCTAGAGCATGTGCCTCGATCCCAAAATTTGAAAGCTGATGCCCTAGCCAGTCTAGCTGTAGATTTAGCTATTCCTATAAGAAGGCAGAATTCGGTGATCCTTCTGAACAGAGATTTATTCTGTGTGAAAAATAACTTTCACATAGAACGCAGCTACGTTGTGAACATAGATCCTCCCAAGAGAGACTGGAGAACCCCCTTTATAGATTTTGTAGCATACGGAATCTTACCGGAGGATCCTAAAGAAGCAGTATCCATCAAAAGACGATCATTACGCTTCTATTTTTATGCGTCTTCACAATGTCTATATCGCCAAACTTACAACGGACTGCTATTACGATGTCTCTCCGATGATGAGGCACATCGGATTATCCGTGAGGCTCACGATGGCGTATGCGGAGCACATCAACCCGGTCCTAATCTACATGATAGTATTAGGTGGATGGGCTATTACTGGCCTACTATGATCACAGATGCAATAAAATATGGAAGACAATGCCAAGCTTGTCAGGTTCATGCAGATTTTATGCATCAACCTTCTGAACATTTATATCCTACGGTTGCATCCTGGCCATTTGAAGCATGGGGTATGGATATCATTGGTCCTATTCACCCGTCTTCTTCCAGAGGTCATCGGTTCATATTGGCCATCACAGATTATTTCTCCAAATGGGCAGAGACGATCCCTCTTGCTGAGGTGAAGACATCTAACGTGATCAGCTTCTTTAAGCATCATGTCATTTATCGCTTCGGGATACCCCGAAGGATAATTCATGACAATGGGCCCCAATTCATCAGCCAAGCGTTTTATCAATTTTGCAATAAAAATTGGATACAAAATATGGCCTCTACGACATACAATCCTGCTGCTAAGGGTTTGGCGAAAGCTTTCAACAAAACCCTCATCAAACTCTTAAAAAAGTTCATTTCTTCGAACAAAAAAGATTGGAATAAAAAGCTGGGAGAGTGCCTCTGGGCATACCGCACAACGGTACGAGCACCGACGGGTTGTACCCTATTCTCATTGGTTTATGGGAGTGAAGCAGTTCTCTCCATTGAAATCCAAATTTTGTCACTCAGAATAGCAGTAGCTAATGAGTTGACTCAGGAAAATAATGATCCACTACGGCTTCAAGAACTAGAAGGATTAGACGAGAAACGCCTCCTAGCTCAACAGTGCATTGCATTCTACCAGGCGGGCATTTCCAAAGCTTTTAATTAAAAAGTGAAAGCAAGCGTGTTCAAAGTTGGCGAGCTAGTTCTAGCTGTAAAAAGGCCAATGATCATTACTCACAAGAGTAAGGGTAAATTCCAGCCCAAATGGGAAGGTCCTTATGTGATTGAGACGACGTTCTCAAACGACGCTTACAAATTAGCCAAGCCTAATGGAGACTTGTTAATGGCTCCTATCAACGGCAAATTCCTGAAGAGGTACTATGCTTAATCTCCTTTGCTCAAGGGAGTATGGTGAAGATCTAGCTCTGACAACACTACTTCCAAAGAACTACTTGGATCATATTCTATCATGTCCATATAACCTTTGAATAGATATGTTTAACTAATTTGGAACATCAAAACCTATCACGTCCATATTACCTCTGATAGTGTTTTTGTGTACAAATTTTAGTTGGATCATATTCTATCATGTCCATATAACCTCTGAATAGATATGTCCAGCTGAAGCTTATCGAAAGTATATCACGTCCATATTACCTCTGATATCACTTTCACCCTAGTCTATCATTTATAATCAAAAAAATGATGGGTCCACCAAAGTCAGATAAAGTCTCTTTATTATCTCCAAAAAGAGCAAATTACATATAAAAGCAAAAGGTACATCATTTGGGAGGAGTAGTCAAATCACGGATCTGCTATGCCAGTGCGGCCATTCTCTCATTCCTGGAGCTCAAAACTGTAGCGCGAGCCCGCTCCAACCTTGCCGTCTCATTATTCAAGGCAGACATTTCAGACCAAGCACGTACAAAATATGCGTGGATGACACCCACATGTGTCAGGTTTTGCTGTGACGCTTCCAGTCGGTTCTTCAACACATCTCTAGCTGCTGATGAAGTGAGAACCCTCTCCTCTGCCTGAGCGAGTTCATCTTTCAATTTGTGGACCCTCGCTGCCTCTTCCTCATATTCGGCCTCGTATTTAGCCAACTGGGGAATGACATACTCCAATATAGTATGCTCTTCATTCATCTCTTTCGGCTGAGCCTCGATGGACTTGCTCAGAGTTTCCATCTCCCCAATAAGCCTCACAGTCAAAGAGTCATATTCAGCCTGAAGCAGGTCGTCAATACTGCCCTGGGATAGTTGTAAATAATTGTTAATGGGTTCTTCCAAACCATTAACTATCTGCTCCAGTGCATCAGCTCTCCCAGCGTCGTTGAAATCTCTGATCGGCGCTATCGTAAACTGGGAGGACCTCCTCAGAGCCTCGAAGCCTAGATTCTTCTCCAGCACCATTGATATCAGCATTTTCAAAGTGGTATAGAAAATACTAGTATACTGCTCAATTAGCATGGCGAGATCCGAATGGATGCTGGGAGTGGCTGCAATATCGGCAAATCCCCTTCCAGGAACGACTGCAGAGGGTGTCGTCATAGTCGTCGCTTCAGCAGATGGTACGACAAAAGTAGAGGCACCAACAACGGTCGAAACGGCTGATGTACTCAAAAGAGGCATAGTCGTGATGACAGGCTCATCCTCCTCTGGAGATATCAGGACTATATTGGGCAAGCCAGCACCCAAAAATATTTTTTCTTCAAAGTCGGGCACCTCCGTGTCATCGGCAGGAGCGACAACAAAGCCAAAAGTTGCATCGACGTTGCCCTCCCCGTAGATGTCTTCCCCTAAAAAGAAGACAAGAGAAAGTTAATATCAACCTGATGTTAATTTTTCTAAAAGAGGCATAAAGACGACATTTACCCGTGGCCGATGGTGTATATGTCGCGTCTGCAGCCAGTACAGCTAAATTATTTCTTAATGATGTTAAGCAAGCTGTCATACCTGGAGAGGAGGGTACACCAAATGATGACTGAGGGTAGTCATCCAAGTCTTTACCCAGATCCAATCGAAGTTCATCAGGTGGAATCTCGCTGGAGATACTTACAGATGAAGAAGGAGCTGAACCCATTATTGGTTTGGATAAAGATATTCTTATTTTGCTCGGCCTTGAAGGCGATCCTATAGCACTACCTGAAGCGGTAGCAGCGGCAGCAGTCTCGAGCAAAGAAACTCTGGCACTGTCGGCCAGAATTGTGGAGGTTCCCTCTCTAATAGGCGAAGGACCTCTAGTCAAAAAATCATCCCCGCCCGGGGAAACAACAGGCTCACTCCTAGGAGCCTCATGGCCAGAAGTCCTGACAGGACCACTAACAGTCTTCTTCTTCTTGCGAAGTCTCTTTCAGAATAGGAGCCCTTCGCTTACTGGGGATAACAAGGGGCTCTGTAGGCGGAGGTATCACGCCTCTCGGTACTGTCAGCAAAAACTCATCTGGATCGACAGAGTCTTCACCCTCGTAAGAGGAAACCGATGGGACTTCCTCTCTTCCAGCGGACTTATGAGGTGGCATTCTAAAACTTCTACGCATATCAAAATCGCGATGGAAGGTATTGATGGCCACATAGAATTGGGCGTACGAATGGAGGATGCGCAACTCCATGGAGAGAGAAGTCACGGGCACAGTAAAGGTTGCTCCAGTACAACCCATTATAAAGTACCGCCATTCTCTCGCTCCATCAATAAGTCCACCTCTGGACTTGAAGCTGGTGATGGCATTTCCCACGTGCAATTAGTCATACCCAAACTGCCTGGTGAACCGACTAGGCAGATAGGGCTCCAAGAAGCAATGGTCTTTACTTCTGTACAACAAATGGGAAGGTCTAATGCAGACCAACCAATAAAAAGCTTCAGGAGAAAGAACGGTCTTCCCTTCACCTAACTCCTGAAGTCTCGTCCCCTGTTGATTGATATGTACAGTGGGGACGATACAGAAGAGCTTTCAGCTATGAGCAAAATTTAATGCTCGTCGATAATCTACCACGGTGGTCACGTTCCAAGTAGAATTCTTGTAATTCAACAAGAAATTATTCCCCGAACTACTGGCAGAGCCGGGAGACATCACTCTAGGGTTATGAAGAATTAACCATCCCATCAGATACAGGAACGGTAATTCTACCCTGAGAAAGCTGTCACGCCGTGTTTCGTCGGCAAGCAGCCCATCAGTAATGGCCCTCAGGCCAGCTTGTATACGGCATACCATGGCAGGGAGCAGGCCCAGTCTTGCCCCAAACACCAAACGTACTACCGGCCATAAGGTGTTCCGATGAATGCGATCCGCAGATGCAATGCCAGGAACTACTAATCGGCGTAGTCATATAGAGAGGAAGCCAGCCAATTGAGCTTCCCTTGACAGTGGCCTGAGGCAATGCCTCATATAACTGTAGGCTTTAGTGCCTGCAGGATAATTCCCTATCCCTTCATCACGAACTTGATCTGAAGCCCCAGCGTCTTCAATAAGGTCATCGACTATTTGAGCATTAAGAACGCTCAGAAGGGTCAAGGGCTTATCCCTGCTATCCACAACTTTGTCTGGCTTAGCATCTCTGGCATGATGAAAGAAGAGATAGGACGCCCATTTGTTGGTATGAGCCAAATCAGAAGGTTCATTATAGAAGGTGGTGCACGCTAGATAATGGCTCATTAGCTTCTGGTACACTGCCACTACCCGAGGGTTTGTATCCTCCAGCTCCCTGTTTGTGGGAACATACTCTTCATAAGGAGTATCCCCCATTAGCAGTCTTGAAATCTCTGCCATCTCATGAAGCGCCAACCCTAACTCCCCTAGCGGAGTGGCGAAAGTCCCAGTGAGCGAGATATACCGCTCCATAAAAGCCAAAAATAGGTTGGGGTTGGGAGGCAGCCCAACACTGGTAGCACTCACAGCCGCGAACAGACCAATGCTCTCTAGCTCCGTCTGAAAATGCTTCAGGGCCCAGGCAGCTAAACGAGTCCATCGAAGATTTGAAGGGGTAAGCCACCCATTGGTCCGAGGATTAACCTTGGGGTATATTCCTCCATGCCCCATGAAGTCATTGCAAAAAGTCGATAATTGGACTGGTTGGAGCAGTGAAATATCCTCACTCGGGACACTTCCCGGAAATAATCCCCTAAAAGGCACGACAGGGCCTGAAGGGCGGCTCACAAATAATCCTTGGTTTGATCCTTTCTGATAAAATATCTTCCCCGGCTGGCCGTGAAGATTAGGGGTCAGGGTCTACGATATCCTCCTGGGATGCGTGGAATGGAAGAATGCCGAGATAGGATAATCTCTCGGCATCCTGGGCAGGTACATGACCATGTCCCCAGCAGTAAAAATCCAGTTTTCCTTCTTGGGCTTCGTCTGGGATTGTTTATCAATTATATCCACGAAAAGGAAAGCTGATTTTATATATTTGGCCCCATCTATATACGTCAGGGGCTCCCTGTTGATCATACTCAACAGCATCTGTTCTCCCTGAGATGATATCATAATTCCCCTTCCTTCAGGATACTGGGTTCTAGAAATAGGGAATGTCACATGGCACAAATCCTCCAGGTAATTGGAGTTCAGCATCCCAGCAGCAGAACCCATCACCTCAGCCAACGGAGGTATCTGCAAGTTAACTACAAAATGCAAGAAGAATATGTCAGTTTCTATACTACACATTACAGTCTTGCAGCTTATGCCAAAGATCAACAATCTGTGCTTTTACGCCAAGACTGTTAAAACTTGAGCTTTTTACGCTGGAACCTATTTCCTAGGCGTAAAATTCAAGATTGGCAGTATACACAAAAATCTGACAGTCTGTGTTTTACCTCAGACTGCCAAAATTTGAGTTGTTACGCTGGAATTTTCATCCAGCGCGTAACACCCAAAATTTGTAGTATATGCCAAATTTCGACAGTCAAAGCTTTTACGCCAGACTACAAAAATATGGAGTTTTTACGCTGACACACTAGGAATGTGGACGTAAATGATAAAACATCTCTGTGCATCATCTTCCTCGAAGAGGCTCCCAGCACAGAAGATGACCTAGCGCGTTCACGTACAATGTGTGCGAAGGATTTTTCTTTATTTTTGTCGTCCCAAAAGCTTTACCTATGACGCCTGGTGCACAGCTTGATGGTAGGATACTTCGTTCAGAGAGAGGTTCGCTCAGTCCAATGGGAGTCGCTCGTGCTTGAGCAGAAGAGCGAGAAGAAGAGGCAACTTTCTTTCCCTTAACAGTGGAAGGTTGTTTCGGTGCCATTCCTAAGACTCAGAGTGCTCAGAGAAAGAGACGAAGAAGAGTTCTCAAAGAGACGAAGGTTTTTACAAAAGACAGATAAAGAGTTTCTTCTATGAAGGCTTTGGGGTACTTATAGAATTAAGATAAATGCTTCGAATCCCTAACCAAATCTGATATTTAATATTCGGTTATGATTGGGGACCACGTCAGCCTATCATTTAGGGAAGACGGACAGTCAGCGAATTCAAAATGTTTTTCGTACAGAGCTAATCTAGGATTTTACGCTAAGGAGCTTTTACGCTCAAAGGCTACAAATCTATAATTTTACGCTCAGAGGCTATAAGTCTATGGTTTTACGCCCGGATGCTTTTACGCTCGGTAGCTTTTACGCTCGAGAGGCTACAAACCTACGACTTCACGCTCAGAAGATACAAATCTATGATTTCATGCTCAGAAGCTTTTTATGCTCAGAGGCTACAAATCTATGACTGCACGCTCGAAAGTTTTCTTTTCAGAGGCTACAAATCTACGGTTTTATGCCTGGATGCTCTTATGCTCAGCAGCTTTTATGCTCGAGAGGCTACAAACTTATGATTTTATGCACATCTACACTATGGATCTATGACTTTCCGCATATCTTAAAATACGCAGGCCAGAGTATGCGTATATTTGAACGATTCTCAAGATGGCCAATTACAAGGGTTCACGCAAAAGATGCTCCTTCTTGGCCTTAAAACATCCCAAGTACCCAATACATACAGAGTTCGGCATTGAAAATGACTCTTCTTCTTGGGTCGATTGGAAGTTCATCGAAAATCCAATCAGAATCTTTTCTCTAGAATTCAACCATGGTCAGTTTTGACAGCCATTTCTCGCCCTATTTCAAGGGATTTTTGGGAAATCATTCTTGAAGATAATGGTCTGAACAAGAATTCTTCTTATCAGAGAAGTGACAGTTCAGAATTCTACACAATTCATTGTTCAAAACAGCATGACAGTTCGGATATTCGACTTAAATGCTAAGCAGCTTTCTACGCGTCATCAGTTACGCGTAAAAGACGGGACGAGATCAGATACTCTTTTTATCAGAGTCGGCGTAAAGTTATTCAGACTTGTCGAAGATGCACACTATTCAGACTTTATCACAACAAAATATGGCAAATCATTAAATGCGTAAAAGAAGACAATTTTATTATTCATGATTACATATGATGGAAATCCAGTTACAAAGGATTTTTCATCTTCATGATTACATATGATAGAAATCCTTGTTCTATCAAGGATTTCTCATTTTTACTTAGGATCACACCAAGAGTCTGTTCTGTCAGGTTCTCGTATTGGTGGAGATCTTTTCTGTCTTCTTCAGCAGTTAGTCGGTTTTCGCGGCCGATTAACAAAAAAATGATTAATGGCGAGAGGATACAAAACTGGGCCTGTATAAATTATTCAAGAGCCCACCCTCCGTACGCCATGACAGATTGAGTTAGGATTTAGACCCAACTCAATATTGGAAGACAAGGCCAGTTTGTTTGCCCTCGTCCACCGTCGTAACGGAAGAAAATACAGCTTCCAAGATGTGTGGTCGAATGTGACCCTTCCTCTCTCCTGGACGAATCGCCATATAAAATTGCTGATCATCCCGAGCAAAGGAAGATATGATATCCTTTTATGATCCATCGTTGCAGAGGACATTTGCTCGAAAATGCCTTCTTTTTCGATTTCTTACATGCTGGAAGAACATCATCTTCTTCTTCCCCAAGTCGACCCGACGAACCTCGGCAACCATCTCTATGTGGTGAAGGAAATATGGAAAGAACAGGTTAACTCATCAGCCTTTATATAGGCAAAAGAGAACACACCAAATCCCAACAAACTCCCAAAAATCCGCCAAGAAATCAGCCTCGAGGAATGAGTCAGACTTGACCGTTTCATGCTTTATTCAAAGTGTTTCAAATTATGAGGAATTTGAAAACTTTGAAGGGGGTCTTGTAGAAGCATGAAAAATATGCTACAGGATTATACGCAGTACGCATAAAACCCGCGTAAAACAGAGTTTCAGTGCTGTATGGCTTAAGACATGACTTCAGAGCTATCGACGTACAATAGAGCTTCAAAGCTAGTACAACATAAAATATAGCTCCAGAACAACCCGTGTAATACAGTATTTTCAGACTGCTTTAGCGTAAAAAGGTTGTTACATCGCCACTTTGGCATAAAACCTGCTCGCTTTTAATGCAGCGGGAAGGTGTATGAGGAACTCTTCGTATTCCTCGAATGAACCTGTCAGATCATGCAGTGAACCTGACTCCTGACAAAGAGTACTACACTACTACCCAGACGACGGCTGTAATGATAGTTCGGCACAGAGACCCAGACCGTCGTTTAGTGATATTTCCTTGATACAAATTACTTTTACGCATTCAAGGGAATACACTGCCTAGTTTTATATAGGCAGACGTGAGCTTTTACGCTCAACAGAAGATAAAACGAACCGCCACTTCAAAAGTTGCTCTTCGTACGGAGCTCGAGGCACGTCTCTGCAGTTATTGCGCGTAATGGGGGCAGATCTCTGCATTTAATGCACGAGATTTGGTTCTATTTTCAAAGACTGGGTGAGCCATAATTATGGCTAATACGTCCACATCATCACCTCTGCATATTACGCCATCAGGCTATTTTCAGCTATAGGAGCACGCTGTACGCTATCTCCTTGAAATATGCCGACCTGGCTATTTTCAACTATAGGAGTACGCCGTATGCTATCTCCTCGGAATACGCCAACTCAGGCTATATTTGCAAAGCATCAGGCTTCTACGCCTACTTGGTTTCTACGCCAACCTGACAGCTATTGGGTTTCTACGCCTATATATCTGCTATTGGGCTTCTATGCCTATTGGGCTTCTACGCCTATTTTGGCTTTTACGGCATCAGAACAGCTATTTAGTTTTTACGCCAACGAGACAGTTATTTGGCTTCTACGCCAATCATCTCTACGCGAGGGGCAGTTACCTACGTGGCTTGCATGCCGTGATCTTCGCAGTAGTTATACGCATTATCTCTTAATGGGACACGCGTCACACGCTTATTCAGAAGATCATTTATACGTGAGTAGGAGTTATGATAACCGTCGCGTAAAAGGTGCGGTTCTCTCCGCTGTTCAGCTTCTACGCCTATAAATAGAGACCTCCGTCCACAGAGGTCCAAGGTCGAAAGACTCGGAGAACAGAGGTCGGAAAGGTCGAAGAATTAAGAAAAAAAATCATAAAATCGAAGAGAGAGGAGCACAGACAGAGAGTAGCGATCGACGATCTTGGCATCAAGCATCCACTCCTTCTTGCAATCTTTGAAGCTATTCCTTCTTCTACAGCACTTCTTTATTATCGTGTGGTCCAAGGGACAAAGTGATCGACTACAGATCAGACTCTTATAGCAATATTTACCCAGATTAAATTTTGTACTCAACATCCTCGTATAGGATTAATAGTACTTCTTGTTTGTAAACCTAAGAAAGGGTTCCACATAAACCTATTTTTATTTCTTTCGTTTATTATCAAACAGACGCTACATGTGACGGGTTAACAAGTTTAGTTCTATTTTTGTACTTTCGTCCTTTTCTATTGTAAAACCCTATTTCTAAAAACCGTAATTTTTTTATTAATTAATAATTTAATTATAGTAATTAGTGGCTAATTAGGAGAAATAAAATTTTATTAATTTTTATTTTATGTGTTGGGGCACTTAGAGGATTTATGGGACCATTAGGAATTTTTTGGAATTTATTTCATGTAGGAGACCCCTTGAGCAGTTGCTAGCTTAACGGTGTGCATTGATATAATCTATAAAAATTTCCATGAGTATATATATATATATATATATATATATATATATATATATATATATATATATACATATATATATATATATTTTTTTTAATGTAAAAGAAAAGAAAAGAAAAGAAAAGAAAAGAAAAGAAAAGAATATTAATTAATAACTTAACAACTAATACTACTATTACTAACTATACTACAACCAACCCCTTAGCAAACGTTAGCAACCAATTCTCCTTAGCCGCCCATTGCTAATATATATAGCAGCAAGCCTTGCTAGCAAACCAAAAGAGACCCGCCCCTTTAATCACAGCACAAAACCCACGAACCCGCGGAAACCCCTTTCTCCCTATATATATATATATATATATATATATATATATATATATATATATATATATATATATATATATATATAAAATTTTATTTCTCTAAACCCTAAACCTAATCATCCAGACTCTCTCTCTTCCTATCTAGACCTAGAGAGCACCGCCACCGCAGCCGGACAACCCTGCCAGGCCGTCCAAACAAATCCCGACGACCGCGCCCACGCGCACTGCAGATTCCCACAGCGAGGTACCTGGGTTCCAGAGTTATTTTTTGTCGCCTCGCTCAACCAAACGCCACCCCGTCTTCACCGGTATGCTCACTCCTTAACCCTCTTCCATATCTGGATGATAGTAGACCTCGAACAACATGTAACCCTAGGCGAAAACAGCACCAAAGTTGGCGGACACAGACCGAATTATGGAATCGCAGAAAATTACGGTGACCACCCATATTGCCGAGTTCGTATATCCCACCATAGAGAACCGAATTCGGTGATTCTTTTGGTATGCGTAGACCACTTGACCTAGTTTAATTTTTGTTAAATAACCCTAGATTATTAACTGCTGTGGACAGAATTAAATTCTTCACAAATCCCCGTGAATCTACTTTTTCTAGATTTCTAAAAGTTATAAAACAGAGCGCGCCCCGCCAAATGGGACCGCTCCGCCGTGTACAAAGTATACCGAACGATGCACGCAGTATAACCGGACACGTAAAAATTTGTGAAAACTGATTCGGACGCGTGTGCACGCCGGAATCAGCCCATATCCGCGAACACACCCCGTGTCGCAATTTTTGTGAAAATCGTGCACATTTTGTGTATGCTTGTCAGATTGTGACAAAACTTGCGCCACTGGACTCGTGGTAACGCGCTGGTCCTGTCACCCAATTTTCACATAATTCTGAGATGGTTGACCAAGTCGCCAATTGGCGGGCCCATAGTTGACTTTTTGGACGAAATTGTGTACGACACATCGGAATCCATATTTGGACATACCGTTGGGTTCGTATTGACATCTAGAGTTTGTTTGACCTATAATTTGTCCCATTTAGAGACTGTTACCCTTGGCACATTTTTCGGTACAAACTGGGCCACACGTGGACCCCACTTTTACCCAAATTTACCGTTTTGCCCCTGTGTCCAAATTGGACGAAAGGGAAGTACTTTTTAGCTATTTTGCTTATTCGGGAACATTGGTGATATTTATTTCAGCCTCCGGAGATATTTATTCTGCTGCCATAGCTTTTGATCCTGTGTGTTGGACTTCGGGACATTACACTTTACAGCTTTCTTGCCAGGCAAGATACCCTTCCAAATTATTTACAGTATTTTGCATGCTTAGTATATTTCTGTATATTTATTGCATTTCTGTATATTTATTGCATGTGTAGTTTCTTTCAGTCATTACTATATATTAGATATGTTGACACACACTTGCCACTTAGTATCATGAGAGGACAATCAGTAGGCGTATGGGCTTTAACCACTTTGGTAACACCGTAGTCACTAGCACGTACTATGGTGGTCGTGTCCGATGATCGCTACCCCCGAGGTATGTCAATTGATGGAGTCCGAGGGTCGATACCCCAGAGGTATGTCGGCTGATGATGTCCACTGACGAGCGTATGAGTTGTGAGGATTAGATCGAGTAGCCTACCCTTGCCCATACATCGAAAAGTTGTCCTCATTTGTATTCATATAGATTGTCTTGTACAGCGTACTTATTTATTTTCAAATATTATGCATGTTTACTGTATTCAAATTGGCTTGCTTCTATATATCTTGTTACGTCCCTCTGAGGACCTGGTCCCTTTCCAGGTGTATCTGTTCTTGAGTATTTACAAAAGCGCAGATTTGGATGGTTATAGATTTTTCGTGGATATCTTCTCTCCGAGCCCGTGATTGTTAGCTGGTATTCTTATATTGTGTTTATGGTGTTGTACTTTTCCATTCGAGTTGGTAGTGGATTTGTTTCCATCCAACTATCATCCTTAGATACTTATGTTGAGATCTAGTTATATAGATGCTGGTTATTCATTTATATTGATTTTCTGTGGATGAGATTTAGATTGTATCCTATGACTTGTGATATATGTTTATACCACTTGTGGATTGATATTCATATTACAGCGTACGTGTGGATTTTGGTTTCCATATATTGGAGTTGCCATATCCATACGGCTGGCATGCTTACGTGTCCTAGTCCTACGTATTTTTGGGACTGGGGCATGACATGTTTTTGTGGTGGCCCATGCAGGTCAAGAGCATATTGTCTCGGTTACGTTACTGTATCGAACAAGCCTGCACATAGGAATAGAGTATAGGATCTCATCCATAATTGACTATGATCCATCTTCCTCCTATCTGTTCTATCTGAATAATTATATCCTGCTTGATTCCTGTACTTCCCTAATAGTTCTTTGAGTATAGCCTTCTGCTAGAATATAGGAACCCCTGTTATTAGGATGATAATTATGGTAGCACACCTATTAAGAATACAACGAGAATATAGACACACCACTAAGTTTAGAATATCTAGTGAACCCTAGAATTCCTTATCTATAGATTGGTTTACCATTACCCCTTGATGTATTATGAAGACTTGAGAGTAGTACAGACGCTACTAGAGTTAGTTAGAAGTTTTATCATAATGTTTGACCCTAGTATTGTGGAACCAATAGAAAACCAAAGTTGAATATTAGGACTGAACCTAACCTTCATAGTTAGATAAGTATTGGAGAACTATAAACTTAGATCATTATCTTATTATTTATAGCCAGCACCTTAGGAAGCCTAGAGGAATGTAATTAACACTTTTCCTTGATCATACCTCGAATATAGCAACTAGCATACCACTCCTCCTTAGAAAACTATGATGCTATCTACAGCCCTCTATTTTTAATTTTATATATTGTTCCTTTGCGACCTTAGCGTTCGCTAATTGTGCGACAACTAAATTTTGTTCTTCTACTCTTCATCTTTCAACTCGTGCCATCTGACACTTCTGATTGTAGGCCAGGTAATTTATTCTGTGTTAAGGACATATAGTTGCTGGGATTATAGTTGTAAATGTTAAATTTTAAAATTTTGTGCTTAGTAGTTAGAACTTGATAGTTTAAGCTATTTTTGTAGATTGAGACCTGGTGCTTATCCCTTAGTTTTAAATTGCGTAACGTGTATCCCCACCTCGATACGAGTTAGATCTTTTCCCCTTGACGGCCAGTAACTCTTCTGTCCTTATTATTGACACTTGCTCTATGAGCACTATGATTAAGACTTAGGACGACCATGACCTATGTAATGAAAGAGGATACCCTAATAAGTACCAAGACCCCTTCTCGTAGACCTTAACAGGAGATTCTATGTTATCCTTAAGACAATTACAGTATTAGTTTATTTTTATAAGTTGGGTAGTATACCTCACAATATAGTACCACTTAGTCTTTTGACCTATTATTGAAGTGTGAATGAACAACATTAACTGTATGCTAGCTTAGGACGACAGTATTTTTTTCCAGACTGTAGAACTTAGAGACTATACCCCTACTTTGTCGACTATCGACTTAGACAAGGATTAGTATGACAACTGTAGAGATTATAGAGTCTTATCTTTTGTGAACTTGAATTATTATGTACCTTCTTTCATCATAATCCAGCGTATTTATGTTTGCTGTACTACCTTGACTTATGCTGCTATTATAGCCTAGTTTTTGCAAGCTTATTCTTTTATCGAGCTTGCTCATGACATATGTATTATTGGGTGCACACAATGATACAATTGCCTAATCAGAATCGGTGTATTAAGGTCTAGCTAACCTTAGTGCGCTTGGTTCGCTCTTCGCATGACTACTTTACGTGGATTGAGATATATGGTAGTAAACGGATATACTTGCCCCTAGATATGTCTGACACATCGTATCGGTTACATAACTGTACTAATACGAGCATGTAAATAGGAAGTTACCAAAAATATGATTTCAATCCACAATTGTCCTGACAACTCTCTCTCTCTTCGAATTCTTTAATCTCTTTGAACCTCGTACTTGTATTCTGTCACCTTCACCTTGAATTCTTTATTATTGCTCTCCGTCTTCCCCTATTTCGGAAAGACGAAACCTCGTGCTGGTATAAGTTGACACTGATAGTACTAGATATACCCCATAAGGCTAATCACATGACTTAGTGACTCTCTTTTATAATTGATTAAGGGCATATCATAGGTGATATGTTTGGTGTTAAAACTTTGAGGATTGAATAACATGATTAAATAATTTGAGGAATAGTTTTCCTAAATGTATAGCCTTAGGTGATAGATGGATAAATTTTAAGTTCGGTAGATTATGAACCCCTCACCCAAAAATTAGACCTACTTGGCGGAGATAGTGAGACTAAGGCTAGATTGAATCCAGTAGAAATAGAACATGGTATTCTTTTTTTATTTAATTTTTGTAATAATTATATCACTTAGCGCACCTTACCGTGCTCCGATAATTAGAGTACTACACTAGCCACTACCTTCCTATAAATTTCACACCCTTATCCTAGACGTGTCCATCATCCAATTCTCATCTTTGTACAATTTTCCAATTTTTGGGTGCTTTTATGCAAAAGGGCATTAAGATGTCCACACCACTGGACATGACACATGAAGAAACCTATTTTTTTTGCTTATGTGGATTTTCCTATAATTTTTTGGGATATGCAACGCGCAACATCGTCCACCCCTTTAAACTTGGCCTTGCATTTTAAACAATGCAAATCTTATACCATCATTGACATTCTATCGTGGCTTAATTTTAATTTCGAGGACGAAATTTTTATAAGTTGGGTAGAATGTAAAACCCCTATTTCTAAAAATCGTAATAATTTTTTTTATTAATTAATAATTTAATTATAGTAATTAGTGGCTAATTAGGAGAAATAGATTTTTATTAATTTTTATTTTAGGTGTTGGGGCACTTAGAGGATTTATGGGACCATTAGAAATTTTTCGGAATTTATTTCATGTAGGAGACCCCTTGAGCAGTTGCTAGCTTAACGGTGTGCATTAATATAATCTAGAAAATTTTCCATGAGTATATATATATATATATATATATATATATATATATATATATATATATATATATATATTAATGGAAAAGAAAAGAAAAGAAAAGAAAATAATATTAATTAATAACTTAACAACTAATACTACTATTACTAACTATACTACAACCAACCCCTTAGCAAACGTTAGCAACCAATTCTCCTTAGCCGCCCATTGCTAATGTATATAGCAGCAAGCCTTGTTAGCAAACCAAAAGAGACCCGCCCCTTTAATCACAGCACAAAACCCACGAACCCGCGGAAACCCCTTTCTCCCTATATATATATATATATATATACATATATATATATAATTTTATTTATCTAAACCCTAAACCTAATCATCCAGACTCTCCATCTTCCCATCTAAACCTAGAGAGCACCGCCACCGCAGCCGGACAACCCCGCCAGGCCGTCCAAACAAATCCCGACGACCGCGACCCCGCGCACTGCAGATTCCCATAGCGAGGTACCTAGGTTCCGGAGTTGTTTTTCGTCGCCTCGCTCAACCAAATGCCACCCCGTCTTCACCGGTATGCTCACCCCTTAACCCTCTTCCATATCTGGATTATAGTAGACCTCGAACAACACGTAACCCTAGGCAAAAATAGCGCCAAAGTTGGCGGACACAGACCAAATTATGGAATCGCAGAAAACTACGGTGACTACCCATGTTGCTTAGTTCGTATCTCCCACCACAGAGATCCAAATTAGGTGATTCTTTTTGGTATGCGTAGACCACTTGACCTAGTTTAATTTCTGTTAAATAACCTTAGATTATTAACTGCTGTAGACAGAATTAAATTCGTCACAAAATCCCGTGAATCCACTTTTCCCAGATTTCCAAAAGTTGTGAAACGGAGCGCGTCCCGCCAAACGGGACTGCCCCGCCATGTACCAAGTGTACCGAACGGTGCACACAGCGTAACCGGACACGTAAAAATTTGTGGAAACTGATTCGGACGAGTGTGCGCGCCGGAATCAGCCCGTATCCGTGGACACACCCCGTGTCGCAACTTTCATAAAAGTCGCGCGCATTTTGTGTACGCTTGTCAGATTGCGACAAAACTTGCACCACTGGACTCGTGGTAACGCGCTGGTCCTGTGACCCAATTTGCACGCAATTCTGAGATGGTTGACCAAGTCGCCAATTGGCGGGCCCTAAGTTGACTTTTTGGATGAAATTGTGTCCGGCTTATCAAAATCCACATTTGGACATACCGTTGGGTTCGTATTGACATCTAGAATTTATTTGACCTATAATTTATCCCATTTAGAGATTGTTATCCTTGGCACATTTTTTGGTGCAAAATGGGCCACACGTGGACCCCACTTTTACCCGAATTTACCCTTTTGCCCTTGTGTCCAAATTAGACGAAAGAAAAGTACTTTTTAGCTATTTTGCTTATTCTGGGAACGTTGGTGATAGTTATTTCAGCCTCCGGAGATATTTGTTCTGCGGCCATAGCTTCTGATCTTGTGTATTGGACTTCGGGATGTTACACTTTACAGCTTTCTTGCCAGGCAAGATACCTTGCCAAATTGTTTACAGTATTTTGCATGCTTAATATATTTCTGTATATTTATTGCATTTCTGTATATTTATTGCATGTGTAGTTTGTTTCAGTCATTACTATATATTAGATATGTTGACACACACTTGCCACTTAGTATCATGAGAGGACAATTAGTAGGCTATGGGCTTTAACCACTCTGGTAACACCGTAGTCACTAGCACGCACTATAGTGGTCATGTCCGATGGTCGCTACCCCCGAGGTATGTCGATTGATGGAGTCCGAGGGTCGCTACCCCAGAGGTATGTCGGCTGATGATGTCCACTGACGAGCGTATGAGTTGTGAGGATTAGATCGAGTAGCCTACCCTTGCCCATACGTCAAAAAGTTGTCCTTATTTGCATTCATATAGATTGTCTTGTACAGCGTACTTATTTATTTTTAAATATTATGCATGTTTACTGTATTCAAATTGGCTTGCTTCTATGTATCTTGTTACGTCCCTCTGAGGACCTGGTCCCTTTCTAGGTGTATCTATTCTTGAGTATTTGCAGGAGCACAGATTTGGATGGTTATAGATTTTTCGTGGATGTCTTCTCTTTGAGCCCGTGATTGTTAGCTGGTATTCTTATATTTTGTTTATTATGTTGTACTTTTCCATTCGAGTTGGTAGTGGATTTGTTTCCATCCAACTATCATCCTTAGATACTTATGTTCAGATCTAGTTATATAGATGCTGGTTATTCATTTATATTAATTTTCTGTGGATGAGATTTATATTGTACCCTATGACTTGTGATATATGTTTATACCACTTGTGGATTGATATTCATATTACAGCGTACGTATGGATTTTGGTTTCCATATATTGGAGTTGCCATATCCATACAGCTGGCATGCTTACGTGTCCTAGTCCTACGTATTTTGGGGACTGGGGCGTGACATCCATCAATTTGATTTGATTACTTCCTTAGTACCTTGTAGTTGCTTGTGATATAATTAGTATAGTTAGTAGTGTAACCTTGACTGAGATTACAATACCATAATAAACGGAGACCATCCCCATACATGTTGACAATAATCAGTAATTTTTTGAATATTGTGCTTTGTGCCTAATATTAATTAATAGGATTGTCACCCTCACATTTCTAGATGAGGGTATTTTTATCATTTTGCCTAATATTTTATTTCAAGTGGTTAATATTAATTAGTGTGCTATTATTTAATATTGTGCTTTGTGATATTTAATTTATAGTTAGTGGGCTAGCATAGTATTTTAGACTTGATACTAGTCAACCAACTTAGGCTTGGCATGACATATTAAACCCAACATTTGGGCTAGGCCCACTAGACTCATCCTTTTCATTAATTAGGAGAATAGAATTAACCTCCATTAGTAGTAGAAGCTTCCCTAAGTAACCCTTCTAGTAAATACCCTTCATGAATAATTAGTGGAGGGTATTTTGGACCTTACATGTTGCTTGGGAGATAGAAAAGGAGACAGACCAGATTTAAGGGGATTTCCTTCTCTCTCTACCTTATTTTACTCTATTCGAGATCATGAATTTGATTCATGCCTAATTCACTTCATCCCTCTATCAAATTCCTTCCAATTCACTCTTATTTTCTCTAATTCCCATCAATTGAAGAGCATTGGAGCTTAGAATTACAAGGAGCACTTGGAGAAGGAGCATTAGTGAAGAGCTTGTGTCTAGATCGTGTCCGTGGGAGCAATTCATTGGGAATCCATCTCCTAATAGGTATAATTCTGAATTCCCCTCTAATTTAGGTTTTAAATATTGTAATTGACCATTAGGAACCCTTCTATAGGATATGACTACATATAGAAAGAAGTTCTAGGCTTAATTAATGTATATTGTAACTTCTACATAGGTTTTTGTGTTCAATTAGGGAGAATTACGAGATTGATGCACCAAGTGTGTGTCATAGAACTAAATTAGTCTAATTAGACTTAGATCGGGGTTGTGGGACTAGCTACGTGTCCATAATTGGATACGAGTAGGCTGTATCATGATACAGTGTGATACGATATGAAACGTGTCTTATTTTGGGTGATTTGTGTGAATTTCCTTTAATTCCTATTGTAACTAGTTGTAATAATTATATATAGGTGTTTTTGTTATGTGGGAATGATTAATAAGTAGAATTTATGGGTTTTGGTATGTTGGTTGATGGTGTATCATGACACTATGAGAGTATCATGACTATTGCATTCTAGGTGTTTGATATTATAATTGTAGTATTGGTGAGAGTATTATCTATAGCATCATAAAGATAGGTATACATACATACTTGTGTTATATATATATATATATTATAGTGAGTGGTGTGTAAGATATATTCAAGGGGATGCACCTGTGTTAGTATAAAACTCATGTGTGTGTTTTGAGCAGCACATATATTATTGTGCATAGTGCTGTTGATGGGGGTAATTGAGTAGGACTAATGGCAGTAGGAGGAGAAGTGAACTGTGCTCGAGTGGAAAGTGAATGGGCTGTGTGAAATCACAATGTGTATATAGTATCATATCTTTTTTAGAGTTGTGGTTCTTGCGAACACTATTAACGGCTGCTAATGGTGTATCAGAGATAGGTTTCAGATGTGGGGATGGGGAGTTCAATTGATGTTCTTGGTTGTGCGGGTGTTTCACTCAAGTGTGTGCTGATACAAGCATGTATCAGAGAGTATTCAGTGATCTGGGTTCAGATGTGGGTGTCCTGCATTGAGATAAATGACTCAAGTATCAAGTATGGTATGAGGGTTATGAGTATCAGTCAAATGAGGATTGGTATTTGAAACGTTATGTGGTATGAGTGTGAGGTTGGTGCTAGAATAATTGTTAGTGCAATGTTTTGGACCTGTGTGTATTTCAATTCATAAGTGAACCTGTGTGTGATGGTTGGTGATGGTACTTGATTTGTGTGTGTTATGAGCTTCTGTGTGTTAGAGATGATAGAAAGAATGAGGGAGTATTGGTATCTGGTATCAATAAGGGTGTGGGTATGTTGGAAGTAATATCAGTATATGTTTGGAGATTGAAGAGGGGGACACAACAGAGCAAAGGGGATATTGCAGTGAGCAACTATGAGGGTGTCAGGGTTGTAGTACAAACCAATGAGCCTGATGCATATCAGTGCACTGGAGCAGGCAACAACTTTGCCAATTAGTAGCAGTCAGTATAGGGGAAGGGAGCACTGCCATGAGCAGTTTTGACTGCAACTGCTGCAGTCCATTCTTGGTACAGGCAATCTCACTGCATCAAAGTGCAGTACTATGCAAAAGTTAAGTTAGCAACATTGTTAGCAGTAGATAAGAGTATCATTTAAGTATCAATTAGTAGTAATGATAGTTAGTAAGTATGATGTCAGTTGTTAAGGTATATGCATTAGTTACTAAGTTAATAGTTAGTGCATTAGAATGTCAAGTTAGGAGTGTATTGTAAGTATGATAGTAGTATCAGTTAGTTGGTATTTATATAAGTGAGTTAAGATGTATCAGTTAGTATTGGTTCCAGGTTTAAGTATCAGTGTTTAGTATCAGTTATTGGTAGATATCAGTTGTAGATGAGTTAGTGTATATATATGTATTAGATAAGTTAGTATACGATATTGGTATGATATCATTTAGTTAAGTTAATATTGTATATAATGTTAATGTAAAGATTAGTTAGTATGTTTTTATCAACATGTTATTAATTAGAAAGTTAGTATATGGATAGATATAAGTTAATGTTGTTAGATACCAACTAATTAGTGTTGTGATATAAGTTATTAGTTAGCAATATATGGTAATATAGAGCTTGCTAGTTAATAGTAATATAAATTGTTGGTGTTAATTGTTTGTGGTAGAAAACGAAAGAATGAAAGATGTATTCAATATGGGGTTTACACAGAACCCGCCTTCTTTGGTTTACAAACAAACTTGTACAATATAATCCTATACGAGGATGTGGGAGTACAATTTATTTAATCTGGGTATAAATTGCTATAGGTGTCTGATCTGCAGTCGATCACTTTAGCCCTTGGACCACACGATGGTGAAGAAGTGCCGTAGAAGACAGGAAGCAGCCTCGGGGGTTGCAGAAAAGGGTGGATGCACGATGCCCAGGTCGTCGATCCCTATCCTTTGTCCGAGCTCCGTGTTCCTCTCTCTCTCTCTCTCGATCTCCTCTCTCCTTGCTCGATCTTTAATTGTTCGACCTCTTCTCTGAGTCTTCAATTGTTCGATCTTTTAATTTGTCGACCTTTTTCCCCATTGATAGGGGTCTCTATTTATAGAGTTTTTGTGACAGTGACCACTCAGTTGGTGTAAAAACCGAGGAGCGGACAACACAGCACCCTTTTACACGATGGTTAAAGTAACCAATGCCTGCGTATGGATGATCTTTTGAATGAGCGTGTGACACGGGTCCAACTAAGGGACACAACGCGTACAATTGCTACGAAGATCACAGCGTAAAAGCCACGTAGGTAGGTATCCCCCGTGTAGAAGAGGTGGGCGTAAAAGCCGATGTCTGTCATCGTGGCATAGAAGCCAAGTAGGCATAGAAGCCGGGTGGGCGTAGAAGCCCGATAGGCATAGAAGCCGAACAGGCATGGAAGCTGAACAGGCATAGAAGCCGAGCAAGCATAGAAGCCGAATGATCGTAGAGACTGAGTGGGCGTTGAAGCCGAACGGGCGTTGAAGCCGAATAGGCACAGATCCTGGGCGTAGAAGCCGCTGCGTACCGTGCCAAAATGCTGATATGGACATCTTTAGCCGGAGATCTCGGCTTTTGAAGATATAACCAAATCCCTTGCATTAAATGCAGAGATTCGCCATCATTCTGTGCATTAAATGCGGAGGCGTATTTTTGAAGGTCTGCAGCTCTCCTGTGTGTTCGTCGCAGAGACGTGCCTCGAGAAGGCTGTTACCGCCTTGTCCACCAATCGCAGAGACGTGTCTCGAGCCCTGCGCAACGTGCAGCTTTTGACGTGGCAGACGGTTTGTCCACTGTGGAGCGTAAACAGCTCACGTCTGCCCGTGTAAAACAAGGCGGTGTATTCCCTTGCACGCGAAAGAGCGATTAAGCTGAGGGGACTTCAGTAAACGACGGCTTGGTGATATCTTAACCAAATCCACTGTATTAAATGCAGAGATCTGCCATCATACTGTGGAGCGCGTCCCGAGGGGTCTGCCACTGTTTCCAGCCGTCGTCTGGGTAGCCGTGCAGCACTTTTTGTCAGAAGTCAGGGGTCAGATTCACTGCGTGACTTGACAGGTTCGTTTTGCGGAAGACGAAGCGTTCCTCGTACGCTTTAAGCTGCTTTGAGAGCGGCTGAGTTTTACGCCATGGAGGCGATAAAGAACTCTTTTTTATGCTGGGGCGGCCTGGACGTACCGTATTTACGCGGATGGTCCCTTGAGCTCATATTTCATGCTGTATTTGGCAGAAGAGCTCTGTTGCATGTTCAACGGCTCTGGAGGCCTCTGCTTACGCTGCTCTGTATTAAGATACCGCGTAGATCCTCCCAGCATATTTTTCATGCTTCTACAAGACCCCCTTCAAAGCTTTTAAATTCATCAGAATTTGAAACGCTTTGAATGAAGCATGAACGGCCCCTCGTAACTCGAAACGTCTCTGAGTGGAGCGTTGAAACGGTCAAGTTTTGACGCGTTCTTTTAGGCCGGTCTTAATGGCAGATTTATTGGGGGTAGGTGTGACCTCGCTTGCCTATAAAAAGGCTGAGGAGTTAACCTGTTTCTTCCCACATTTCCTTTTACCACGCTGAGATAATCGCCGGAGTTCGTCTGGTCGACCTGAGGAAGAAGAAGACCATGTTCTTCCAGCATGAAAGGAGTCGAGAAAGACGGCGTCTTCGAGCAAGTGTCCATTGCAACGATGGATCAAGGAAGAATATCTTAGCCTCCCTTGCTCGGGATAATCAGCAACTTTATGTGGCCTCTCACTCGGAGAGTGGGGAGGGGTCACCTTTGACCAGGCCGCTTGCAAGTGGCTCCTCCTCTCGTTACCTTTGGTGACGAGAGGCAGACAGACCGGCCAGAGTGGCGGTGGTCTGTAGGGAAGCAGAGTTACCCTGCTTTGGAGGATGGGTCTATGCCCAGTTGTGTATCCTCCTGCCACCGATCATCTTCTTGGAAGAAGGGGAAGACCTTTGTAGAGGGGATTTCCCTCATATGTAATCACAAAAATAAAGAAAACCCCTGTAGACAGGATTTCCCTCATATGTAATTATAATTTTAACTTTTAATAAAGTCATCTTTCTTCTCTGCATATGATCGTCTTTGCCATATGTTGCTGTGAAGTGTGAATATGTGTAGCTTCGACACGTCTGATTCTTTACGCTAACTCTGATAAAAAGAGTACTAGGCCCTGTCCATAGAACGCTGTTGAGCATTTTGAACATTTGGAACTGTCCTGTTGCTAGGACTGAGGGACCGCGTAGAGTTTTTCTGATGAACAGAACTTTTTGTTCAGACTTCGTCTTCAAGAATGATCTCTCAAAAATCCCTTGGAACAGGGTCGAGGCTTTGGCCATCAAAAACTGAATTGCCATCTTGATAGACGAGATGTTCGGACTGAAGTCTGGATGAACCTCCAATTTTGACCCGAGAAGAGTAATTTCTCAATGTTTGAACTCTGCATGCTTCGGGTACTTGGGATGCTTTGGGTCAAGAACGAGTATCTTCTGTGTGAACTTTTTGTATTTGACCGCTTGGAGAACTCGTCCGGATACACGGAAAGTCAGAGATCCGTCGTGTAGATGAGCTGGGAATCCTGAGTTCATAGCTTATTGAGCGTAGAAAGCCACCGAGCATGAGATCGTGGGTTTGTATCTGCTAAGCGTGAAGTCGTAGGTTTGTAGCCTCTCGAGCATAAAAGCTACTGAGCACAAAAGGCATCCGGGCATAAAACCATAGACTTGTAGCTGGCGAGCGTAAAACCGTAGATCCGTTGCTGTCGAGCGTAGAAAGCCCCTTAGCGTAGAACTGTAGATTCGTAGCCTGTTTAGAGAAAGAAATCTTCGAGCGTAGGGTCTGTGGACCTGTTGCTTCTGAGCGTAAACTAAACGCCACCGAGCGTGAGATCGTAGGTTTGGTAACTGCTGAGCGTGAAGTCGTAGGTTTGTAGCCTCTCGGGCATGAAAGCTACTGAGCACAAAAAGGCATCCGGGCATAAAACCATAGACTTGTAGCTTGCGAGCGTAAAACCGTAGATCCGTTGCTGTCGAGCGTAGAAAGCTCTTTAGCGTAGAACCACGAACCTGCTTTGCACGAAAACTCTTCGAATTTGCTGACTGTCCGTCTTCCGAGAGTAGTGGGCTGACGTAGCATCCAATCATAACCAACTATTAATTACGAGATTTGGTTAGGGTTTCGAGGAATCCATCCGAGGATTCGAGGAGTCGATCCGACCCCTATATATATCTCGAGTTTTGGAGAGAAAACTTTTCATTCGTCTGCTGCGAAAGAGAGTCTTCGTCTGTTCGAGTTTTTCTCCGTTGCTTCTCCGAGCACTCAGAGTCTTCCAGAAATGGCGCTGAAGCAAACCTCCTCCGCTAAGGGAAAGAGTGTAGGTTCTTCTTTCCATTCTTCTATCCCGGCGAGGGAGTCTTCGGTTGGGGAAGGCGAACTTCATCCTGAGCAAAGTATCCCGCCGACGAGCAGCGCTCCTGGCCTTAGAGGTAGAGCCCTTTTTGGATGACATAAAATGACGAAAAATCTTTCGCACACGTTGAACGTGACCGCGCTAGGTCGTCTTCTGTGCTGATAGCCTCTTTGAGGAAGATGATGCACGAAGACGTTTTCATCTTTTACGCCCATATTTCTAATGTGCCAGCGTAAGGGCTCTATCATTTTCCCAGTTCTGGGCGTAACAGCTCCGACTGTCGAAAATGTGGTGTATACTATAAAGTTTTAGTTTTACGCCTGGGGACGGAACCTTCGGCGTAATAACTAGGATTTTTGGTAGCCTGGCGTAAAGCACGGATCGTACGCTGCCAGTTATGTCTCTGGATGAGACTTCCTGCATAAAATGGCCAGGTTTGTACAGTCTTGGCGTAAAGCGCAGACTGTCATTTCTCAGTCCTCATGCTGCAAGATTTCTAATTAATGTTTTTCTCGCGCTTTTGCAGTTAATTTGGGTGAGTCTCCCCTGGCTGAGGTGATGGGTTCTGCCGCCGGGATGCCGCACTCGAACTATCTGGAGGATCTGTCCCACGTGGCATTTCCTATCTCCGGACCCCAGCTATGTCATCTATGTAGCATTCCACCATTTTGCGTAGATGCTCATGGAATATGTTACTCATAGCTCGTTGGTATGTTGCCCCGGCGTTCTTTAATCCGAAGGGCATTACTGTATAGCAATATACCCCCAGTGGTGTTCGGAAGGAGGTATGCTTCTCGTCTCCAGGATGCATCTTGATCTGATTGTACCCCGAGAATCCGTCCATGAAAGACATGCGTTCAAAACCGCAGGTGTTGTCGATCATGATGTCTGTGATGGGAAGAGGGAACTCATCCTTGGGGCAGGCCGTATTCAGATCCCGGTAATCGATGCAGATGCATATTTTCCCATTTTTCTTCACGATTGGGACAACGTTGGCGACCCAGTCGGGATGTTGTTCCTCCCGAATAAAACTGCAGGCTATCAACTTTTTGACTTCGGCTTCAATGGCGTCCATCATATCCGGGCGGAACCGGCACTGGTGTTGCTTCACCGGCTTTGAATCGGGTGATATGTTGAGTTTGTGGGTAGCCATCTCTGGATCAAGTCCTGGCATATCCTTATAATTCCACGTGAAGACATCGATGTATTCTTTTATCAGTTGAATAACTTCTTCCCTTTCGGCTGGGAAAAGATTGTTACTGATAAATATTGGCCTCGGTGAGAGTTCATCCCCAACGTCGATCTGGATAACTTTATCTTCAGTGGGAGGTTCTCTCTGCTCGAAGCGGAACTCCCATTGTGTATCCATCTGTTGAGCCCAAGAGTCATTTTCGAACGGCTCAGACTCTGGCTCGTTCGCTCCACAGGGATCTGTCATTACCATATTTACTGATAATGTCCGGTCGAGAGCGTCCGGTGAGTAGGGGGGTGACGAGCCGTCTTGATAGGAGGAAAGGACATTCTTGCCTGATTTGGAGGAGGCGATATACCCTAACCCGAAATGGGTCTATTGATAGCGGGGATTGCTGAACAGTGGCGTTCGTCTGCCCTTCCCGTAGTTGAGGCCTGGCTTCTGCTCCAAGTCGTAGCCCATGCTTTGTATGATCCTCAATGCCTGTATTGGTGGACCTGCATCTTCTCAGTATTGTTATCGAGAGGATCCTCTTGGACCGTCGGTTGATTGCGCATGCGGCCAAAGACTATTGTACGCTGGTTGCCGCAGGTAGACAGGACGAGGAAGATAGAGTCCTCTTGTGGTCCGTATGCCGCGACGACATTGGATGATGATGTCACCTCCCATATGTACGGGTGATAGGAATCCATAGCTGCCAAGAATTTTTGTGCTATAGGTTCTATATCGTCATGGGGAGAGGATTCCTGGTTCAGAATCAGAGCGTTGACATACTAGAAAAGAGGATATTTATTATCATCTGGGGCTCGGTTCCTGGTTGCATTTACATCAGTTGGCTGCTTGTGGCGCCGGAGGTTGATGACCAAGGGAGGAAGCTTCCGGTTTGAAGTGATCACGAGAGGATCACCCCCTTTTCCTGAACCGGATCTGTTAAGGCGGATAGCCATAGGTTCCATGGCCTTTGGACGAGTGGTTCGTCCCTTTACCCTGATTGACAGTGGTAGTGCGACAGAGGGTTCTTCTGGCTCCCGGTGGGATTCCTTCTCTGCCTCGTCTGACACCTCTTTCGTGTGGTCATGAGAGTACAACACGGCATTGGAATAGTAGGATTCTACTCCTTTGAATGAGTTTAAGTCAGCAACCTCCGTTCGTATTGTTCCTTGTGCGTCTACATATTTAAGACATTGATGTAGAGTTGAAGGAACAATGTTGTGGTCGTGGATCCACGGTCTTCCCAGCAAGATGTTGTAGGATACCTCTGAATCGATGACGTAACATATGGCTACTGAGGTTGCCAATTTGGATCCTCAGGCGAATTTTTCCCAAAGGCTTGCTCTTTCCAGCGTTGAAACCCACGATTGTGGTGGTGGTGAAAGCTAACTCGCTAGTAGGGATCCTCAGTGGCCTGAGCAGACTGTGGGGGATTATGCTGATTGACGATCCCGGATCTATGTGAATCCGGTCGACCTCCATGGAACCGACGTACCTGGTGTAATAGAGGGGCCTGTCATGCTTGTTATGTTTCAATAGCATGTCGTCTTGAGTGAAAGTGATATTCGGCACCACCTCCATCACACTGTGGCACTGGGGACACGCCACTGGTTCTTCGTCGGGGGACTTGAGCTGGGTCAAGCATGCCTCTGCCTGCATTAGTGCTTCACTCAGGTCTAGACGAGTGTCCTGGGAGAGCCTGAGTAGCTCGAAGATGGACAGCCTGGCTGGTGTATTAGTCAGTTGGGCCAGGATGTCAAAGTTGTAGGGCTTTTCTAAACCTTTGTTAGGGATGTTTCTCACAGGTTTATCAAAGCGAACTTCCTTCTGCTTTCCCTTGTCCGTTGGAGTCGGCCTTGCAGGATCGGTCTCTGGCCCGACGGACTCGGGTCCCGAAGGTTTGGTGGCCGAACTACCCGCCGGTGCACCTTCCTGATTTGCTTCGTAGTCATTGAGGTAAGCTCTCCCTGAACGGGTTGCGGCTAGTACCTCGTCCTCGTCTGACGGTGCAGAAGTTGCAACCATATGACATGGTTTGCATTTGGAGCTCTTTCTAGACGCAGCTCTAGGAGCATTAGACTCTTTCTCAAGCTCTGATACCAGATCCGGATGAACCCACATGATCTCGCCTCGTCGGGTGGTTAGGGGTACCAGGTCGTAATTTTGACCCCTTGCTGGAGGGAGATTGATGATGTTCATCGTGGTCCGAGAGATAGGCGCAACACCATTCGGGACCTCCTGGGGAGGCAGATTGCTAAACTGTAGAGAGACCATGTTGGCTGTGACTGTCTTCTCAGTGTTGTGCAGGGTTATGGCTTTGGCATTGATCAAATCCTGGATCTTCCTTTTCAGTATGTAACACGCCTTTGTCGGGTGGTGCACATATCTGTGGAAGATGCAGTATTTGGGGTCGTCAGTACTGCCGACTTCTTGGGGCCGTTTCAACTCCAGAAGGGTGATCTTGCCACTTTTGACGAGACACTCGAATATACTTGGGATATCCTCGTCGTCAAAGGAGTAGACTTCTACGGGCCTGGACGTCCCTGGTCTCGTTTGCGTGGTTGCCGCAATCTTTTGTCTGGACGTATTGACCGTCAGAGCTTCTTTCCCTTTTGGACCACGAGGATGGTCGCTGCTGGGAGATGACTTCTTGCCTTTGTCAGAGGCGGAGATCATAATGCCATTGTCGCGCGCCTTGCGACTGTTGTCTTCAGCGGCTATGGCCGAGAGGATGAACGAGGTCCAATCACGGAACTGATATGGTCCTGTGAACACCGAGACCACGGGAAGGAGGTTTTTCCTGCAAATGTCTACCAATGCAGAGTCTGGCACTCCTGGAGGCATCTGTAAGGTGGCCGAACGAAAACGCTCGATGAAGGCGCGAACGTCTTCTTTTTCTCTTTGCTTGACTTCGATGAGAGAGGACATGGACATGTCCATTCCTCCCTCGTAGAATCGCATGAAGAATAAAGCTTTGAAGTCTTCGAAAAAAGTGATGCAGTTGTCCGCCAAGCTACGGTACCACTGATAGGCTACTCCCGAGAGGCAGCCTTTGAACACCCGGGTGAGGAGGGCGTCGTTCCCTTGCAGCAACACCGTCATAATGGTAAAATAGTTCATGTACTGACTTGGTGATGTTTTCCCCTCGAACAGGGCCATGGTCTGAGGTTTGTACCTCGGAGGGAAAGGGACCTCTTCCCAGATAGCTGGGTAAGGCTGGTTGATTCCCAGTTTCTTGAGCTAATCTTTGTGCTTCAAGGCGTCAAATTGGGCTTTCAACTCTCGCACTGCCTGCATCGGATTTTCAGCCGGAGGCGGAACTACGGAGTGGTGCGGAGTTGGCTGCATTGTGACTCCAATGGGAGGCAATATATTCTCCGAAAGCGGAGGAACCGCTAACTCTTGATCTAGAGCAGGTCCTTGGCTTGGATTAGATGGTGGCAAGTCCACCCCCACACGTATCTGAGTTGGCGGGACCGATGCTTGAGCCATGGTAGTTGCGTGCTGGGTTAGCATCATCTGGTGCATGTTTTCCATCATGGATTGCATTTGTTTCAGAGATGTTTCCAGCGTAGTGATGCGTTGCTCCGCGTTTCCTGATGGTGAAGCCTCCTCGCGTTCATCTCCAACGGCATAAACTCTCATCTCCCTGGGTGTCGTCGAAGGATGAGTGTAGGTCACTGTAGAAGTCGACTCTACGCTTTCAGCATCTGATTCAGGGGCCTGGCGATCCTCAGCGTCGGAATCAGAAGAGGATGAAGCTGGTCGTCGTGATCTTGCACGTGTGTTTTGGAATACTCCGACTTCAGCGTTTCTGAGGAGTTCATTGAACCTCCTTCGGCTCGGAGGCCTGGAGGGATGACGTCTTGAGTTCGAACCCCGTCTAGGCATACGTGAAGCCATGTTCACAGATGCATGCGCGGGCTCCTTTCCCTGAAAAGACAGAGAGTAGCTTAACCGGTCGAAGACCGGTCGTCTTGTATTAGAGAAGCAACAGTTAATCACAACTCTATGGCTATTACAACAGTGCTCGTCAGGAGGCGTAATAGACATATTGGAAGGTTCCCTCTCTTTGCGCTTCTGGATTAGATATTTGTGCAGGTCAGGAGGAGTTGCAGAAGAGGATGATCGTTTGCTTCCTCTGCTCCCATCAGTGGTCATGTGGAGGTTGGGCACCATGGCGCTTGCTGTGCCACCTGTGTACAACAGGTTGGCCATCTGGGTGGCGGGTAACCCCCGGCGTATCTTGGAGATTTGCTCAGGCTGGCGTGAAGCTGAAGAGGTCCTCAGTCGGCCATCGGCTTCTTGCATAATCCGGAGGGTATGCAGATTGTTCCCTCGCTGGCGTGAGGGCCGAGCAGTTACGCATTCCACCGTCTGTTTTCCCCCGCGGAGATCACAGCGCTCATCTGGTTCCCCGTAGAGGTCAGACGTCGTCTCGTATGCGGAGCGTGACCTGTACTTCTGTTTTGGCGCTAAGGCATCATCAGAAGTTTTGTCTGTGCCGCACGTAGCGGGAGACTGATTTCTGCCCGTAAGGCGCAGTGGATACTCCTGGGTCAGCGCTGAGGCTTTGCCCGAAGTTTTGTCTGTACCGCGCGTAGCGGGAGACTGGTTTCTACGCGTAGAGCGCAGTGGATACTTCTGGGTTAGCGCTGAGGCTTTGCCCAAAGTTTTGTCTGTATCGCGCGTAGCGGGAGACTGAATTTTTCGTGCGGGGCACGGTGGATACTTCTGGGTTAGCGCTGAGGCTATTCCCGAAGTTTTGTCTGTACCGCGCGGAGCGGGAGACTGAATTTTACGTGCGGGGCACGGAGGGAGCGATGCTACAACCTCATTGGTCGGAGAGATCGGAGAGATCGGAGAGTCCACAGGAACGGTAGAGGATGTCTTGGGCATCCAGACCTTGCGTAGCTTCCTGTTGTCTTGGACGGAGAGAGGGTGAGAGCTACCCCCGGTTCGGAGCATGTCTTCGTAGGCAGACTGGTCAAATTGGACGACCAGTGTCTTCTTCACGGTTCCTATAGATACCGCATCATGTTGAGCAATTACTTCCTCATCAGAAGAGAAAGCTGTCCCAGCAGAGTCGCCAACTTATTTGTGGTAGAAAACGAAAGAATGAAAGATGTATTCAATATGGGGTTTACACAGAACCCGCCTTCTTTGGTTTACAAACAAACTTGTACAATGTAATCCTATACGAGGATGTGGGAGTACAATTTATTTAATCTGGGTATAAATTGCTATAGGTGTCTGATCTGCAGTCAATCACTTTAGCCCTTGGACCACACGATGGTGAAGAAGCGCCGTAGAAGACAGGAAGCAGCCTCGGGGATTGCAGAAAAGGGTGGATGCACGATGCCCAGGTCGTCGATCCCTATCCTTTGTCCGAGCTCCGGGTTCCTCTCTCTCTCTCTCTCTCTCGATCTCCTCTCTCCTTGCTCGATCTTCAATTGTTCGACCTCTTCTCTGAGTCTTCAATTGTTCGATCTTTTAATTTGTCGACCTTTTTCTCCATTGATAGGGGTCTCTATTTATAGAGTTTTGTGACAGTGACCACTCAGTTGGTGTAAAAACCGAGGAGCGGACAACACAGCACCCTTTTACACGATGGTTAAAGTAACCAATGCCTGCGTATGGATGATCTTTTGAATGAGCGTGTGACGTGGGTCCAACTAAGGGACACAACGCGTACAATTGCTACAAAGATCATGGCGTAAAAGCCACGTAGGTAGGTATCCCCCGTGTAGAGGAGGTGGGCGTAAAAGCCGATGTCTGTCATCGTGGCATAGAAGCCAAGTAGGCATAGAAGCCGGGTGGGCGTAGAAGCCCGATAGGCATAGAAGCCGAACAGGCGTTGAAGCCGAACAGGCATGGAAGCCGAACAGGCATAGAAGCCGAGCAGGCATAGAAGCCGAATGGTCGTAGAGACTGAGTGGGCGTTGAAGCCGAACGGGCGTTAAAGTCGAATAGGCACAGATCCTGGGCGTAGAAGCCGTTGCGTACCGTGCCAAAATGCTGATGTAGACGTCTTTAGCCGGAGATCTCGGCTTTTGAAGATATAACCAAATCCCTTGCATTAAATGCAGAGATCCGCCATCATTCTGTGCATTAAATACGGAGGCGTGTTTTTGAAGGTCTGCAGCTCTCCTGTGTGTTCGTCGCAGAGACGTGCCTCGAGAAGGCTGTTACCGCCTTGTCCGCCAATCGCAGAGACGTGTCTCGAGCCCTGCGCAACGTGCAGCTTTTGACGTGGCAGGCGGTTTGTCCGCTGTGGAGCGTAAACAGCTCACGTCTGCCCGTGTAAAACAAGGCGGTGTATTTCCTTGCACGCGAAAGAGCGGTTTATGCTGAGGGGACTTCAGTAAACGACGGCTTGGTGATATCTTAACCAAATCCTCTGCATTAAATGCAGAGATCTGCCATCATACTGTGGAGCGCGTCCCGAGGGGTCTGCCACTGTTTCCAGCCGTCGTCTGGGTAGCCGTGCAACACTTTTTGTCAGAAGTCAGGGGTCAGATTCACTGCGTGACTTGACAGGTTCGTTTCGGGGAAGACGAAGCGTTCCTCGTACGCTTTAAGCTGCTTTGAGAGCGGCTGAGTTTTACGCCATGGAGGCGATAAAGAACTCTTTTTTATGCTGGGGTGGCCTGGACGTACCGTATTTACGCAGATGGTCCCTTGAGCTTATATTTCATGATGTATTTGGCGGAAGAGCTCTGTTGCATGTTCGACGGCTCTGGAGGCCTCTGCTTACGCTGCTCTGTATTAAGATGCCGCGTAGATCCTTCCAGCATATTTTTTATGCTTCTACATTAGTATTTGTTGGTTTGGGTTTTCAAGTATGGTTTTGATACTAGGTTCTAGCATTACCTTGAGTTAAACCAAGGTAATAAAAGGTATTGGCCTTATCATTGGTATTGGTATTGAATACCAAGAGGGTAGTTGGTATTGATACCAAGGATTGCTCGAAGCCAAGGTAATCAATATTAAGTAATATTAGCTTATGGATAACTAGTGTTAATTAAGTGTAAGAAATATGTATTGATACTTAGTATTATGATACTCTAGTATCTTATAATAGCTAGTATAGCCTAGATAAACAGTGTATGGACTCAATAACCTAGATATAGACTTATACAACCTAAAAATAGGTAGTTGACCAAGTTTGACCTAGTTTAGCTAGAGTGACCTAGTATTGACCTAGAAATCATGTTTTAGTGCATTTAGCTTATTTCTCACTTTATTACACCCAATTGACATGCCCTACATATATAGGTCTGTGTGACACCAGCTAGGACACCGAGTAACATCTTTTTCTCAGAACCAAAAGCAAGTACATTTTCTAATAGTTTCTATTATTTGATAATTACTATAATTCAAGTATTTATAAATGTCTTGATTTCTGACACATTGTCACACGACTAGTACTATATGGATCCTGTCAGGATATGTCATCACATTATTGTGTACTCCAAATACTCCTTTCGTATATACTTTATCATGTGCATTGGGTATTCCTTGTGCTCATGTTTATTCGTGTATATTTGTGTTCTTCATGTACTCAAATTATATTCGTGTTTGTGATGTGTCATGATCAGATCCATGTATATTGGTTGGGGAAATGCTAGAAGGATATGTGATCAAACCCTTAAATATTGTATCATGTAGACAATAGTCAGTCATACACCTCACATATGATTGTGTTACTCCGTACAACCAATCTTAAATGATTGTGTTATTGATTGTGTTACATGTAGACAACAACAAATCATATGGTACATATGATTGTGTTATAGCCTTGATATTAGTTCTTAATAAACCAAACCGATTACATATCTAACCGGTATTTCAAACACTTAGTGTAGTTATATTTCTTCTCTATATTCTAGTTTATTGCCTTTATTCTATTTTATTAAGATCAGTTTATACCATATTGCTCTTGTTTATCTGTTTTTTCTACCATAGTATGATATTGTTTTATTGTTTCTCATCTTATATTATATTCTTTATTTCTGTTTATAGTCATTATCAATTGATTGGAACTGCTATTGGGTTATACTTTATTCCAATCCTGATTAGATATATTTTTCAGGTGATTGGTTAGAGCAGATGTGTCCCACCTACTACGGGCCATAGGATGGCGAGGCCGTTAAGATTGCACCATAGAGCCTCTTGATATAGTACCACCAGTTGGAGAGTTTTAGATCATTCTTTATGATGTTGTATTTAATCTTAGCTAGACTTTATGACATGTACTATATTTGAGATCTTTGAGTTGAGATTAAACTATTAGACTTGGAGTTGTGATATATGGCATTTCTGTATTTATTTTCTTTTATTCCATATCGTGCCTTATCTTTCTCTAGTTTATTATTGTGATTGTGTATAGATTATCATTATCATATATCATTGTCCTCAATTTAGAGTTGAGATGGTATGACATGTACCTTATATATATATTATGTGAGATATTTAGATAGTATTGTTGACCTATAAGTATTCTATCGTCGATGTTGCAGCGTAGGCTGGACCTACCCATGTACTCGTGCCCCTATACCGGGTGTGGGTTATGACTATGACACTTGGCGGTAGAGCAGCATGAGTTTCAGACCTTTGACGCGATGATGTGGGCAGCTAGGAGGTATGAGTACACATCGCAGAGGATTATAGATTTAGTTGGGAGCCAAAAGAGGCCCAATATTTCAGGAGGATCAGCATCCCAGTCATCAGCACCAGCTCCAGAAGTTCAAGTTCTGACGATTGGATCCTCGAGGAGGACATCATCATCTCAACATTCTTCCTAGAAGTGCCCTTAACAGAGGCAGTCAGCTTCTTCTTCTTCCTGTAGTTATTTCTATTATGGTAAACCTGGAAATATAGTATCAGAGTATCATAGGGCACAGGGATTATGCTTGGTGTTTGGGGTATCAGATCACATAGTCAAAATATCTCCTTGGAGGAATTAGACTGGATCATCATCAGCCCAATCGATAGTTCGGCCAACAGCGTTGTAGTACAGGGTACCAGCACCAATGCTGCAGCAGCAGATTCAGAGACCTTTGCCTCTACAGGCTCTGGCGTTCCAGCAGAGGCCACAGTAGTAAGCGCAAGTCCAGGTACAGGCGAGACCTAGAGGTCAGCAGTAGAGGGGACCAGCACCCAGAGGGCAGGGTCGAGCCTTCCTGCTATCGATAAAAGAGGGGTTGGAAGCATATGAGGTGGTAGAAGGTACCATTCTTGTCTACTTTCATTCAGCTTCAACTTTATTCTATTCTGGTTTATCACATTCATTTATATCTGCATGCTTTACAATATGAGTTAGATTGGAGTCCGAGTCCTTACCTATAAGGTTGAATATACTTACTGGTAACAGTCTCGTGGGAGTAGATAGAGTATATCCCTCGTATAGAGTTATAGTGTGCGGGAGAGAGTTTCTTGCGAGGCTGATAGAGTTTCCTATGGGCGATTATGGTGTCATCGTTGGGATAGATTGGTTGAGTGCTAGACACGCGACGATAGATTGCTATAGTGGCAAGGTTACCTTTTATGTACCAGGTGGGGAGGAGTTCTTATTCTTGAGAGGTATAGTAGAGTCACCGGTGGTTACATTGATGATGGCAGAGGACGAGGAGGCACAGTTTTCCAAGGTAGTTTATGAGTTTTTTGACGTATTTCCAAACGAGCTACCAGGTGTACCACCAGTTAGAGATATGGCTTTCTACATTGATTTGATCCCAGGAGCAGAGCCAGTTTTCGAGATAGTTTATAGGATGTTGCCATCTGAGTTGGAGATCTTGTACCGGATGATTGAGCATTTGAGAGACAAGGGATTCATTAGACCTAGTACATTACCTTGGGGAGCCCCATTACTTCTTGTTAAAAAGAAGGCTGATTCATCATATTTAGTTATTGATTATAGAACACTAAATGCGACAACCATTTTGAACAAGTATCCATTGCCCGGATAGATGACTTGTTTGATCAGCTAAGTGGGGCAATTGTATTTTCTAAGTTTGATTTAATGTCTGGGTATCATTAGATCAGTGTCAGAGAGTAAGACATACCCAAGACGGCATTCAGATCTAGATATGGTCATTGGGAGTTCCTATTTATGTCATTTGGAGTAACCAATGCACCAGCTATATTCATGTCTCTCATGAATAGCATCTCCATGCCTTACCTAGACCAGTTTGTGATAGTGTTTATTGATGATTTCTTGGTTTATAATCAGAGTAAGGAAAAGCATGAGCAGCATCTTCGCATAGTTCTTTAGATTCTTTGAGAGCAGCAACTGTCTGCGAAGTTCAGCAAGAGTGAGTTCTGGATTAATCGTATCTCATTCTTGGGACATATCATTTCTAGTGGAGGAGTCGAGGTGGATCCCAAGAAGGTAGAGGCTTTTGAGAGTTGGCCAATACTCCATACAACTTCATATGTGCACAATTTCCTGGGTCTATCATGCCACTACAGGCGATTTATGGCAGACTTTGCTAAGATCTCCGTACCCTTGACACGGCTGACGTATAAGGAAGTGCTCTTTGAGTGGTTAGATGTTTGTCAGAATTTTTTGGAGAAGCTTAAGCGGAGTTTGATTTTGGCTCATATTTTGACACTTCCAGTAGGACCAGTTGGGTTCTCAGTGTATTATGATGCTTCAGGAGTGGGACTAGGGTGCATCTTTATGCATCATGGCAGAGTGATAGATTTTGCATCTCAGCATCTTCGAGACCATGAGAAGAGTTATCCGACTCATGATCTTGAGTTGGCAGCAGTAGTGTTTGTACTTAAGATCTGAAGGTATTACCTATATGGTGATCGAGTGGAGATCTTCACAGCCCCCAAGAGCTTGAGGTATGTTTTCACACAGAAGAAACTCAACATATGGCAGAGGAGGTGGCTCAAGTTATTATCAGACTACGATCTTGACCTTCAGTATCATCCAAGGAAGGCCAATGTCGTAGCAGACGCTTTGAGCAGGTGAGAAGGAGCTTACTTCTTGATAGAGTAGCGCCATATTTTGGAGGATCTACCAGAGATGGGTATCGAGGTAGTATTACCAAGTAATATCAATTTTATGGCAAGTCTATAGGTCCATTCTTCTATAGTTGAGAGGATCCGAGTAGAGCAAACTGGTGATGTCGGGCATTAGCAACTCAGAGCAGAGTGTGAGTCAGGACACAGATTAGAGTTGAGCATTCATGAGGAAGGGATTCTCTGGTTTAGGAGTCGACTTTGTGTACCAAAAGGAGATATCCGGCAGAAGATTATGTCGGAGGCTCACAGTTCTCAGTACTCAGTGCATCTAGGAGGGACGAAGATGTATCTGGATATTCGTCAGCACTTCTGGTGGAATGGTATACAGAGAGAGATAGCTCGGTTCATTTTTTGGTGTTTAGTCTGTCATCAGGTTAAGGCTGAATATTAGAGACCGGCCAGACTACTTCAGCCTTTATCGATTTCGGAGTAGAAGTGGGACCATATTACTATGTACTTTGTGACCGGTCTTCCTTTATCCCCATCTAGCAGAAATGCTATAGGTTATAGTAGAATGCCTCATGAAGGTTACTCACTTTTATCCTTTCAGAATGGGCCAATCTTCAGAGCAGCTAGCTGAAAGGTACATGAGGCAGATAGTCAGATTGTATGGCATGCCAGTTAGCATAGTCTCATATAGAGATTCGTGGTTCATGTCTCATTTCTGGCAGAACCTATAACAGAGTCTGGGTACTAGGTTAAAGTTTAGTTCAACCTACCATTCGCAGACAGACGAGTAGTCAGAGCATACTATTTAGACCTTAGAGGATATGCTTCGATCTTGTACACTTGACTTCAGTGGATCTTGGAAGGATCACTTACATTTAGTAGAGTTCTCCTATAATAATATCTTCCCGGCGAGCATTCAGATGGCACCCTTTGAGGCTTTGTATGGTAGGAGATGCAGATCACCATTAGCTTGGGATGACATTGGTAAGAGATAGATGCTTGGTCCAGAGATGATTGTTCTGTCGGTTGGAGTGATCAGGCAGATCAGAGAGCATCTCAGAGTGGCTCAGGATCGCTAGTGTTATTGGGCATATCAGCACCGTCGTCATCTTGAGTTCTCTGTCGACGACCATGTATTTCTGAGGATTTTTTCTAACCGTGGAGTTATCAGATTTAGAGTACAGGAAAAGCTTAGTCCCAGATATATTGCCCCGTTTGATATTCTCGAGCGAGTTAGTGACGTATCATATCGTCTAGCTCTTCTACCATCGCTTCATGAGCTACATGACGTCTTTCACGTATCTCTGTTGTGCCGATATATTCCAGATCCGAGCCATATTCTGGATCATTCTGAATTGGTCGTTGATACCGACCTATCATATGAGGAGAGGCCCGTGCCTATTTTGGACCAGAAGGAGAAGGTTCTCAAGAACTGGACTATCGGGCATCAGCACTGGGCGAGTCGACGAGGGAGCGCGAGGACGATATGCGTACTCGTTATCCATTTTTCTTCGACTTAGGAGATATACATATTCATATACCCATGTCCTATCTTAGCATGTACATGTGATTGATTGTTAGTTTTTTTATGCCTGTTATTGTTTTCTTTTCTGATTTCTTGATGTTGCCTAGGAAATTTTATGCTCATATGAGTTTTCTGCTTATTTTAGTTCTATGCTTGCTTTTTTGGGTTTTCTTGTTAGTGATTTTTGATACTTAAGAAAATTTTGAGGACAACATTTTTCTAAGTAGGGAAGAGTCGTGAGATTCGTTTCACAGTATTCGTATTTGAAGCGGATATGTATTTTGTGCTATTTATTGTATTATATTGGTTCTCGAGAAAGCTCAAAAATTCTCAAAATTAAAATTTTACTACCTGACTGGTATACCGATGGTATACTGCAATATACCGATGGTATACTGTCCGACATATATTTGTTTTACTTTTTGAGATATTTTCAAAAATTTCTCTATAAATAGCCCTTGATTTTTTTTTATTTCATTTCTCTTTCTCTCTCTTCTTTTCACCCTTTTTCTCTCTAGCTTGGAACTTGGTCTTAAGACCTGGAGTGTGGTTTATGAACTTCTTCATGGTGGTGGACTAGAAGGTTTAGGCTAGGAGCTCGCTTTAGGCAAGTACACCTTGCCAATTTCGTAAACTTCTTTACTTTCTGTTATTTTACTTTCCTGAAGCCTTGGTTATTGCTTTTTAGTTTAGAAATGCTTTACTATAATTGTTTATCTCATGATTTTTAGCCTTTTGACCATTTTGGTTTTGATTTTTGGTAGAATCTTGTCCTGTCCCTTTTTGGTAACTCGGTAGCGAAAATAGTACCGGTGTTGTGCCTGTGAGATTTAGTCCATATTGTGATATGAGACTTATCATATACTTCAGTTCTTGTTAGACTTGGTTCTGGTAATTTTTGGGGTTTGATTTTGGTCCTGGAAATTGGACTTTACTTTAACCATGTTTATCCTTGGAAACCGGCATACCGATGGTATACTACGGTATACCGGCGGTATACCGATTTTGACCTACTTAAATTCAAGATAATTTCTGTGAACCTTATCAGTATACCGATGGTATACCGATCCTTGCTGACATTGTTAACCGACTTCAGGATATTTGTCTTGGCCAGCATACTGGCGGTATACTACAATATGCCGACAGTATACCGATTTGTAGAACTTTATTTTCCAAAACCTTTCTTGCCTACTTGGAACGACATATCGACGGTATACTACAGTATACCGATGATATGTAATGCCCCACTCCGCGTCGACATTATGTATCAGTTGAGTCGGCAGAACTCCGTTCTCTGATTCTTGCACTCCTTAATAACAACCTGAGTTTTTGCTTGTAATATTTTCATAAGAGAATGATAGAACCTGCCTTGCATGTTAATAAACGAACTCATCTAGCTTGTCTTTGAAACAATGTCTGCTAAACGAGAATCCTGAAACGCTTACCTAGAGGGCATGAACATGTTCACTATCGTCTATGCTTCGAGAGAACCATATTGTGCCTGAACGTGTTCAAGTGATAAGTCGGATTGCCCCGTAACAACGATTATATTCTGCTGGTTTGTCTCATCTGCATACTAGAGTTTATTTGATAGTGTTCCATGCATTCGCATGCGGTCGGACAATAGCTATTGGTGGAGAGCTGAACTGCATATGTCATGGCTGCTACAGAGATAGTGGAAAGCAACCATGAGTCACATCTACCTCTAGTATCAGATAAAGAGTCATTGGTATGCTGTACAACCAGTTACCGATCCTGAGATACTCGGGGACCGCCCTGCATATAGCTAAGTCATTATGTTGGCTTGGATAGATGACTGCCCCTAAGATTGTGCATCGTGTGTCTAGCTTTGCATCAGACCCTCGAGTCGCACGAGACACGCTGCGCACACCCTAAAACATGATCGATTGCTTGTCTTGCTTATTGCATATGAAACTCTATTTCCAAACATGTTTCCAAACAATATAATATGACTCAGCTAGAGAACTGCATGAAATGAACCTAGGTAAAACTAGAAAGATCACTACTAATGTAATGTTTTATAACATGATTACTTAGTGTTGGTTTAAGTGAATGCATGTTTCTGTTCAGTTGTTTTATCTCACTAGTACTTGTATAAAGTGCTGACCCACCAACAGTTTACTTGCTTGCAGGTACTGGATCGTCCGAGGGAGCGATAGGCGTGCCACAGTCCCTAAGACACAGAATCCTGGTTTCGATTGTTGCCCCGAGATGCTATCGTATAAGGGGGCATAATGTATGGAACGAACGAATGCCTTTGCATAAAGGAACCCAAGTTGCCTCAATTGTCCCGAACACTCAGTTGGCTAAATGCATTGCATTACAAAAAGTCCCTTTTCGCTGCTTACTCGATTGATGCGATGATAGCCAACTATCAACTTAAACGATTGGCCTTGTACGGGCGCAACCCCAGGCCCACACGGTATCATGTACCCCGATACACTCGATCGGGCCAAAGCCATTCCTTCCTCTTGCTCGCACCCGCGGGACGGGTACGGTGATTCGCGTCCGGCGCACCGAGGCACGATGATTCATGCCCGGTTCGGTAATCCGGCCATACGGGGGCGGGGCAAGGCGGACCGGTGGCCCGGGCGGGTCCGGGGCGTGATACGATATACCATTTTTTGGAATCCAGGCTTGCTTTTTGTTTCCTATCTCCGGACCGGTATATCAACGGTGTACTGGACTGTAATAACAGTATACCGATCGTGCTCTTTCTTTAGAAATTCTTGATTTTTCGTGATTTCATTTTGATTCTTCTGGCTTTTTCTCGGACACTCGATGACTTGACATGACTAGACATAAACTTACATGGCTTCAGATGACTTGACTTGACTTGGCTTTACTCGGTTTTACCCCGCTTGACATGATTGACTGGACTTGACTTGGCATAACTTTACATGGATTCATCGAACATGGCTTGACTTGATTTTACTTGGCTTCACCTGGATGGACTTGGCTTCACATGGTTGTACATTGCTTTACCTGGCTTCACTTGGTTTCATATGGCTTGGTTATTATCGTGGCTTAAATGAGTCCATTTGTGCAATGCATATTAATAGTTGTTTATATTACTATTAGATCTTATTTTGTTCCATCATGTCTAGGATGGATTCTGTGGAATGCCACACCCGAATTCATACAAGAAAAAGCTAGGGGTTATTAACTAGAGATTCAATTAGTACATTGCTAGAGATTTTTCTAGATTGCATGCAGTCCCGGTTATTCATATAGTTATCTTGTAGAGTATCTTGTGGAGTATCCAATGGCGCATATTATGGAGTATCTTGAGGAGTATCCATGGCTGGTTTGTGCGTATGGATATCCCGGATAGACTACAGTAGCATGCGATCAGAAGGAACCCTAGTATTGCTGTAAAACCCCCTTCCTAGAAAATCGTATATACCCTTTTTATTTATTAATTATTAATTAAATTATAGTAATTAGGTCTAAATAGGAGAAATAGATTTTTAATAATTTTTATTTTAGGTGTTCGGGCACTTAGAGGACTTATGGGACCATCAGGAATTTTTTGAAATTTATTCCATGTAGGAGACCCCTTGAGCAGTTGCTAGCCTAATGGTGTGCATTATTCTAATCTAAAATTTTTCTATGAGTATATATTATATATATATATATATACAAATATATATATATGCATATATTAATAGAAAAAAAAGAAAAGATTAAGAAAAGAAATTATTAAATAAGAATCTAATAATAATAATAATAATAATAATAATAATAACACTATAATACATTCCTTAGCAACTTAGCACACTTGCTTATCAACCATCCCTCTTGCAACTTTAGTAACTTGCAGCCAGGGAACCCGCCCCCTTTCAGCAACTTTAATAATTGCTAACACAGAGACCCGCCCCTTCAACATATATTCCCAGACCGACCCGACACCCCCTTTTGGCCGCAATATCCAAACCGATCCTCACCCTCTCTCTTCCTATTAAATATATATATATATATATTTATCTCTCAAAAACTCTAACCTAAATTTCCAGACCTCCTCTTCCCATCTAGAGCCGTCACCGCAGCCAGAGAAGCCCCGCCAAGCCATCCAAACCATCCCGACGATTCCGACCTCGCGCAGCAGATTCCCACACGAGGCACCTTCGCTCCGGAATTGTTTTCCGTCGACTCGTTCAACCAAACTCCATTCCGTCTTCATCGGTACGCTCACCCCTTAACCCTCTTCTATAGTTGTTTTATAGCCAACCTCGGAAAACGTGTGCCCCTTGATGAAAAATAGCGTCCAAAGTGGACGAGAGCAGACCAATTCTGGGATCGCAGAAAACTGCGGTGACCACCCATATTGCCGAGTTCGTATCTCCCCCCACAGAGATCCGAATTCGGTGATTCTTTTTGATACCTGTAGAACACTTGACCTAGTTTATTTTCTGTTAAATAACCCTATGCTATTAGTTGCTGTGGACATAGTTAAATTCGTCACAAAACTGCGCACACCCACTTTTTCCAGATTTCCAAAAGTTGGAAAATGGAGCGCGCTCCGCCAAACGGGACCGCCCCGCCGTGTACCAAGTATACCGAATGGTGCATGCAGCGTAACCGGACACGTGAAAATTTGTGGGGACTGATTCGGACTCGTGTGTGCGCCGGAATCAGGCCGTATCCGCGGACACACCCTGTGTCGTAACTTTTGTGGAACTCGTACGTATTTTGTGCACGCTTGTCAGATTATGACGAAACTTGCGCCATTGGACTCGTGGTAATGCGCTGGTCCTGTGACCCAATTTTCATGCAATTCTGAGATGGTTGACCAAATCGCCAATTGGCGGGCTCCACAGTTGACTTTTCGGACAAAATTTTGTTCGGCTCATCGGAATTCACATTTGGACATACCGTTGGGTTCATATTGACATTTAGAGTTGTTTGACCTATAGTTTGTCCCATTTAGAGACTGTTACCCTCGGCACGCTTTTCGGTGCAAAGTGGGCCACACGTGGACCCCACTTTTGCCCGAAATTACCGTTTTGCTCCTGTGTCCAAATTGGACGAAAGGGATATACTTTTTAGCTATTTTGCTCATTCTGGAAATGTTGGTGATGTTTATTTCAGCATCCGGAGACGTTTGTTCGGAGTCCTTAGTTCCAGTATCTGTGTCCTTGATATTTGGGCGCGTACACTTTACAGATTTCTTGCCAGGCAAGTATACCTTGCCATTGTACTGTTTTTACATTCCATATGAGACATGCATGTTTACTTTCTGTTTATTTAGTTCATTTATTTTAACTGCTATATAAACTGCGCGTCCAAGGAAACTTGGGTGCAACGACGGTGTCGTCGTACTATGTTTTTATTTATATATATGCATTGGACCTATTTTATGAGACTACCCCATCTTCATGAGGCATTTATGTTTCATTGGCCATGACACTATTCTTATACGAGTGTGAGTCACATGTAGGACACGGACTTGCGTACTCGGCTGGCCACTGGTACGTATAGGTCATGCGACAGATAGGGATAACTGCCAATAGAAACTTTGCATGCTAGTATACCTGGCGGTTATTAGAGGTTTATCGTGTCATGGACATGACATGCTTAGAGCATTGGGTGGGGAGAACAACAAGTACCGTATTTGAGCTCCTTTACACTTTTTCTCCTGTGCACCCGGATTCTCCACTGGAGATACGGGTGGTGATGACCCATATATATATATTATATACATTGGCGGACCTCCGCCGTTCAAAAGATGATGTGCCTTTGGGCCCCTGGATCTCCAAAAGAGAACCATGCCAAATCCCAGTTGTTCAGCCAAATAGCTCACTTGTGGGGAAAGGTGTTCTTAACTGCATTCACTTAGACGGTTAGGCGACCCCAATGGATATTTATTTTCAGTACTTTATTGGCATGTGCTTTTTGTATCTTGTTACGTCCCTCTGAGAACCTGGTCCCTTTCCAGATATAGATGAGCAGGAGTACCTACAGGAGTATGGACCTGGACCTGACGCTACCTATCAGTCTGAGACGATCTTACCTTCTGATTATATGTGATTCATTGCAGCTATTTAGAGATTCTAGTTGCTATTCTTTTATAGACATTTATTCTTATATTAGAGTTTATTCTCTTCTCTTTTTAGTAGTTTATTATAGTCGATTTGCAGTGGATTTGTTTCCACCCGACTATCATACTTTGAGATTACTATTTGAGACTGCTTCTTTGATATTCAGTTATTGATTTCCATTATCTATTATTTGTGCTGTGGATGAGATATAGAATTACGTGTGACTTGTTGTGACATATATTACCACTGTGGATTGGATATTCATGTACAGCGTACGTATGTATATGGTTTCCATATATTGGAGTTCGTATACATACGGCTGGCGTGTTACGTATTCCTAGTCCTACGTATTTTGGGACTGGGACGTGACAGAACATGACATAAGTTGAACTAAGATTTCAGTATGAACCAGACTAAGTGGATAGTGACTAACCGACTATGTGCATGGCATAAGCTTCGTGTTATAATATGATCTTGATTCATGTGACCCAATGTATAATTGGTAATTGGACTCAAATATTGTATCTGTGCTGATACAAATTATTTTCGAGAAGTGTATATGATCGAATGTGCGTCGATGTGCGACACACCATGTCACATATTAAGTGATTTATATTTGGATTGTGCATTGAGAATGCTTCCAAATTCTTGAATGCGTGATATTATAAATATATATATTATTTTCCCCCAGTACGGGCATGATATGTGAGTTAACTACCAAAGCGTGGCTAGAATATTGATTGACTGAATATTGCATACACGTTCGGGTGAATCCAGATTGAACTTCCATGGATTCGGACCTAGCGTGCACGTACTTTGTATGACATCTTAAGAGAAATTATCATGTAACCACACCTTGAGATTTTGAACAAAATATAGGGCTAATTAGGTAACTAAAAGTGGTAGTAATATTTGGAGGGAACAGTATCCCGAGATCATGCCAACGTACCTTCTCATAGAGATTTATTCTAAGTGCTCTATGGGTTGGCCACCATAGATATTGTATATCATCCGCCTTAGTGGAATACAGTATCGGACAAACTATAAATAACGCTGAGCTATTGTCTCCCTATAGGAGCACTGGAACCGCTAATACCGTATTTTAGCAATGGCCCTATAGGAAACTGGTGCATCATGAAGTTCCTATATATTCCTTATTTGTCTCGGTTAGCTCATGTTCGACAATGGCTTGATCTGAGGATACCTATTATGCATTATTTTTGAGATAACCTCAGACTCCACAAATAGCAAGACGAACAAGTGATTGGCGGACATAAGAAAATGGACTTGGTTGTTATTGTATCATTCGATTAGTAGCCCAGGGAGATGGACGATCATAGTGTAATGGTTTAACCCTTGTCCTTGTTTGGTTGTAGGGTTGGGCCTTGGCGCTAGGGTATTCCATGGACCTAAGTTACGATACTGAACCTATGTATTATTATATAATTATTTTTTTGGTTTTTGTTTCTCTATTTCTTATTTTCCTTATGGTACTTGCTATTTGGGGTCTAACCCCTCTGGTTTTGTATGGCCAGGTTTCAATCCAGCACCCGAGGATCTAGCGTACCATCCCCCAACTCATGGTGTGTACCAGGAATATGGTCACAAAGAATAACGAGAGAATTTTCTTCTTTCCTGCTCATCATTGTATAATTATTCTTTTGGGTGTTTAGCCACCGGCACCAGTTAGCCGGCACGTCTGGACATTAGTCTCCTTACATTATTGTATTTAATCACACTGCAGCTGATTACTATTATGTGCTTTTGTTACTCTTCAGTTTCTTATTTGGCATAGTTGGTCTCTAGAATATTTTGAGAAAGCATTTGGGATGCCTTATTGCTTTATCATATATGCTCTATATTTACTATTTCTTGTTTAAATGATTGAGACATAAAAGTTCTTAACCATAGGAGACTTGATTGTAGCATACACCCCCTTGTCTTATTACAGCCGTGATCGCCTTAAGATGTATAGTACCTTGTACGGGATAGCTGGCCATGTCCATCTCTGTATTTCGGTACTAGGGCCTGACAAGGTTTTAGTGGTAGCCCATGCAGGTCTGTTCTTCAGACTTGTAGGGTGTCATGGTCATAGGAGTATAAAAAATATGATCCTTCTTAAAATTATGAATTCGTCCTCTTCGATACTCTTCTTAAAAAATTTCAGATTTGTTGCTTCCTTATTCCATCTCGTCATATACTTAATTGTTTCTTGTGCTCTTCTTTTGGTCTTCTCCTTGCCCCGATGTTGCAGCAACAAGAGAGGCAGAGTTGCCACTGGAACAAGATCCTATATAACCCCAACCAAGGATCCGAGTTGAGCCAACTATAAATGGGACAGAGTAGCAGGCTCCCGGTGTTCCCGTACCCCCCGTAGTTCCGACAATACTGGATACCCCGGCCTTGCTAGATATTATCTATGGATTATTGGCTACCCAATAATACCATATGGTGGTGAAGTGACAACAACAATAGCAACACCAGCAACAATAGCTTCAGTAGCAGGAACATAATGTCTTGTTGAACCAAGAATTATAGACGGCCCTAGAACGAGGCTAGAGAATAGATTCTGGAGCATCTGTTAAATTTTACAGACTGAACCCTAGATATTTCGATGGCACGGAGGATGCAATCACGGTAGATGATTGGCTAAAGGATATTGAGACCATTCTGGCAGCAGCAAATGTTTCAACCGAGGAACAGGTTGACCTGGTTCACCTACAACTCCAAGATCAACCTTGATGGATTCCCCTTCCAGAGGTATCAATTGCCAGTGTGATATAGGGTACTATGAGCCCTCTTTCCATACATCTAACCAACTCGCATGGTTCATCATTTTTTTATAACAAAAAAAGAAGAAGTAGGACCCAGGGTCGGGTAAAAAGCAAAAGTTTAGCAAGCAGAGCGGCGCATTTTTGGGCAGGTTCTGGCTCCTCGGTCGTGGGCTTGTTCGGAAGCAACATACAAAATCGATTTTTCTAGTCTCTCTCCCGTGATTATCTTTTCTTTGAGATATTTTTATCATAGTAGAGTAGCGCAAATCGAGTTTTTATTGATACGAAAAATCAATATAAATCGATTAGAGATCAATTTATGAGGGTTGGATAATGTTTTTATCATGGATCATAATCCATGTATGCATCATTGACGCTCTGTGTCTGACTCTATTAGTCATAGTTCCTTGTTGTTAAGAATGATGCTCGTTTGCACACGTGGGTCAATATAAGGATCATTGGCCAGGACGACCAGTAGATTGGCGGGCTTCTAGGGCTTCGACTACTGATCCTTCCCAAAAGCCCACTAATAATGGAAGGATTTAGCAGAAATATGTAAAATTATCCCTCCTAAAAATATAATTCCGGAAGAAATAGGTCGAAGAAAGATAATCAAACAATTCCCTGGCAAGGGATTGGTGGGCCACGATGGAGGTAGGACTGAGGCATCCTATTTCGTGGGATGATTTCATAACCCAGTTCAGGACAAAGTACTTTGGTATTATGGCTCAGTGAGAGTTGCATCAAAGGTTCATTAACCTCAAGCAGGCTGGAAGGAAAGTAGACGGCTACGCGATAAAAATTTGCTGACTGAGCAGGTTTGCTCCAACCATGGTGACAACTGAGTTGGAGAGAGCAATGAGGTTCCAGCAAGCAATTCATTTAGAAATATTATACATGGTAGAGGTGTATGACTACCAGACTTTTGAGATGGTATTGATAGCAGCCAAGAGGGTTGAGCTTACTTCCCAGAGGATGGCATCAAGAAGAGTGGATCGAAAGAGGCCTCATAGACAAAGCAATAAGGGAGGACCAATACCGCTAATGTCAGCACCATCCCCTGGCATTTGCATCCATGACGTAACACGAAGGAGGCTAATGACCTCGATAGTGATGGTACGAACTCGGTAGCAGCAGCCGAGACAGCCGTAATAACAGCAACAGCGACGGGAAGTGCCGACAGGTTGTACCTATTGTGGCAAAGGAGGTCATACCCAAGATGTTTGTCGGGCAGCTAACAGACTATGCTTGAGATATGGGAGCCCTGATCACAAGATTGTCACATGTCCATTGGTAGAGAGGCCAGCAGGCCAGTACAATAATTTCCTACATTGCCAGCTCCAAGGGCGGTACAGCAAGGAGGACCACCACCAGCAGTACGGCCTTTAGCTCAGCATTCGTTGCCTACGCAGGCCCAACGTTATAGATAACAACAACAACAGACTCAGCAGGGACCGCAAAACGGCAGCATGGAAGACAGCAGCAAGGAGCCCGACAAGGCCAAGCGTAGTCGTTCACCTTGTTGGAAGAAGCTATGGCGTCTAGCGATGTAGTGGCAGGTAACATTTATATTACAACCTTTTCTGCCATAGCTTTAATTGATTCTGGAGCTTCGCACTCATTTATATCTGCACAATATGCGACACATATTGGGTTAAAGTTTGAGGCATTGCCAGAGAGGCTGAATATACTCACTGGCAATAGGATCGTAGAAGTTAGTAGGGTATGCCTAGTATGTCCAGTCATAGTATGTGGGCATTTATAACCTGAAAAGTTGATCGAGTTTCCTATGGGTAACTTTGATGTTATCTTAGGCATGGACTGGTTGAGAGACAGTCATGCAACGATAGACTGTCGTGAGCGTAGAGTGTTATTTATAATTCTTGGTCTAGAAGAGTTTATCCTTAGCAGAATATCAATAGACCAGCATAAGGGAGCAGTCGCAACAATAGCAAAGGAAAAAGACCCGATACCTAAGATAGTTGAAGAATTTATGGATATCTTTCCCAACGAGATTTCCAAATTACCCCAGTTAGAGAAGTAAAGTTCTGTATAGAGTTAATGCTAGGAGCAGAACCAGTATCCCAGAAGGTAAATCCAATGTCACCATCAGAGCTTGATCAATTATATCGACACGTGGAAGAACTATAGGCGGAGAAGTTTATTCGGACCAGTGGATCACCGTAGGGAGCACCAACGGTATTGGTGAAGAAGAAGGATGGATCGATGCGGTTGTGTATGGATTACAGGTGGTTGAATGCAGTGACCGTGAAGAACAAGTACCCATTACCTAGGATTGATGATTTGTTTGATCAATTAAGCAGAGTAAAAGTCTTCTCCAAGATAGATTTATGATCAGGATATCATCAGATGCTAGTTCGGGAGCAGGATATATCGAAGGAAGCATTTAGGTCACGATATGGGCATTAAGAATTTCTAGTTATGCCATTCGGACTGACTAATGCTCCAGCGGTATTCATGAATTTGATGAACCGTATCTTTATGCCATACTTGGACCATTTTTTGGTAATATTCATCGATGACATTCTTGTATATTCTCGTAATGAAGAGGAGCATGAAGAACATCTCAGGATAGTACTGTAAACTTTGAGGGAGTACCAGTTATATGCGAAGCTTAGTTAGTATGATTTTTGGCTGGATCACATATCTTTTCTTGGGCACATTATTTCTGGAGAAGGAGTGTCAGTTGATTTCAAGAAGGTAGATGAAGTAGAGAACTGGCCAGTTCCAAAGACAGTAGCAGAAGTACAAAGTTTTCTGGGCTTGGTAGAATTCTTCAGAAGATTTGTGTCAGACTATGCTAAGATAGCGGCACCTTTGACTCGGTTGACCTACAAGAATGTTAAATTTGTGTGGTCAGCGGAATGCCAGATAGCCTTTGAAGAGTTGAATAAGAAGTTAATCTTTGCACCAATTATTAACTTTCTAGCAGGATCCGGAGGATTCACAGTGTATTGTGATGCATCTGGCAAAGAACTTGGATGTGTTTTAATGCAACAAGGAAGATGTAGAATCATAGAAAATATGCATCCATGCATCTAACAACCATGCACCATAAAGTAAAGCTCAGAAAAGATTGGGCCACAGAATCACCCTGCGGCTCAATAAGGTGACATCTATGCATCCCAATCAGCCGAAGCAGCTTTGGCCGTAGATGGACCTGAAGAGGCATCCAAGCAACGGGATCGTCCCCGACACAGAATACTGACGAAGAAAATTTTTTGAATGCCTCAAAAGATGTGAACACACTAAACGACAGAATTCTTACGTCAGCACAAAAATTTACTCTCGATGGATGTGCAGCACTATGTGTACAGTACAACAAGGATCCCATGTGTCCCAGACTACATGCGTTCCATACGTCTCTGGCCCCATGTGTCCTAGACTCCATGTGTTCCATGCGTCTCTCGCCCTATGCATCCCTGACTCCATGCGTAACATGCGTCTCTGGCCCCATGCATCCTAGACTCCATGCGTTCCATGCATCTCTGGTCCCATGCGTCCCAGACTCCATGAGTCCCATGCGTCTTTGGCCCCATGCGTCCCAGGCTCCATGCAGTCCATATGTCTCTGTGTCACTACCACATTTTCTAGGAAAGGGTATTTTAGTCATTTCTTATATAATTAAATATTGTGCATGGTAAATAATTATTTGTTGTATTATTTAATTGTTGTTAGATGTTATTTATTTAATTTGGACTTGTGTTAGTAGACCTAACTAGTTTAGTTTGGACCCATGGACCAACATAAATTAATTAGTTAGACTTAGCCCATTTAGAAAGCCCATTGTTAAGGATATGGATTAAATTAATTAAATCATTAGACTAGAAGCTTCCTTCCTTAATTATTTCTTCATGAGAGGCCCCAAGGGGTATAATGGACATTTCATAATTACTTGAGGGAGAGGAAAGGGCCGGCCTATATAAAAAGAGGGGGAAATTCTCTCTCCTTTTTTTTATTCCAAATCTAGATCTAGAATTTCCCACTACCAAATTTCCTTCATTCCCATTTCATTTCCCTACCAAATTTATTCCAATTTCTTCCCAAATCACCATTAGAGACTTGAGAAGCAAGGATCTAGAAGGAGGAAGCAAGGATCTACAAAGAGGAGCAAGGATCTACAATCTGGAGGCAATTTTATCTCAATTGGAGGTTTTATTGGGAATCCATCTTCCAATAGGTATAATTCAATTTTTTCCTTAAAATAGTTTCTAAATCTGATATTTAATCATGAATAATCAACCCATATGTATGTACTACCCATAGGATTTGGCTTTGTGTTCATAGGAGACCTATGGAGTTAGTTATGGTACTTTTTGTGTCAATTTTGCAAAAATAACTTTTGTTGTGTGTGTCAATTGATCCTATATATCACTTTGGCATATGTTTATGTGTTTGGGGGTAGTGTCGTTTCTACAATTGGGTACGTATAGGTTGTATCCCAATAATTTGGTGATACGTGTTGTTTTGGGGGTTTTTCCTCCGACACGGGACTTTGTACATGTCGTATTTTGACACGGACACATAGATCTATATTTGACACTTTGTTTTGTTCATAAATATTATATGTGACTTTCTTGTGTCCTTCGAGGTGCAATTGGATGTGTGGTAGACTCGTGTCGCATGCGTATCCTAGATCTAGTGGGATACGGTGTGATACTCTCCATTTGTTGTGTGTTTATGTGTAGATCTAATTAATTATGCTTTAATTCTTGAATTATAATTATGTATATATATGTAGATATTATATATGTACTATAGTGTATTTATTATGGTGTTTGTTGTAGCATAGATCTATGTATTATATATCTACCAATAGAATAAATATATATGTAGCTTTCTTCTACATGCATTAAAATATATGTTATAATATAAAATATATGAATATGTTTTATGTAATATATATGTATGTTTAATTAAGTAATTAGATTATTTATAGTAATTAGAATATGATTATGTATATATATATGTATGGATGTATATTTATTACATATTTATGTATGTGTGCATTTGACTATGTTGTAATATGTACATTTTTATATAGGAGGTGTATTATAGCTAATTGGTATATATATATATATATATATATATATATATATATATATATATATATATATATATATATATATATATGTATTTGAGTTATATATATATATATATATATATATATATGTATTTGAGTTATATATATATATAGATATTTATTTATTTGGTTTATATATATATATATATTGATATATATATATATATAGGTTATATATATATATTACTGTTTTTAGCGACAGCAGGAATTAATGACAGAGCTGCTATCATTAATAGCCGAGGAATAGCAGCAGCAGCCGCTGTAAAAGTGGCGACGGCAATTAATGACAGAGCGGTTGTCATTAAATAGCAGTAGCAGCGGCGGGAATTGCTACAGCAGCGACGGAGGCTATGGTGACGGTTGAAAACCGTCACCAAAGTAGAGGCAGCAGTGCAGAAATGTAGTAGCAATAGCGACGGCAGTTCAATAACAGCCAGAACTGTTACTGAAAGTCTGATATCTGAATATTAATATTTTTCAACACTGCTTTCAGTGACAGTTAGGCAGATTTTAGTATATTGTGTTTATATCTTATATTTATATATATATCTATATATATATATATGTATTAATATTGAGATATAATACTATTATTGCATAATTTCTTAATTGTATAATATTATTACATATTATATATTATATATGAGGGTAATTACTATATCAAGGTATTGGGTATTACCTTGTGGAAACCAAGGTAAGTGGGATACTCAAGATACGGGGTTTGGGTATCAAGTTTGTGATTTTGTGGAGATACCAAGTTGGTTCAAAACCATGGTTCCTATTTTTATGGGTAATTAATATTCTATATTATTATACAAATGTTTGATATATATGTATTGTGAGGTTTACCTTGGAAATTACGTATCCGGAGATACAGTATCCTAATATTTTAGGATATGGTTTTTATGGCTTAGATTTTAATATCTTGACCCAAGATTTTTGTATTAGACTTGTGCAACCTAGAAATAGATAGTTGACCTTGGTTTGACCATAGTTGACCATAGTTGACTTAGAGTTGACCATAGTTGACTTTTGACTTTGAATTGACTTATTGACCTAGAAGTTGACTAGTTTAACTTGTTCTCTTTTCGGAACCTTGTATTGATATTGTATTCCATATCTAGGTCTTCGAGACACCGAGTCAGACATCTATGAGACTATTCTTTGGACTTCAGGCGAGTACATTCTCTGATAGTTTCTTATTTATGATATCCTCTATGTTCATTGTATCTAGTGTAGATATCCATGTTTCTCTTGACACTATGGTTACATGGATTGGTATATCCGAATCTCGTCATGAGATATTATTCCTTGGTATATGGTGTATATGGTGCAAGTATTGTTTCATTGGTTATCTTGTACATGTACAGACACAGATTCTCGGGAAGAGTCGCTATCTTCTTGGGGAATCTCGTGCCATAGCATACCGTGGTTGGATCTATTATACCAGTCGGAGGTGGGGAGTATTAGTATAGATATGTGATCAATATCCCTATTGTATCAAGTACTGATTACTGAATAGTGTTGATCATAGACCGCACGTATGATTAGCCAAGCCACATTGCATCTTGCCCAAGTCGATCACATGTTAAGGTAGTACTCACACACTTAGTCATTAGTATTCTTGTTTCATTGGCATATTGTTCATTATTGTATTTATTTCCAGTATTTTCTTATTGTATATATATCTCTTGTATCTATTGTGCATCTTGTTTATCCACAGCTATTTACTATTATATAGTTTTTATCATTGATTAGAACTGCTGCTAGAGATGTACTCTACTCCTTTCCTGACTGGATATATTTTTTCAGATGACACTGAGGAGTGGTACCCTACCTATTATGGACCCCAGGATGTTGTGGGTTTAGATTCTGAGACCCTGGCTCAGGAGAGACTTATCCCAACTGAGACAGTTGACCCTGGAGTTGTAGCTTCGTAGTATTCTTTGTACTGGATTTGTCTCCAGCTATTTATGTTATTCTTCAGACTCATTGATGTATTATTAGACTCATGAGTTGTATTTTGACTATTCTATTCTTTATCTGATTCGTGCTCATTTCTATCTTAGTTCTGTGATTGAGTATACTATCATTATTGGTGGTTCATTATATTGTTAGATAGTTTATCTGGACAGCGTTCTACCGCCGATTCTGTGGCGTAGGCTGGGCGTTATTTCCGACTAGTATCCTTACACCGGGTGCGGGTCGTGACACATTTTTGGTGGTGGCCCATGCAGGTCTAGCTTCACAAAGTATGTGATGTCGTGGTAGTGCGACAATTTAGTTGTACTACTGCGAGCCTGCGATAGGATATAAGATATAGGCTGAGATACTCAATCACATCTAGGAAAATTCTTTTGAATCAACTATTCTCTTTTGGTATTGATACTTGATCTCTTAAAATGTCCTTTCCTTGATGTCTTACATCTTGCGCCATATTGATTCTTTCTTTCGCTTTGTCTCAGGATGCCGTCTAAGACTAGATCGCAGCAGAGGAGAGCAGTTTCTGGGAGGTCTGCGATATCCTGAGGGCCTGCACCAGTCACTTCTTCGGTGATTGGAGTGTAAGCTGCTTTCGGAGGTCCACCACCTACTCAGAGGACTGTGCCAGCTGTATCTGAGGGGCTTCCACCTCCACCTCCTGTGCCGGCAGAGGCGTCACATATGTTTACTCTGTTTTGTGAGATGCTCGAGGCACAGAGGGCTCAGTCAGAGGCACATCAGAGGCAGACCGAGGTTCTACGGTAGGGCATCGAGAGTGCTCATCAGCTTGCTCGTGTTGTAGTTGAGAGAGGAGTTCCGATCCAGCAGCAGGATGTTCCTCAAGTTGCTCAGTTTTGGCCAGGCAACATTCAGGACTTCAAGAAACTGGAGCCTAGGGTTTTCAAGGAGATGGAGGGCATCGTTTATGCTGATGATTGGCTCGAGGACATTGAGCGTCTTATGAGGGTGTCCCATCTTTCTGAGGATCTGAAGGTTGAGGCGGTAGGACTTCAACTGTTCGACGTCGCTCGCACTTGGTTCAGGAATGAGCCAATTCTGGTTGACGCAGGACAGTCTTGGGAGGTATTCAAGGACCTTTTCAAGAAGAAGTTTTTCGCCTGGGCAAACAGGCTAGACTTGGGAAGATAGTTTGAGAGTCTCATTCAGGGGTGTAAACCCCCTCACCCAAAATAGATATTTTGTGTATATTTTATATTATTATAGGTATTGAATTTCTTTAGAGTATTCTGTTATTTAATTAGCAAATGAATTTCTTGATATATTTACTTATATAAATATTTATTTAGAATTATTTTTAGGTTATTTTAGATTTTTGAAATTAATTAGGATTTATTTGGATATATATAGTCTTAATATTAGATATATGCTAATTTAGTGTTAATAGATATTAATAAGATTTTATAAATTATTTGTATTATATTTAATTATATTTAAGATTATAAATTATTGAGATAGATTCAAACTCTACTTTAAATTAATTCAAATCATGAACCTACTAGGAATACAACTTAATGTATATCATATCCTTATTTAAATTCATCATAATCCTATCCAAATTAACCAATCCTAGTTGTATTTAATTAAGTAGTCTCAACCATTATAAATACCTCATCCTTCATATTTTTTCCCAAATTCCTCTCTTTTCGTCCAAAAATAGTCAAAATTTGTCATAAATTCAGCCTCATTTTTTACTAGTTATGACAAATTAAAAAGACGATATCTCCTAGCTTCGGACTCCAAACGAGGCCTAGTTTTTTTTGTTAGAACGATAATAAGGTTAGCTTTCTGATTATATAAATTGTTTTTCTAAATTATGAGTATTAAATTCTGGAAAATTCGTAGAGCACAGCATATCCGAAAATAGACGTGTTTTGATGTTTTCGCGATTCCGGGAGAACCAGGAATCAGAATCATGAACCGTTTAAAGTTTCGGAAAGCTAATGTCGAGATCATTGACATATGTTTTTACCAGAATTTAATTCGATTTATTTTCATACTGTTAATTCTGTAGAACTTGTAGGTTAGAATTTAACCATCGGTGCACGATACGAAACTTGTATGTGCTATAATTCCCAAACGAATTTGAATTCGGACGAGCCGTAAATTCCAACATGTTTTTGATGCTGAAATCTACAGGAAATCATGCATGAAAGTCAAGTTTGTGTCGGTTGACTTTTTGGTCAACAGATCGCCTCGATTTGCGTGCCATGAGTCTCGAGTTGATAAAATTCAGTTTCTTTGGACAAAACTTAGGAATTAACATAAAAATCAGAATAATAAGATTAAAATAGGATTTTAGAATAATTATTCCAGAATTAAATAAATTAAAATAAATTATCTTTTGACGTGATAAATTTGTAATACATAGGCTATTTGGACTGTGACTTGGACTCTGATTCATACCAGCAACAGGACCCCAGGCAAGTGTACCTTGCCAAACTCTGCAGTATTGTTACACATTTTTCTTGCTTCATTTATTGCTGAGCATGCTTAACCTAGGACCGTATGACATACTTAGCATCCGATTATTAGTCGGGTGCCAACACCGTACGCGGTGTTGGGTACGGTCATCTAGAGATGGACATTCGCGACACTATATATTCTTGTACTTGTCTTACCAAGTACGCTTGACTCAGGACACTTGATACTATTCATGAGACAGGATTTTCCCGAGATATTCGTGGGGATTCTGTATAGGATACAGGACTTGGACATTATATTCTTAGATATAGTATGACTTGTTGCATTAGTCTTGATCCTGCGTGTCATGAACATGAGATGTGAGATTTCATTGGATGGGGAGAGTATTACCATATGAAAGGCTGATTATATTATATATTGACATCTGGATGTGTCTTAGTCTCTGACACAGAGCTATGGCACCAGTTCTGGCCCTTCGAGAAAATACTGCTATGGGTTTCTCCGACACTGATCCTGTAGTAGTTTCAGCCCGAGTATGGAATAATGTTCTCAACTTGCATATCACTTAGCTGGTTATATATTTACCCTATTTGTTTCATTACTGCATTTATTTTGGCTTGTATTTTCTGTACCTTGCTGTCCCCTGAGGACCTGGATCCGGATTATGTCCCCAGATATTGCAGACAAGATCGATCCAGAGGTTTATGGAGCAGGAGCATTATCAGGAGCAGACATTGGAGCAGTATCAGATCTAGTAGACGCGTGATCACCGAGGGTATCTTCTGAGTATATACTGTTCCATACTCAGTATTTGTTGTGGTTATCTTTATTCTTGTATCTTGACAGATGTATTCAGACTCATTATCGGGTTATTTTCCCGAGTTTATATTATATTGAGATTGATCTTTCTTTATGATTCTGATATTGTTGTATTCATTTCTGTGGATGAGATTAGTATATCTAGACCCTTATTGTTGTACTACAGCTTAAGTATGCCCTGATGGATCCATTTAAATTGGGTTGTCCATCGGTGCGTACTGCTGGCCATTATCACGCGTCCGGTCCCTCGGTATTTTGGGACTGGGGCGTGACAAGGGGAGCATGTCTGTGGAGGAGTACGCTGCGGAGTTTGGTAGGTTGAGCCAATTTGTAGAGTATCTGGTGAGGGAGCCGGAGGTTCGAGCCATTCGTTTCCGTGAGGGTCTAAACTGGAAAGTAAAGATTCTTATTCCGTCTTTTTATGAGACATAGTCGGAGATACTTGCGAAGGCACGCAAGGTTGAGCGGGAGTTGGGTTTGAAGCCTAAGAGAGACTGTGATTCTTTTTTGGGGGGCCAACGGCAGTGCAGTATCTGCCAAACATCCTCATTTTCAGTCCAGACCTTTCCAGCAGCCACAGCAGAACCAGACTCCAGCTAGAGCACCTTTTTACCAGGCACCTCAACAGCAGAGACAGTTACAGCAAGCTCCATGCAACTACTATAAGAAGCCCGATCACATCTGGGAAGTTTGCAGGAGAAGGCTAGGAGTTTGTTTGTATTATGGTACTAAAGGGCATCAATTGAGGGAGTGTCCTTGTCGTGCAGTTCAGGGAGAAGCTCCAGCTCCGAGGGCACAGACGAGACCACCTGCAACACAGCCGAGGGGACCGCTTCCGACACAGCAGTAGCATTTTGTCCAACATCAGCAACAAGGAGGTGCTCGGCAGGGACGAGCGTTTGCTATGACCGTCGAGGAGGATGAACCCACCGGTGATGTCATCGCAGGTTCTATTCTTCTTGATTCCATTCCAGCTTTAGCTTTGTTTGATAGTGGTGCTTCCCATAGTTTTGTATCTGTTTCTTTTTCTCTAAAGCATGGTTTGGTAGTTGAGTCTTTCCTTAGGACTTGCAAGATCATGACTGGGCATTATCCTGGTTAATGATATTTGCAAGGATAAGAGAGTTACTTTGGGAGGCCGGGAGTTGAGTGCGTGTCTACTTGTAATGCCACTTCCGAGCTACGATATTGTACTCGGGATGGATTGGTTGAGTAGGCACCGTGCTAGCATAGATTATGGAGGAGGTAGAGTTTTGTTTGGTCCGCCAGGAGAGCCAGAGTTCGAGTTTGCTAGAGGAGCTACAGAGCAAGGCGAAGGCATTATTTATGGAGCTATGGTGGAAGACAAGGAGTTGCCGCATCCGTTGATAGCAGAGTTCTTGGATGTGTTTCCTGAAAAATTGCCAGGATTGCCGCCAGATCGAGATATTAAATTTTTTATAGACTTGGTGCCAGGTGCAGAACCAATTTTGCAGCATGTCTATAGAGTAAACAACAGCGAGCTGGTCGAGTTAAAAAAGCAGGTGGACAAATTGCAGGATAAGGGGTTTATCAGATCGAGTTTTTCACCATGAGGAGCCCCGATATTGTTTGTACCGAAGAAGGATGGATCGGTGCGCATGTACATTGATTACAGGGCTCTGAATAATCTCACTATCAAGAATAAATATCCTTTGCCATGGATTAATGATCTGTTTGATCAGTTGAGTGGTGCGAAGGTATTTTCTAAGATAAATTTAAGATCAGGCTACTATCAGGTAAAGGTGAAGCCGGAGGACATACCGAAGACTGCTTTTAGAACTCGGTATGGTAAGTACGAGTTTATGGTGATGTCGTTTGGTTTGACTAATGCACCAGCGGTATTTATGAACTTGATGAACAAGGTGGTCCACCAGTGTCACTACCACATTCCGAAAATAGGGGTATTTTTGACTTTTTTATAATATTTAATATTATTGTAGTTACAATTAAGTAATTACATGATAGTATTTAATTTAAATAAATATGTGAGATGTGTAATTAAATATATAATTATATACGGTGTTCTTTTGTTTTGAGCTAGCAGACTGACCTAGAAGCCAGTAGAGGAACACCTGTCCAAATTGTAGAATTTTTGGATTTAATTGTTTTATTTAGAATTTATTTATTAGAGATTGTAATTAATTATCGTAATTTATTTAATTATTGCGCATTGCCTTTGCTTCGATGTTTGGAGCAGTATCCTGACTTTTGTCTTCCAACAAAATTCACAATCTTGTCCTAGACATGCCCGTCTTCCATTCTGCTATTTTTGTAACTCGTAATTATGCTCTCTGTGCATTATTTTTAGCCGCACAAAAATCGTCGCGGACGTAATTTAATAAATTCCTATTTTGTATCGTTGTGCGTTCCAATCAAATTGGGGACAATCTTGACCTATTTTTCGTGCGGCCCAAATTAGGGTAATATTCTGTTCTGAGTCTTCTTCATTATTGGTATTGATGACCTGACCTGATTTTGGCCCCATGTCCCCCTAATTAATTTTAGAACACAGCTTGCATTTTATTTCTAATTAAATTGAGGATAATATTTTGACTGATTTCATAAATCCTAATTTAATTCTAATACCCGATTAATTAAACCCGTGCCTAACGCACAACACCCTCTCACCATGAAAATTTCTAAACACATTTTTCTCCACAAATTTTGTGTCATTTTATGTGTTTGTGCAATTTCCCGAATTTAAGGGGCTAAGTTGCAATTATTCAATTGTAGGTGTCATCACTCCATTGTCCAAGACCAAATAGAAAGGTTATTTATTTGTGGACCAAATTATATTTTTCCCCACTCTACTTTACATGAAAACAATTTCCTTCATGTTTAATCTGGACCACCCATTAAATTGGGTGCATCCTCACCTTTGATTTACCCACACCCTCATCCTATTTAATGTCCTATCTACATCAACCCTAATCCCTAGAAACCTAGGTTTCCCCACCTCCTCACAAGCCCCCACATTCCCTCTCTCCAACGTATGTAAAATTTCTTCTCTTCTTCTTCTTCTTTTCTCCTTCTTCCTTCTCCTTCTTCTTTATATTTTTCCAATTGAATTCAAAGGGGAGGGGGAACACTGTTCACTCACCCTCCCCAAACCCGATTCATGTTCACCCGGCGGGCCTCTGCGACTCCGGCGGGCGGCCAACACCATCACCACTCCCTCTACTCCACGCCCCGGCCTGTCCCCGAGCACCGACCACCTGGCTGCTCCTCCCCTCGCCGCTGCTGTTCTTCCCCGAGCATTCTCCTCCTCCTCCCAACTACTGTTCTCCGGCGCCCCGGCCTGTCCCTGAGCCGACCCCGCACCAACTGTTCCCGGCCATTCCCCGTACTCCGGCGGCCATCAGTCCCGTACGAGCTCCCCTCTGCCTCAACTCCTCCTCCCGCTGCTCCCTATCACCACCACCTCCATCATCGATCACCCATCAATCCACCACCACAACCCGGTCGAGCCCCCATTCCTCTCTGCACTCCGACGAGCGGCCCGACCCGATGCTGTGCTCCCCGAGCTCCCCCTCTGCGTTCAACTCCCCGGCCACGGCATCAACTCCGGCCGGCCAGCCAGCCCCCCGCTGTGAGCCTCCTCCCTCTCTCCCTGTACATTGCTTCATTGCCTGTAATATATATATATATATCTAAATGAACAATGTATCTAAACTACTTAAATCATATACTACTATGATTTAAACTACTACTTTATATACTGTACTTTTAAATCCTATATAGTTTTGTATATGATTTAAACTACTTAAATCATATACTACTATGATTTAAACTACTACTTTATATACTGTACTTTTAAATCCTATATAGTTTTGTATATGATTTAAACTACTTAAATCATTATGAGATATATTACAGTACCCTCTCTCCCTGTACTTTGTATATGTATATTATTTATTAATTAATGTTAGCATATATATGTATAGTAGATATATATTTTGTATATGTATTAGTATATATTAATTATTGGGTAGATATATATATGTATATAAATACGTATACGTATATGTGTGTATACGAGTACTAGAATGAATTTTAGCATAAATGTTTCTTGGTAATATATGTTAATGTATATATTTTGGTATAATTCTATATTGGTAAAGTATATATTAAATTAATACATTTTGGTATAAATATGTGTACCTATATATATATACATGTATAAACATATTTTGGTATGTAAAAATATATAGTTTATATATATAAAACTGTATTGATATATATGTACTTGTAAAACATACTTTGGTATAATTACCTGTATATATTATTGTATTATTTTGGTATGTATGCATATATATATATACATATATAATATAAGTTAATATGTATTTTGGTACATGTATATTAATTTATATATATGAGTGATGTATAATTTTCACATAAATAAAATATATTTCCACTTATGTACATACAGTTATACCTATTTTTGTATACTTTGGAATAACAATCTATATGTATTTTGTTTAATTATTAACAATATGTTTAATTGGTGAATATACTAGATGACCCTAGTTGACTAGTGCCCTGCCTGGCATGGCCCTGAGGCCAGTGTTTATAGACTGTGTGTTAGCGTAGGATCTGATACAAGTGTTATAATTGTGATCTGCTTATAGGACTGTTGGTTCATCCAGGAGATATTCGGGAACAGGACACCAATAATTACCAGCTAAGGACCCAAGGCGAGTACATTCTCTGATTAGTTTCTAATTTATGATATCTCCTATGTTCACTGTATCTAGTGTAAATATACATGTTCTTGACACGTTGGTTACACGGATTGGTATACACGAATCTCGTCATGAGATGTTATTTCTTATTTATGGTGTTGCTTGTACAAGACTTGTTTCCTTGATATCTTGTGCATGTACAAATATTGAGACCCGGGGAGAATTGCTACCTCCCTAGGGAATCCCGTGCCATAGCGTACCATGATTTGATCTACTATACCAGTTGGGGGTTGGGGAGTATTTTAGTGTAGATATGTGATCATACCCAACTATCCATGCATCATAGCTCACCCTACATCTCACGTTGGGTGCGGCATGACCATCTCCATGCCTCATAGCTGTTACGTGTGATTAGCCTGACCTCTCCATGCATCATAGCTAACCAACGGTTAGCCTGACCTTCCATGAATCATAGCTAATCACATGTAACCAGCCTGATCAAGTTCCCAAGCCGATCACATGTTAAAGCTAGTACTCACACACTTAGTCATAGGTTTCTTGCTCATTGACATATTGTTTCTTTTCCTGCATTTACTTACAGTATTTCCAGTATTTCTTTCATTGTACATTTCTCGTACCTATACATGCATCTGGTATATTCCATCTAGAACTGCTACATAGTTTATGTCATTAATATAGAACTGCTATTTAGAGATGTACTTTGCTCCTTCCTGACTGGAAAATATTTTTCCAGACTGTGACCTTAGTAGACTGGTTTCTGATACACTTGGGGATTGGATGTTACAGGTTGCAGGTATGATTATTTTGTCATTAGACTTGTGTTGTATCCTTTATTTCTTCAAATTCCTATTGTGCTGTAGTTGTGATTGAGTATGTTGTTAATTTTTAGTGTTATCTGAGTCTCCTTATGGAGTTGGATACTAGCGTGAGATTTGTTTAGATAGTACTTGACCTAGACAGCATTCTACCGCCGATGCTGCGGCGTAGGCTGGACGTACTCATGCACTCGTGCCCCTAAACCGGGTGCGGGTCGTGACAACCAGTACCTTGACAAGTTCATGGTGGTGTTCATTGACGACATACTCATATACTCGAGGACACCGGAGGAGCATGAGGAGCATTTGAGGATTGTGTTGGATGTGCTAAGGAAGGAGAAGCTATATGAAAAGTTGTCCAAGTATGAGTTTTTCTTGGACAAAATGGAGTTCTTGGGGCATGTTGTGACTGGTGATAGTATTTCAGTGGATCCGAAGAAGATTTCAACAGTAGAATGTTGGAAGATTCTGAGTTCGGTAACAGAGATCAGGAGTTTCTTGGGATTGCCAGGCTATTACAGGAAGTTTGTGCAAGATTTTTTGAGGATTGCTGAGCCGATGACCAGACTCACAAGAAAGGATGTAGAGTTTATTTGGACGGAGGATTGCCAGGTTACTTTTGAGGAGTTGAAGAAGAGGTTGACGTCTACTCCTATTTTGACGTTGCCATCAGGGTCCAGAGATTTCGCTATTTATATTGATGCATCGGGGAAGGGTTTGGGTTGTGTTCTTCAGCAGCATGGAAAAGTAATTGCCTATGCATCCAGGCAATTGCGTCCTCATGAAAAGAACTATCCTACCCATGATTTAGAGTTGGCAGCCGTCATATTCGCCCTGAAGTTGTGGAAATATTATTTGTACGGAGAGCATGTAGAGATCTTCACAGACCACAAAAGCTTAAAGTATGTTTTCACACAGAAAGAGTTGAACATAAGGCAGCGTCGGTGGTTGGAACTGATGAAGGATTTTGATATCTCTTTGCAATATCATCCTGGGAAAGCCAATGTAGTTGTCGATGCTTTGAGCAGGTATCCGGTAGCTATGTTCTTGACGCAGGATCGATATTTGTTGGAAGACTTGGAGAGCTTGGGCATTGAGGTGATTATTCCTGGTAGTGTTATGCAGATGTGGGGATTGCAGATACACTCAGATTTGATGGACAGGATCAAGGCAGCACAGTATGATGATGTATCTCTGAGGAGTATCAGAGCTCAGGTGAGAGCAGGATTGGAGGATGATTTCACTATTACAGAGGATGGATCTTTGAGGCATGGAGTTAGATTGTGTGTGCCTAGTGGGGAGTTGCGAGAGGAGGTATTGCAGGAAGCGCATCGCTCTCAGTATTCCATGCATCCAGGTGCTAACAAGATGTATCGGAATATATGAGAGATAGTGTGGTGGTATGGCAGAAGAGGGAAGTGGCACAGTTTGTATCCAGATGCTTAGTGTGCCAGCAGACGAAAGCCGAGAGGCAGAGGCCAGGAGGTTTACTTCAGCCATTATCCATTCCAGAGTGGAAGTGGAAACACATTACTATGGATTTTGTGTCCGGACTTCCACGATCTCCAGGAGGGAAAGACGCGATTTGGTTCATTGTTGATAGGTTGACCAAGTCGGCCCACTTTTTGCCTTTCAAAGTGGGTTTGTCTACGGAGAAGCTGGCAGAAATGTATGTGAGGCAGATCGTTAGGATACATGGAGTTTCCATCAGCATAGTCTCAGATCGGGATAGTCGTTTTACTTCTCATTTATGGAGGAGTTTGTAGGAGAGTTTGGGCACTCAGCTCAAGTTTAGTACTACATATCATCCCCAGACAGATGGGCAGTCAGAGAGGACTATTCAGACTCTCGAGGATATGTTGCACACTTGTGTGTACTAGATTTTAGGGGTTCTTGGGAGGACCATCTCCCTTTGGTAGAGTTTGCTTACAACAATAGTTACCAGGCCAGTATAGAGATGTCACCTTTTGAAGCTCTGTATGGCCGGAGGTATCGTACTCCTTTGTCATGGGACGATGTTGGAGAGAGAGTTTTGCTTGGGCCAGAGATAGTTGTGGATACAGCAGAGAAGGTTCAGTTGATTAGAGACAGACTTCCAGTGGTGCAGGACAGACAGCGGCATTGGGCCGATAGCCATCGGAGACCTTTGGAGTTCGAGGTATAGTTTAGATTTTGTTTGTGCTTGTTCTTGTTTGTTATAGATTAAGTTCTTAAGGTGGTATTTTGTTCTAGGTGGGTGGTTTGGTATTTCTGAGGATTTCTCCGACACGAGGTACGATTCGCTTCGGTGGAGGCAAAAAGCTTAGTCCGCGATTCATCGAACCTTTCACTATTCTAGAGAGGGTCGGTGCAGTTGCTTATAGACTAGACTTACCACCTGCATTGGAAGGAGTGCACAACGTGTTTCACGTATCGCAGTTGAGACGATACGTGGCAGATCCTAGTCATGTATTGGATCACTCAGAGATAGAGGTGGGCCCTACTCTTAGCTATCCAGAGCAGCCAGTTGAGATTCTGGTTCGGAGAGAGAATGTGCTGAGGAACCAGACTATTCCTTTGGTGTGTGTCGCATGGAGGCTTCACTCTCCAGGGGAGTCTACCTGGGAGAGAGAGGATGAAATGCGAGAGCATTATCCATATTTGTTTGTACCTTTTGGTATGTTATTTCTAGTTATGTTCTGTTCATTGTTATTTTCTTTCATAGTTAGTTGTGATTCTTTAGTTCTGTTCTATTATTTTCTGGGGGTAGTTTTCGTCTTTGAATTTCGAGAACAAAATTATTTAAGGAGGGTAGACTTGTCACTATCACATTTTCTAGGAAAGGGTATTTTAGTCATTTCCTATTTAATTAAATATTGTGCATGGTAAATAATTATTTGTTGTATTATTTAATTATTATTAGATGTTATTTATTTAATTTAGACTTGTGTTAGTGGACCTAACTAGTTTAGTTTGGACCCATGGACCAACATGAATTAATTAGTTAGACTTAGCCCATTTAGAAAGCCCATTGTTAAGGAGATGGATTAAATTAATTAAATTATTATACTAGAAGCTTCCTTAATTATTTCTTCATGAGAGGCCCCAAGGGGTATAATGGATATTTCATAATTACTTGAGGGAGAGGAAAGGGCCGGCCTATATAAAAAGAGGGAGAAAATTCTCTCTCCTCTTTTTTATTCCAAATCTAGATCTAGAATTTTTTACTACCAAATTTCCTTCATTTCCATTTCATTTTCCTACCAAATTTATTCCAATTCCTTCCCAAATCATCATAGAGACTTGAGAAGCAAGGATCTAGAAGGAGGAAGTAAGGATCTACAAAGAGGAGCAAGGATCTACAATCTTGAGGCAATTTCATCTTAATTGGAGGTTTCATTGGGAATCCATCTCCCAATAGGTATAATTTAGTTTTTCCCCTTAAAATAGCTTCTAAATCTGAGATTTAATCATGAATAATCAACCCATATGTATATACTACCCATAGAATTTGGTTTTGTGTTCATAGGAGACCTATGGAGAAAGTTATGGTGCTTTTTGTGTCAATTTTGGGGGAATTTCGAAAATGACTTTTGTTGTGTGTGTCAATTGATCCTATAGATCACTTTGGCATATGTTTATGTGTTTGGGGCTAGTGTCATGTCCACAACTGGGTACGTGTAGGTCGTATCCCAACAATTTGGTGATACGTGTTGTTTTGGGGGTTTTCCCTCCGATACGGGACTTTGTACATGTCGTATTTTGACACGGACACATTGATCTATATTTGACACTCTTTTTTGTTCATAAATATTATATGTGACTTGCTTGTGTCCTTCGGGATACAATTGGATGTGTGGTGGACTCATGTCGCATGTGTATCCTAGATCTAGTGGGATACAGTGTGATACTCTCTATTTGTTGTGTGTTTATGTGTAGATCTAATTAATTGTGCTTTAATTCTTAAATTATAATTATGTATATATATGTAGATATTATATATGTACTATAGTGTATTTATTATGGTGTTTGTTGTAGCATAGATCTATGTATTATATATGTACCAATAGAATAAATATATATGTAGCTTTCTTCTACATGCATTAAAATATATATTATAATATAAAATATATGAATATGTTTATATAATATATATGTATGTTTAATTAAGTAATTAGATTATTTATAGTAATTAGAATATGATTATGTATATATATATGTATGGATGTATATTTATTACATATTTATGTATGTGTGCATTTGACTATGTTGTAATATGTACATTATTATATAGAAGGTATATTATAGCTAATTGGTATATATATATATATATATATATATATATATATATATATATATATATATATATATATATATATATATATATTTATCTGGTTTATATATATATATATATATATATTACTGTTTTTAGCGACAGTAGGAATTAATGACAGAGCTGCTGTCATTAATAGCCGAGGAATAGCAGCAGCAGCCGCTGTAGCAATTGCGGCTGAAATTAATGACAGAGCTGTTGTCATTAAATAGTAGTAGCAGCGGCTGAAATTGCAACAGCAGCGACGGAGGCTATGGTGACGGTTGAAAACCGTCACCAAAGCAGAGGCAGCATTGCAGAAATACAGTAGCAATAGCGACGGCAGTTCAGTGACAGCCAGAACTGTCACTGAAAATTTGATATCTGAATATCAGTGTTTTTTAATACTGCTTTCAGTGACAGTTAGGCAGATTTTAGTATATTATGTTTAGATCTTATATTTATTTATATATATATATATATATATATATATATATATATATATGTATTAATATTGAGATATAATACTATTATTGCTATATTTCTTAATTGTATAATATTAGTACATATTATATATTATATATGAGGGTAATTACTATATCAAGGTATTGGGTATTACCTTGTGGAAACCAAGGTAAGTGGGATACTCAAGATACGGGGTTTGGGTATCAAGTTTGTGACTTTGTGGAGATACCAAGTTGGTTCAAAACCATGGTTCCTATTTTTATGTGTAATTAATATTCTATATTATTATACAAATGTTTGATATATATGTATTGTGAGGTTTACCTTGGAATTTACGTATCCGGAGATACGGTATCCTAATATTTTAGGATATGGTTTTTATGGCTTAGATTTTAATATCTTGACCCAAGATTTTTGTGTTAGACTTGTGCAACCTAGAAATAGATAGTTGACCTTGGTTTGACCATAGTTGACTTTGAGTTGACCATAGTTGACTTTTGACTTAGAATTGACTTATTGACCTAGAAGTTGACTAGTTTAACTTGTTCTCTTTTCGGAACCTTGTATTGATGTTGTATTTCATATCTAGGTCTTCGAGGCACCGAGTCAGACATCTGTGAGACTATTCTTTGGACTTCACGCGAGTACATTCTCTGATAGTTTATTATTTATGATATCCTCTATGTTCATTGTATCTAGTATAGATATCCATGTTTCTCTTGACACTATGGTTACACGGATTGGTATATACGGATCTCGTCATGAGATATTATTCCTTGGTATATGGTGTATATGGTGCAAGTATTATTTCATTGGTTATCTTGTACATGTACAGACATCGATTCTCTGGAAGAGTCGCTATCTTCTTGGGGAATCTCGTGCCATAGCATACCGTGGTTGGATCTATTATACCAGTCGGAGGTGGGGAGTATTACTATAGATATGTGATCAATATCCCTATTATATCAAGTGCTGATTACTGAATAGTGTTGATCATACACCGTACGTATGATTAACAAGGCCGCATTGCATCTTGCCCAAGCCGATCACATGTTAAGCTAGTACTCACACACTTAGTCATTAGTATTCTTGTTTCATTGGCATATTGTTCATTATTGTATTTATTTCCAGTATTTTCTTATTGTATATATATCTCTTTTATCTATTGTTCATCTTGTTTATCCACAGCTATTTACTGTTATATAGTTTTTATCATTGATTAGAACTGCTGTTAGAGATGTAATCTGCTCCTTTTCTGACTTGATATATTTTTCCAGATAACACTGAGGAGTGGTACCCTACCTATTATGGACCCCAGGATGTTGTGGGTTTAGATTCTGAGACCCTGGCTCAGGAGGGACTTATCCCAACTGAGACAGTTGACCCTGGAGCTTCGTAGTATTCTTTGTACTGTATTTGTCTCCAGCTTATTCTATTATTCTTTAGACTCATTGATGTATTATTTTAGACTCATGAGTTGTATTGTGACTATTCTATTCTTTATCTGATTCGTGCTCATTTCTATCTTAGTTCTGTGTTTGAGTATACTATCATTATTGGTGGTTCATTATATTGTTAGATAGTTTATCTGGACAGCATTCTACCGCCGATTCTGCGGCGTAGGCTGGGCGTTGTTACCGACTAGTACCCTTACATCGGGTACGGGTCATGACACTCTGGCCCCATACGTCCCTGACTCCATGTGTCACATGTATCTTTGGCCATATGCGTTTCAGACTCTGTGAAGACCAAATCTTATTGTTACGACATGAGTGATTCTCTCCAACCAAGTGCGGACCATGTGTCAAGCTGACTAAGTCACTCCCACAAAGGACGAGAACCACCCAGATCTTCAGTAACAGAAACACCCAACCAGCTCCCACGTGACAGCCTGGCCCACTCACAGTTACAGTTGTATCCTGTTAAGGAGGCACACGTGGCACCCTCTAGCATCCATGTGGCCCGATATATGCTTGCCCAAGGATGATATATATAGCCGGGTGGCCTACCCAAACAGGAGGACGGACACAGGGGTCGCCAAAACAGAGAGAGAGCACACAGAGACGAGCAAAGAGAGAACATAAGCTTCTTCACCCTGCATCGAATCGTCAACGGAGCAAAAGAGTCACTGCAATTCTCAATCTCCATCGTCACACCCCAGATCAAAATATTGTACTTAGATAATTCTGTTTAGGATTCTTTGTACTTTTTTTTATTCATTAAATACAAAGTTTATAAGAACTCATTTAATGGTGAACAAGATGGCGACTCTGCTGGAAAACTCTTTCTCCTCTGATAAGAAATTTGTGATGCAATCCGACGCAGCCAAGCTCGGATCAACTCAAAGAATGCTGGTGGTCCGCTTCGACTAGTAGGCATTCGAGGAGATACCCTCGGAGGAAAGCGTTGCTCCTTCGTCAAGGCTAGCAAACCCCAAGAAGACCTGTAGGACGTGGGTAGCAAAGACCATTATAAACTCCCTCACCCAAAATAGGTATTTTGTGTATATTTTATATTATTATATTTATTATAGATGTTGAAGTTATTTAGAGCATTCTCTTAGTTAATTAGAAAATAATTTTTTTAGTATATTTACTTATATAAATATTTATTTAGAATTATTTTAGGCTATTTTAGATTATTGGGATTTTTCCATAATTTTTAGTTAATTAAAAACTAGTAACACTAATTTTCTAGGACTTTGAAGAATTTATTTTATGTTCAAACTTAATTAAAATATCCCAAAATTTTATTTTAGGTTCTAAATAGAAAAATATATTTTCTAGAATTTTCTGGGAATTTTCTGAATATTTTAGTATTTATTGGGAGTTATTTAGGCTAATAACTAAGTTTTAGGAATTGTAGAATTTATTGTACAATCCCAGGAATATAGAATGGACTCACGTTATTTTCTAGGGTTTATAATATTATTATATATTTTCTAAAATTATTTCAGAATTTTTAGAATCATTTTAGTATTTATTTTAGTTATATGGGTAAAACTAATGTTTAGAGCTTCTCCTAATTATAGTAGTAAACTTATGAATATAAAATTTTTCCAAATATTTTTCTAGGGTTTATAGGTTCAAAATATATTTTTTGTAATTTTTCCAGATTTTTATGATTATTTTTAATATTTATTTGGAGTTATTTAAATTTAAAATGACTTAAATAATGTTTTGATAAAGGCAAATCAAAAACAAATAATATAACAAAACTATCCAATCAGATTCTGACACGTGTCAGCCTATAAATAGCCATTCAGCCGCAGGTACATCCCTATATATATATATTATTATAACCCTAATTATCCCATTATTTTAGAGAGAGAGATTTTGGAGAATTGCCATCTAGGGTTCCTTCATCTTCCACAAGCCATTGCGCATAGCTCCGGACTCCAAACGAGGCCTAGTTTCTTGCGTTAGAAAGATATTGAGGATAGCTTTCTGATTATATAATTTATTTTACGAAATTAAGAGTATTAAATTCTGGAAAATTCATAGAGCACAGTATGTCCAAAAATAGACGTATTTTAATATTTTTGCGATTCCGGGAGAACCAGGAATCAGAATCATGAACCGTTTAAAGTTTCGGAAATCTAATGTCGAGATCATTGACATATGTTTTTCTCAGAATTTATTTCGAAGTATTTATATACTGTTAATTCTGTAGAACTTCTAGGTTAGAATTTAACCATCGGTGCACAATACAAAATTTGTATGTGCCATAATTCCCAAACGAATTTGAATTCGGACGAGCCGTAAATTCCAGCATATTTTTGACGGTGAAATCTACAGGAAATCATGCATGAAAGTTGAGTTTGTGTCGGTTAACTTTTCGGTCAACAGATCGCCTCAATTTGCGTGCCATGAGTCTCGAGTTGATAAAATTCAGTTTCTTTAAACAAAATTTAGGAATTAACACAAAAATCAGAATAATAAGATTAAAATAGGATTTTAGAGTAATTATTCCAGAATTAAATAAATTAAAATAAATTGATGGTTATATTATTATATAGTTATATTAATATATATGTATGTAAAAGCTAATTGATAATTATGACTAAATATTCAGACTGTACGACCCTAGGACACCGTGGACTATCCCATACTTAACTTGACCATGTTGACCCTAAGAACTTGTGAATCTGTCTGCCTTGCGTACATTAACGTACTGGCATAGACACCTGTCAGTTGACTGACTGATTTCGTACAGTACTTGAAGACGCGACACCCGCGTAATTCAACGCGTAATTGACCGTGTTAGATGACTAGTGTTACCCCTAGTATACCCCCTGAGTCCAGTGTAAATGTGGTTGTTTATGTGCTAGTGTAAAGACTAATAATTCTATTGTATTATATTTATGTGTACATAGGATATTGGATTTGTTCTGCGCGATTTCTGGAGCAGATTATTGGTACATTGCAGCTTCCTTGCCAGGCAAGTATACCTTGCCATTGTACTGTTATTCATATTCCATATGTTGCATGCATCTTTATTTTCTGTCTTTAGTTCATATATTTTAAATGTTATATAAAATGCAGTGACGGTGTCGTCGCGATATATTTTTATTTATGTTTTGCATTGACCTTGTTCATGAGACTACCCCATTATCATGTAGCATCATTAGGTTCATTGGCCGTGACACAGTTGTTACACGAGTGTGAGTCTCATGTAGATCACGGACTGCGTGACAGGTCTGGCCTCCTATACGTATGGGCCGTGCGTTAGGAATAACTGTCGTTAGAAACTTTGCGTGCTAGTAGACTTGGCAGTTATTAGAGGTGTTATTGTGTCATGGATGTGACATGCTTAGAGCATGGGGTGGGAAGAACAACAAGTACCGCATTTGAGCTCCTTTGCACTTTTTCTATTGTGTGCCCGGATTCTCCGCCGGAGATACGGGTGGTGATGACCACTATATATTATATTATTATCAGGCGGGCCTCCGGCGTTCGAAAGTCGTCGTGCCTTTTTAGGCCCCTGGATCTCCAATAGAGAACCATGCCAAATCCCAGGTTTTCAGCCAGATAGCTCACTTGTGAGGAAAGTTATTCTTAACTGCATTCACTTAGATGGTTAGGCGACCCCATTGGATATTTATTTCAGTACTTTATTGGCATGTGTTTAAGTATCTTGTTATGTCCCTCTGAGGACCTGGTCCCCTGCCAGATGTATATGTTCTTGAGTATTCGCAGGAGCGCAGATTCGAATGGTTACATGAGATTCGAGGATATCTTCGCCTCAAGCTTAGATGGTTAGCTGGTATTCTTATATTGTGTTATTGTGTTGTACTCATATTGTATTTACTTTTATATTCGGGTTGGTAGTGGATTTATTTCCATCCAACTATCCTCCTTAGATACTTCTTATTGAGATCTAGTTCCATAGATACTGGTTATATATTTATATGGATTTTCATGGATGAGATTTAGATTATACCCTGTGACTTGTGATAGATTTATACCATATGTGGATTGATATTCATATTACAGCATACGTATGGATTTGGTTTCCATATATTGGAGTTGCCATATCCATGCGGCTGGCATGCTTACGTGTCCTAGTCCTACGTATTTTTGGGACTGGGGCGTGACATGTTTTTGTGGTGGCCCATGCAGGTCGAGAGCATATTGTCTCGGTTACGTTACTGTACCGAGCAAGCCTGCACCTAGGACTAGAGTATAGGATCTCATCCACAATTGACTATGATTCATCTTCCTCCTATATGTTCTATTTGAACAATTGTATCCTGCTTGATTCATGTGCTTCCATAATAGTTCCTTTAGTATAGCCTTCTGCTAGAATATAGGAACCCCTGTTATTAGAATGATAATTAGGGTAGCACTCCTATTAAGAATACAACGAGAGTATAGACACACCACTAAGTTTAGAATATCTAGTAAACCCTAGAATTCCTTATCTTTAGATTGGTATACCATTACCCCTTGATGTATTAAGAAGACTTGAGAGTAGTATAGACACTACTAGAGATAGCTAGAAGTTTTACCATAATGTTTGACCCTAGTATTGAGGAACCAATAGAAAACCAAAAAATTGAATATTAGGACTGAACCTAACCTTCGCAGTTAGATAAGTATTGGAGAACTATAAAACTTAGATCATTATTAGTAGACAGCACCTTAGGAAGCCTAGAGGAATGTAATTAACACTTTTTCCTTGATCATACCTCGAACATAGCAACTAGCATACCACTCTCCCTTAGAAAACCATGATGCTATCTAGAGCCCTCTATTTTAATTTTATATGTTGTTCCTCTGCGGCCTTAACGTTCGCTAATTGTGCGACGACAAAAAAAATTACGTTCTTCTTTTCTTCCTCTTTCAACTCGTGCCACCTGACACCTCTAATTATATACCAAGTGATTGTATTCTATGATAGGATATATAGTTTGCTAAAGTTATAATTATAATCTTGAATTTTGAATTGTGTGCCTTGTAGTTAGAACCTGATAGTTGAGTTGTTCAATTAGATTGTGATGCTTACCCCTAGTTGTAGACCACTTAATTTATACCCTCACCTCGATACAAGTTAGATCCCTTTCCCCTTAACGGCTAGTAACTCTTCTATCCCTATGATTGACACCTGTTCTATGAGCACTATGATTAAGACTTACGGTGACCCTTACCTATATAATGCAATAGGAGACTCTAATAAGTACCAAGATCTTTTCTCATATACCCTAATAAGAGTTTCTGTTCTATGTACATGTGCAAGGTTATTTTTGTAGGATCCCCTTAAGACTGTCACAGTATTAGTTTAATTCTTTTAAGTTGGGTAGTATGTCTCACAACCTAGTATCACATAGTCCACTTGACCCATCGAGGTAGTGTAATTGAATGACATTAATTGTATGATAGCATAAGACGACAGTATTTATTCAGACGATAGAATTTAGAGGTACATGCCCCTATTTGGTCGACTAGCGACTTAGACAAGAAGGTTGTATGATAACTGTAGAGATTGTAGAGTCTTTTTATTATTGTTTCTTATGTTGTTTTTGTTTTGTAAACTTGAATTAATTTGCACCTTCTTTCATCATAATCCAGCGTAGTTATATCTGTTGTACTAGCTTGACTTATGCTGCTATTATAGCCTAGTTTTTGCAAGCTTATTCTTTATCAAGCTTGTTCACTACATATGTATTATTGGGCGCGCACACTAATACATTTCAGAATCAGTGTACTACGGTCTGATCAACCATAGTGCGCTCGATTCGTCGTTCACATAACTATTTTATGTTGATTGAGATATATAGTGATTAGTAGACGAATGTACTTGCCCTCTAGATATATCTGAGCACATCGGATCCGTTACACAACCGTACTGATATGAGCATGTGAATAGGAACTACCAAAATAGGACTTCAATCCACAACTGCCTTGACAAATTCCCAATTGAATTCTTTAAAGCGCCTTGATCCCCATACTTGCATTCTATTACCTCTTCCTTGAACTCTTTATTATTGATCTTCGTCTTTCCTTATCCCGGAAAGACGAAATATCTTGCTTGGTATAAGTTTGATATATAGATAGTACTAGATATACCCCATAGGTCGATCATATACTTGAGGATTATTCTTTCGTAATTAAGGACATATCATATAAGATATAATCGACGTTGAAGTTTTGAGGATTGAATGACATGAGTAAATAAATTAAGGAATATTTTTCTTAAAGTATATAGCCTTCTGTGATAGATGGGTAAATTCTAAGTTGGGTAGCAGTGCATTGGCAACTCGAGAGGAATTTCTTTTAGATTGTGATCGAGTAAGATTAGATTGGGAGAGGTTCAAGCCATTTTAATTTTGAGAATTTTAGAAGAATGACTAAGATGATGAGGATTAATAAATTTTAAAAATCTTGATATTGAGGACCCAATATTTATACCTTAAGTGCATAATTTAAATTTTTGAATATTGAAGGTAAAATCATCAATTTGAATTTGAAGGATAAATATATAATTTCAAACTTGAACATTGGTGGACTGCATTTAAATTATTTTTCAATTTGATGATTTAAAGTAAGAATTAAAATTTGATGGTTGGACTACCTATTTAAAATATTGAGGATGTGAATGGAATTTAAAAAGTTGAAGAATACAAAAATTTATAAGTAAAAATAGGAATAATATTGGACTCGAATTACTTCTAGAGGAGATTATGATAGTTGGAGATCATGAGGTAAAATTTGATATGGGTTATTTAAATCTTGAAGATATTATATGGATTCAATTTAAATTTGGATATTGATGATTTGGAAAAGTGAGAAAAGATTACAACAGGTTGAATTTTGATTTGAACAATGATTATCTTAATTTTGAAGTGATCACGATAGATTTGAATAGATTTTGTTATTTAAATTTTTGGAAGAGATTATGATTGACGTACCTTATGTACGAATGTGAAGGATCTAACAAATTATGCCTTATTTTAATTTCGAGGACGAAATTGTTTTAAGTTGGGTAGATTGTAAACTCCCTCACCCAAAATAGGTATTTTGTGTATATTTTATATTATTATATTTATTATAGATGTTGAAGTTATTTAGAGCATTCTCTTAGTTAATTAGAAAATAATTTTTTTAGTATATTTACTTATATAAATATTTATTTAGAATTATTTTAGGCTATTTTAGATTATTGGGATTTTTCCATAATTTTTAGTTAATTAAAAACTAGTAACACTAATTTTCTAGCACTTTGAAGAATTTATTTTATGTTCAAACTTAATTAAAAATATCCCAAATTTTATTTTAGGTTCTAAATAGTCAAATATATTTTCTAGAATTTTCTGAGAATTTTTTGAATATTTTAGTATTTATTGGGAGTTATTTAGGCTAATAACTAAGTTTTAGGACTTGTAGAATTTATTGTGCAATCCCAGGAATATAGAATGGACCCACGTTATTTTATAGGGTTTATAATATTATTATATATTTTTTGGAATTATTTCAGAATTTTTAGAATCATTTTATTATTTATTTTAGTTATATGGGTAAAACTAATGTCTAGAGCTTCTCCTAATTATAGTAGTAAACTTATGAATATAAAATTATCCCAAATGTTTTTCTAGGGTTTATAGGTTCAAAATATATTTTCTGTAATTTTTCCAGATTTTTATGATTATTTTTAATATTTATTTGGAGTTATTTAAATTTAAAATGACTTAAATAATGTTTTGATAAAGGCAAATCAAAAACAAATAATATAACAAAAACCATCCAATCAGATTCTGACACGTGTCAGCCTATAAATAGCCATTCAGCCGCAGGTACATCCCTATATATATATATATTATTATAACCCTAATTATCCCATTATTTTAGATAGAGAGATTTTGGAGAATTGCCATCTAGGGTTCCTTCATCTTCCACAAGCCATTGTGCATAGCTCCGGACTCCAAACGAGGCCTAGTTTCTTGCGTTAGAAAGATATTGAGGTTAGATTTCTGATTATATAATTTATTTTACAAAATTATGAGTATTAAATTATGGAAAATTCATAGAGCACAGTATGTCCGAAAATAGACGTGTTTCAATATTTTTGCGATTCCGGGAGAACCAGGAATCAGAATCATGAACCGTTTAAAGTTTCGGAAATCTAATATCGAGATCATTGACATATGTTTTTCCCAGAATTTATTTCGAAATATTTATATACTGTTAATTCTGTAGAACTTCTAGGTTAGAATTTAACCATCGGTACACAATACAAAATTTGTATGTGCCATAATTCCCAAACGAATTTGAATTCGGACGAGCCGTAAATTCCAGCATATTTTTGACGCTGAAATCTACAGGAAATCATGCATGAAAGTTGAGTTTATGTTGGTTGACTTTTCGGTCAATAGATCGCCTCGATTTGCGTGCCATGAGTCTCGAGTTAATAAAATTTAGTTTCTTTAAACAAAATTTAGGAATTAACACAAAAATTAGAATAATAAGATTAAAATAGGATTTTAGAGTAATTATTCCAGAATTAAATAAATTAAAATAAATTGATGGTTATATTATTATATAGTTATATGAATATATATGTAAGTAAAAGCTAATTGATAATTATGACTAAATATTCAGACTGTATGACCCTAGGACACCGTGGACTATCCCATACTTAACTTGACCATGTTGACCCTAAGAACTTGTGAATTTGTCTGCCTTGCGTACATTAACGTACTGGCATAGACACCTGTCAGTTGACTGACTGATTTCGTACAGTACTTGAAGACGCGACACCCGCGTAATTCAACGCGTAATTGACCGTGTTAGATGACTAGTGTTACCCCTAGTATACCCCCTGAGTCCAGTGTAAATATGGTTGTTTATGTGCTAGTGTAAAGACTAATAATTCTATTGTATTATATTTATGTGTACATAGGATATTGGATTTGTTCTGCGCGATTTCTGGAGTAGATTATTGGTACATTACAGCTTCCTTGCCAGGCAAGTATACCTTGCCATTGTACTGTTATTCATATTCCATATGTTGCATGCATCTTTATTTTCTGTCTTTAGTTCATATATTTTAAATGTTATATAAAATACAGTGACGGTGTCATCGCGATATATTTTTATTTATGTATTGCATTGACCTTGTTCATGAGACTACCCCATTATCATGTAGCATCATTAGGTTCATTGGCCGTGACACAGTTGTTACACGAGTGTGAGTCTCATGTAGATCACGGACTGCGTGACAGGTCTGGCCTCCTATACGTATGGGCCGTGCGTTAGGAATAACTGTCGTTAGAAACTTTGCGTGCTAGTAGACTTGGCAGTTATTAGAGGTATTATTGTGTCATGGATGTGACATGCTTAGAGCATGGGGTGGGGAGAACAACAAGTACCGCATTTGAGCTCCTTTGCACTTTTTCTATTGTGCGCCCGGATTCTCCGCCGGAGATACGGGTGGTGATGACCACTATATATTATATTATTATCAGGCGGGCCTCCGGCGTTCGAAAGTCGTCGTGCCTTTTTAGGCCCCTGGATCTCCAATAGAGAACCATGCCAAATCCCAGGTTTTCAGCCAGATAGTGTAAACCTCCTGAATTTTCAAATTATTAAATTTTGGATTTTTTCCAATTTTCTGGAATTTTCTGGGAATTTTTCTGTAATTAAAATCAAGGTTTTAATTAATAAATGATTTTTAGTTGCCAGTAAATAACATTAAAATACCATGAAAATAATATTTTTGGGTGTAAAATGGAAAACTGGACTTAGGGTAATTTTCCTGGATTTTTCTGGGCCCCGGACCTATTTTAAAACACCTAAAAACTATTTTTTTATTTAATTATTAATTAATTAATTAATTATTATTATTATTATTATTATTATTATTATTATTATAAATCCCAGCCCACGGCCCATTGGGCCGGCCCGGCCCAGTCCCCCGTGGCCCGTCACCCTAACGGGTCGGGTCGGGTCCGCTTGAACCCGACCCGCCCGGACCCCGACCCGCTCCCCAGCCCTCTCCCCCACGACCCGCTCCCCGCTCCGCTCCCGCCGGCCGCGCCGCCCGCCGCTCCGCCCCGCCAGCGCCACGCGTCCCCGCGCCCCCGCGCTGGCCGCCGCCTCCCTCGGCCCCCGCGCAACCGTCTCCGCCCCCTTTTAAACCCTTCAACTCCCCCCCCCTCCGGCCACCACGACCCCGCCGGCTCACCCCCTCTGCTCCGCCGCTCCTCCGCTCCGCCGCGTCGTCAGCCACCGGCGCCGCCCGCTGCAGTCCCCGCCGTTCCCGCCCAGCTCCGCCGCTGCTCCGCCAGCAGCCGACCCCGCAGTAGACAGCAGCGGCCGCCCCAACCGTCCCCGGCCGCCGTGCCCGCGCCGCCGCCTCCGCCAAGCTCGCCGGCACCGACCGAGCCTTCCGACCAGCTCCCCCACCGCAGCGACGTTCCCCGCCGCCGTGCCGACCATCGGCCGCCGCCACAGCATTCGAAAACCCTAACCCTAGCCCTAATTTGGACTCCGTGTCGGACACGACACGGACACGTCTCGACCCTGATTTTCGGGTCCCCTTCAGGTATGTGTAACTTTTGCCTCGTAGCTCCGTTTTTAATTCTGCAAATTGCGTTGTGAAGCCTGTATGACCCTCTCGGTGTCCGGACAAACTGTTCGGGGCATCGCGTCCTGTGGTGATCGCATACCGCGATCCAAAAACAGGAAAAAACCAGACCCTATTTTACCCCGGAACTGAGTGCGCCCCGCCAAACGGGACGACTTGGTCGCGTGCGGTCTTCACAGATACGTACGCATCATCGATACGGATGTGTGAGTTTTCGTGGAAGCTGATTCGGGTGTGCGTGCACACCGGAATCAACGCGTATCCGCGGACATCGCCCCGTATCTGCCTTTTCGACATTTCGCCCTAACTTCGTGTACACTCGTCAGATCGAGACGAAACTTGCGCCATCGAACTCGTAGCGATACGTTGGTCCTGTGGGTCAAGTTTGGTTCGATTCTGAGAACGTTGACGAAATCGCGTGTCGTGGGCCCCATAGGCCCCGCTCGACGGGCGATTTTGTGTTCGGCTCACCGGAATCCAAATCTGGAAGTTCCGTTGGGTTCGTATCAGCGTTCCTGACCTGTTGACACTAAGTTTGGTGAAATTGGAGACCGTTGACCCGGACACGTTTTTCGGTGCAAAGCGGGCCCACCGGCGGACCCCGTTTTGATCCGAAACTGCCGTTTTTGCCCTTGTCTCCAAATTGGACCCAAGGACAGGCATTTCTAGCTATTTGACGTCTTCTGAGCGTGATGGTAATGTCTATTTCAGCATTTGGACTCATCTCTGGATATTTCTCCGAAGAACAATTAATCAGATCCAAACAACAGGCAAGTACCTGCACTTCAAGTTTAACCTTTATATTGTGATAAATAAATTCCCTGCTTAATAGTACCATTGATGATCATATGTAGAGTTAGAACACTAGATTTCATGTCTTGAATTATATATTTCATGTCTTGTTTTCATGTCGGGTGGGAGAATACTAGGAGGCATGTAGTTTACCTTTCCCCTTGTCGTGACTGCTAGCTGTTGGTACGCGACTGTACCATCAGCCTTATTCCTGATTGTTCCTGACTGCTAGTCGTCTATGACGGCCTTATTAGCCTTATAAACCCCTACATGCCAACTATGTATTCTAAATACACAAGTTCACGCACATAGTTCCTGTCTTGTTGCAGTTCTTGTTGTCTTGTTACAGTTACATTTCCTGTCACATTTTTTATGTTTTACTCGTATTTCTGGTTTATAGCAATTAATCATACTTTACTTCTAGTCTTGTTTTATAACATTATTTCTCAGTTAATTTCACTACTTACTTACGCATTTCTCAACATAATGCTTAGTCAGTTATTTTCTACCTGTCACGAATATTTAGTTTTAATCTTGTTGTGCACTGTGTACTTTGCTCCTTTCCTGATTGGATCTGTTGATTTAGGCGATGATGAGGATCTTGCCCCTACTTATTATGGCCCCTATGAGACAGCAGGTGATACAGTTGCAGAGCCGGTTCCCACCCAGGAGACTACTCCTGCAGAGTAGTTAGCATTAGTTGTTTATTTCCTTTCATCTTAGTAATCGGGTTTGTCCCCGATATAATCTATGGTTCTGTAATAAACTCTGGATCAGATTATCATATTCTGGTTATAAAATCTTAGCATTCTTTTCCTGCTATTTTTCCTTGCCTATTTAATTATTGTGAATGAGCTAGATTTATCACCTGTGATCATGCCCTAGACAGCGTACTACCGCCGACACTGCGGCGTAGGCTGGACGTACCCACGCACTCGTGCCCGAATTTCCGGGTGCGGGTCGTGACAGATAGCTCACTTGTGGGGAAAGTTGTTCTTAACTGCATTCACTTAGATGGTTAGGCGACCCCATTGGATATTTATTTCAGTACTTTATTGGCATGTGTTTAAGTATCTTGTTATGTCCCTCTGAGGACCTGGTCCCCTGCCAGGTGTATCTGTTCTTGAGTATTCGCAGGAGCGCAGATTCGGATGGTTACATGAGATTCGAGGGTGTCTTCGCCTCAAGCTTAGATGGTTAGCTGGTATTCTTATATTGTGTTATTGTGTTGTACTCATATTGTATTTACTTTTATATTCGGGTTGGTAGTGGATTTGTTTCCATCCAACTATCCTCCTTAGATACTTCTTATTGAGATCTAGTTCCATAGATACTGGTTATATATTTATATGGATTTTCATGGATGAGATTTAGATTATACCCTGTGACTTGTGATAGATTTATACCACATGTGGATTGATATTCATATTACAGCGTACGTATGGATTTGGTTTCCATATATTGGAGTTGCCATATCCATGCGGCTGGCATGCTTACGTATCCTAGTCCTACGTATTTTTGGGACTGGGGCGTGACAACCATTGTTCCTCACCTAACTGCAGAGCATGCATTCCCAGTCTCTCTCTCTGTTACTGAAGACGTACAGCATGCGTCCACTCAGGTTGTCCCTGATCATGCGGCCTTCTTGCCTGAAAAAGAGAATGCTCAGCACCCGAACTCTGGCAGAGGAAAATAATATGATGCCAAGTGTTTCGGGATTGATGTACAGCCCATGCGGCTATAATGAAGGATGTAGAGAAAAAATTAGTATGCGGCTTCCAGCTCAGTCGTATGCGTATCTGACACCCCCAGAAGCTATGTCTTTGACAGAATCTCATCCGACCATCATCCATGCGCCGCTTTGAGGAAAATTAAAACTTGGACTCTTCGTACTATGTGCCTGTGCGTGCTAAGTCAAAGAAGCCTAGGACAGTGCGAGCTCGTCAAGCTCAAGCAACTACCCATTTGGCTGGCTGGCAGCGGGCACCGCTAACCGTTATACGGGCCCCTGATGGAAAGCTATATAAGACTGCCCCGTGCGTCCAGCTCGCAGCAAAAAATAGGCAGGGTCCATCTCCGTCTCAAAAGTTATCCACTGACATTCTGGGAAAAGTTCTTATACGAATCCTAGATCAGGGAGAAAAAGCAATACCTACACACCCGTGCGCTCGGTCTACCCGTGCTCACGAAAATGGTGCTAAGGTGAATCAGCCCTCGCTTGACATTAATGACTTGATCAATGACAAGCGCAAGACGAAGGAGATAACTACGACACATAGAGTATCCTTCCCAGGACATTACTGTGCCAAAATTATCATTAATTGCTGCTGCAACAGAGTGGCAGCACACACAAACAGGCAGTCGTCATTCCAACGACTGTATCCGAAGGCACCTAGCCCGCAACAACCCAAAAATCAGGTGCAAACACCAGAGAAGGAGGAGCTACCATTCGCCCCATGTTACTCTACTCGGAAGGACCCTTCCATCGTGCGAGAAAGAAAGCCAAGCACCTCCAGTCCGTCACTCTCAACCAGCACATTAAGAAGATAACTACCAGGAGGACCAGTAGCGGAACCTGCAAAAGTTATTTTCCAAGGTACCCGCTCAGAGAAAAAGCTATCAGCTGTTGGGAGTATTTCTTCCTCGCGACCCCTAGGGGTTGCACAAGCTAGGGGTAGTGATCCCCCGGACCTATACAACAACTGACATTCCGAGAAGGCTATGATTCCAAAGGAACAGACTCTGATGTCCCGAGGGGTGGCCACCCTCGTCAAGATAACGTAGCCCCCTACGCTGGGGTAGTATTCTCTCCGAATCTGAGGAGAAGCCAATGCTACCTGATGACTACTCCCGACAATAATCTGATACGGAAAGTGTGGCATCCACCGTCCTGTCCATATCTTCCCATGTGAAGACTATATACATGGCAGGGGATGATCACGAAGGCTCCAGCGATCGACAATGCCTTGGGGCTCTTGAAGCCATGATACAGACGGTGAGCTCATCAATGTAAGCCTAATCAGACCATGCTGGAAATTAAAGTAAGCATGGCTTCATAACCAGCAAGGGCTTCTGGACAAGCAATCTTTGGACCCTGGGACCAACGCGGACTTCGACACAACTACTCCACCATTAGGCGATAATCACCCTCTGCTTGGCTCATTTGCCCCTTCTGCCAGAGACGAAGCCAGAGAAGTAATAAGGGAAGTCCAAAAACTCTGGGCTCGCCTAGATTCCATGGCAGTCGAGACTCACAGCGTGAGCTTGAGATACCATAACCATACCCCCACGAGTTAAGATATGTATCGTACCCGCCCAAGTATAAGCCCTTTAACTTGAACCTATTCGACGGAAAGACTTCCCCTAGTCAATACATGAGTAATTTTGCGATTACAATAGGGAAACTACCTCGTAGTGACGCACTCCTCACTAAGATCTTTGTTGGGGCATTGTCCGGGGTAGCATTCGACTGGTTTTGTAGCCTACAATATAACTGTATCTAGTCTTTTGATGACCTCAAGTATCTTTTTCTCAAAAGATTCGATGACGGAGGAAGCAATATGATGATATCCTCCCTGATGGATGTTACCTAAGGGGAAAGGGAACTCGCCTAAAATTATATCGAGCATTTCCGACAAGCAGCGCTGAGGTTGCCCCCAGGCAATCTTGAGTCGATACTGATGGACATGTGTCACAGAAACTTACTTCCAGCAATCAGCCTCTGGATGGGCAATAGTCAGTTTAAATACTGGATCGCGTTCATCATAAGCGCTTTTAGTGCTGAGAAGAAGGTCAAAGATGCTTGACTCTTGGGAATACAGATCCCTTTCTCCAATGATAGGGGAAAATATCACAACAACGACAATAGCGGCAACAGCAGCCACGATGGAAAAGAAAAGTAGGCCTAGGTGGCCAACTTAACCAAGAAGCCTGAGCAAAAGCCGGCTAAGGTTCCAAAGCCCAAGGAGACTTACTCCTTCGAAGATGATGACATCATGCCCATCTTCGACGTACTGATAAAGGGTGGTAAGCTCTGGCTCCCCGACGTCAAACTTCCTGTTGAGGCAGTCAAGATGAATAATCCGATGTACTGCCACTACCATCGTTACATCCATCATGCGATACGGGACTGTTATACGCTAAAGTGGTACATCCTGTGTATACTTGATACCAAGGACCTCACCTTGGATATCGATGATAAGATGGTTGCCGCTAACATAGATCGCTCCAGTTTGACAACTTTCTGGCGATAAAAGCCGAGGATGGGGTAATCCCAAATCCACGGGCAACGACGGAGGTCGTCAATCTTCCTCCAGCTAGTGACCAAATGGCCGGGCTGATATCTCTCACCATGCCATGTGGGGAGGTCATGTGGGTTCACTCCGATCATGCTCCAAAATTGATGTAGCAGACAACACCTTCTGCCACCAAGTGAAAGGGCAAGAAGTCTAAGTCCTGCTACACGATTTTTCTTCCATTTGAGAAAACTATAGCAGGAGCAATGAAGTCAGGCTTAATGTACCACTGCGAGTACAATACCCCTGACGATGGTGTACTCCCAACTATCACACTGACCCCCTCTTATCTGGGTCCATCCCAGCCTCCGCCAGCGGACAAGTCTAAGCAAAAGTAAGTTCGCTTTGACAAACCGCTACACAAGGATGCAGCTCTGGGGTTGGAAAACCCCTACAAGTTCAATATCATGCCTAACTGGCTAATACTACAATGAAGCTATAACTATTCGAGCTTCTACGGTTCTCTAGAGACACTCGGGCAACTTTGAGTGAGGCTTTGTAGAATGCCAATATCTACCTGGCGCAGGTCAAACCGCCAGCTGAGGATCCGGTTGCTTGCCACCACTATAATAATATCATGGAGGCAATAACAAATATTATATTCTCGTAACAGGATATTTTGCTAAAGAATAACCGGCATGATCATCCCCTATATTACATAGGGTACATTGGTGTCATCAAGGTGGACCAGATACACATCGATCCCAGTTCGTCAATCAGCATCTTCCCACGGAGTCTGCTTCAGACCTTGGACATTCAGATGCATCACCTGGCATCCACCAATACTGCCATTACTGGCTTCAACGCAGGAAGAAGCTACCCTGTGGGCAAGATTTGCCTAAAATTCTAGATTGGTAACTTGAAAACAGAGGTCACTTTCTATATCATTGACGTAGATGTATCCTACAATGTCTTGCTCGGACGCCCATGGATACATGAATACATGACCGTACCGTTGACCCTACACTAATGCCTGAAGTACGTCGACGAACACGGCATGGTCAAAATAGAGTTTGTTGATGTCAATCCATTCAAAGGGATCGAAGCCTATTACTCTGATTCAATCCTTTACAAATAGGTCTACCAAGATGAAGGTGGCAATAACATCGATGATGAGGCAGAGGCTAGGACAACACCAGAAGAGCCCTTGAAAGTCCGTCTAAAGGGATGTGCTCCTGACACAACCTCTCTCCTCGTCGTAAAACTATACAGGAAGGCACCCGAACCTCTGGTCGTCCGCCTACGAAGGATGGATCGATCGCCGAAGGAAGGTCTGGCCCTATCCACCACGTCCGAACTTCTGGTCGTTTGCCTTCACAGGCCGAGTCAAACTCCAAAGGATGCTGCACCGCCTCCTCCAACGTATGAGCCTCCGGTACTAAAGCTGAGTAGGAAACCATCAACGACATCGCTCTCACTAGGGATAGATCTCGGGAAGGACAAGCTGGAGGAGTACGTAGTTGCTCATACAAACGTCCTTTCTCCGGACGATGTAATTCCTGGAGAAAAGATACCTTATTTTGTGAATAAATGTTTAAAGTTCTTTAAAGTTGCACACATAAGCACAATGTATTCCATAGAGCATGGTCTAGGCCTGCGTCTGCAAACACAGGTGACTACTACCTGTGCAATAAACCAGATCCTCCATAGCCAAGGTTTCTACTTCACGGCCCCAGCAAGGAGGTGGGAAGACAAATCCACCATATTCAGCATGGTTGAATGCCCCCATTCCTTCATCCCAGAGGAATAAGAGCTAGAATTTGATATCAACAAAATATAACTCTACCGGTTTAGTGGTCAAGCTAAACACCTCATCCAGAAGATAGGTTATGATCTTAAAAGCAATCAAGGTCTAAATTATGGCAAAGGTCAATGACTGCCCTTGTGCCTCTCCGCTCTGGCAGGCAAATTCGAGGATTACTACCATAAGACCAAGAATGGCTTAGGGTACTTTAAGTCTCCCATAACCTCTGAAGGCTCGGATGAAGAAGATGAATTACACTCTCACTCTTCAGAGTCTTCCTTTTGGGACTCCAACATCAGTATCGGGGAGATGCTCAAGAAAACATTGTCTGCCAACATGTTATCAGCTAACCCTGAGGAAGATGATGAGGATCCATTAGAACTCTTTAAAGTAGAACCATGGACCCAATGCCTAGATGTATAATGGAAGATGTGATTCAAACAACGAGAACCTCCTACCGAGGACGAAGTCGTACAAGTCAATCTAGGCGACGAATCCTCCCTTAAACCTATCTTCATCAGCAAGAGTCTGACTGATAAGGATCGAGAATCCCTGCTATAGCTCGTCAGGGAATACATTGATTTCTTTGCTTGGAGCTACGAAGACATGCCGGGACTGGACCGCCAAATCGTGGTCCACAAGCTCAACATCTCGTCGAACGCTAAGCTTATTAAGCAGCAGCAACAACGGTTACGGCCGGACATTATGAATGCCATCGAAGCTGAAGTCAACAAACTGATAGCTAGTGACTTCGTTTGCGAAGAACAAAATCTAGATTGGGTAGCTAATATCATGCCCGTCATAAAAAAGAATGGGAAGATTTGGATCTGCATTGACTTCCGTGATCTAAATACAGCCTGCCATAAGGATGAATTACCCCTTCCGATCACAGACATAATGATCGACAACACCTGTAGCTTCGAGCGCATGTCCTTTATGGATGGATTCTCAAGCTACAATCAAATCAAAATATCTCCTAACGAGCAGAAACATACATCATTTTGAACATCGATAGAAGTATACTAATACACAGTCATGTCCTTCAGTCTGAAGAATGCTGGTGCTATATACCAGCGAGCTATGAGCACCATCTTCAGTGAGCATCTACGCAAGACGGTCGAGTGTTATGTTGATGACCTTACCATCAAGAGTCGCTCCAAAGATGATCACCTCAGGGACTTGACTGTGTTCAACCTCATGCATACGCACCAGTTCAAGATAAACCCTACCAAATCTTTCCTAGGAGTCTCTAGCGGTAAATTCTTGGATTTTATCCTAACTTTGAAGGGTATCTACGTAGACCCTGATAAGACCAATGTGATCCTTGAAATGCGCCCACCGAAGAACCTCAGAGAACTTCATGGCCTCCAAGGAAGACTGGCCAATATCAGGAGGTTCATATAAACCTCCCTGGATATTTTTAGCCATTAATGCAACTCATGAAGAAGGGAGTCTCCTTTGTCTGGAATAAAGAATATTAGCGCGCCTTCGACGACATCAAGGAATACCTCATGAACACACCAATATGGTAGCCCCAGTTATGGGGAAGCCCTTTTTATTCTATATACAAGCAATGGATCACTCTCTTGGCGCCTTGCTAGCCCAAAAGAGTGACACAAGTCACAAGTGGGCTATCTACTACCCCAGCAGGATGATGGTCGATGCAGAGCACAGATACAATCCCATCAAAAAAGAGTGCCTCAGTCTAGTATTTGCTATTCAGAAGACCAGACAATCTATGTGATCTCTCGGGTCAACCGCCTCAGGGTCCTCATGTCCAAACTTAGGGTGCTAAACTCCCGCCTGGCTACATTGGCAATACTGTTGTCACTATACGATATGGCTTATGTTCCGCAAAAAGTTATCAAGGGCCAAGCATTAGCTGAATTCTTGGCCCCCACCCTGTACCAGAAATGTCCAAACTCTACAAGGAGGTCACCAATGAAGTCGCAGACTCCAACACTGTGACGAACGCAGAAGCCGTTTGGCGAATGTTCTTTAACGGTGCTTTGAGAATAGAGCCCAAAGGCGACATCGTTGCTGGAGTCAGGATAGTGTTGATCTCTCCATATGATCTGGTTATCAATCGTGCCTACTCCCTTACTGAGCCATGTTCCAATAATGTGGCAGAGTACAACACTATCATCATTGGACTCCAACTCGCTAAACAAGTGAGAGTTGATCACCTTGAAGTCTACGGCGATTCCAAGATGATAGTCAATCAAGTCCGAGGTGAGTACGAAGTCAATGAAGACCTACTCTCCTACCACCAAGCTGCGCTTGGAATAATCTCCACCTTCGAGGGGTTCTTCATAGAGCATATTCCTCGACTGTAAAATATTAAGGCAGACGTCATGGCTAGCCTCGCAGCCTCTCTAGCTGTTCCAGTCAATACTCATGAACTGATCACCGTGATCGATCAAGAGCTGGTCTGCCCGAAAAATAACTTCTCTATGTGCTAGAGCTACTCAGTAGAGACGAGCGTTGACTCAGAAGACTGGATACTTCCATTAATCGACTATGCAGTCTATAAAATTCTCCCCGAGAACCCAAAGGAAGCTATTTCGATTAGAAGATGTTCCCTCTGGTTCTATTATGATATGGTTACCAAAATGGTGTATCTTCGCTCCTATGACGAACTTCTGCTACGATGCCTATCGAATGTAAAAGTGAAACAGGCTCTCCGTGAGGCTCACGACGGGGTTTGCGGTGCCCAGCAGCTGGGGCCCAATCTACAGGACCGCCTCCGTAGAATGGGATACTGTTGGCCGACAATGGTAGCAGACGTTGTTGACTACATAAGAAAGTGCCAAGCGTGTCAAATACATGATGACTTCATACACCAACCCACAGAGTTTATACACACAACCGTAGCGTCCTGGCCGTTCGAAGCCTGGGGCATGGATATCATAGGGATGATCAGTCTGCCTTCGGCTAAGGGATATCAGTTCATCTTGTCTATCACCGACTACTTCTTCAAGTGGGCAAAAGTTGTGCCACTCAATGAAGTTAAGATGTCCAACGTGATCAGCTTCGTCAAGCATCACGTCATATACCGCTTTGGCTTGCCACAAAGGATCATCTATGACAACGATCCATAGTTCGCAAGTCACAAGTTCTACCAATTTTGTGACAAAAAATAAATTCAAAATATAGCGTCAACTACCTATAACCCTGCAGAAAATGGTCTGGTAGAAGCCTTCAACAAGACCATCATAAAATTACTCAAAAAGTTTGTTTCATCCAACAAACGCGACTGGAATGAGAAGCTGGGTGAATGTCTCTGGGCCTATCGTACAACGGTCTGGACAGCTACTAGCAATACGCCTTTCTCTCTGGTATACGAAAGCAAAGTGATCCCCCCGTTCGAGATCCAAATCCATTCACTCCGAGTAGCTCTCTTCAACCAATTAACCGTCGATGACAATTACCGCCGACGGCTACAAGAGTTAGAAGCACTCGATGAGAAACATCTCTTAGCTTAGCAGCGCATTGAGCTATACCAAGCGTGCCTATTGGGAGCCTTCAACAAACGGGTGAAGAAGAGGACCTACCAAGTGGGTGATTTCATCCTAACCATTAGGAGGTCGATGGTTATGACCCACAAGGCGGCCGGCAAATTCTAACCAAAATGGGAAGGTTCGTTCATCATAGAATCGGTATTCTCCAACGGCGCCTACCGGCTCGTAAAATCCAACGGCGACTTGCTCATGATGCCTATCAACGGCAAGTTCTTGAAAAAGTACTATGTCAAATCTAGACTTGTACTCCCCTTATCCCCATTCAGGCGATCAAGATGTATAGTCTTTACACTCTTGGTTCTTCATTCCCAGCAAGTGCATATGTACAATATTTTTTCTTTTTTACAACTTTTTGTAAAAGTTAAGTCATTATCTATATCTAGGAGTCCTGGATATGCAACAGATGATGGATCCTCAAAGTCTCCAGCGGTGCGGCCCTTAGGTCCACCGATACACTCCCATTTGGACCACCAAAAAACCAGTCTCGTTAGACTCTAGTCTCCCTAGCAGAGCAATCCTTAGGTCTATCTTTGTCACTACCACGTTCCAAAAATAGGGGTATTTTTGAATTTTTGTATATTATTAAATTGTGTGTATTTAATTTATTAAATTGTGTGTATTTAATTTAAATAATTGCATGAAATATGTATTTATAATATTATATATATATATAGTGTTCATTAATGTTTGAGCTAGTAGACTTGACCTAGAAGCCCACTAGATGAACACCTGACCAAATTATAGGGTTATGGAATTAATTTGTATTATTTAGAACTTAATTAATTGAGGTTGTAATTATTACCGTAATTTTAATTAATTGTTGCGCCTTATCGTTGCTTGGATATTTGGAGCGCTACCCTAGCTTTTGCATTCCAACAAATTTTACAACCTTGTCCTAGACGTGTCCGCCTTCCATTCTGACCTTTTCATAATTCATAATTATGCTCTCTTGTGCTTCATTTTAGCCGTACAATATTCATCGCGAATATTATTTAATTTTTGAATAAATTTCAACTTTGTATCGTTGTGCGTTCCAATCGAAATTGGAGGCAATCTCGACCCATTTTTTCGTGTAATCCAAATTAGGGTAATATTCTGATCTGAGTCTTCTTCACTAATGATATTTGTGACCCAACCTAATTTTGGCCCCATGTACTCCTAATTAATATTAGAATACCGCTTGTATTTATTTCTAATTAAATTGGGGATACCATTTTGGCTGATCCCGTTTAATCCCGACTTAATCCAAATACCCCACTAATTAAGCCCATACCAAACACACAATACCCCCTCACCCTACAAAACACCAAACATCAAATCGCCTACCAAATTTTTCATCATTTCATGTGTCTGTGCAAATATTCAAATTTAAGGGGGCTAATTTGCAAATATTATATTAGGTGTCAACACCCCATTGGTTCAAACCAATGAAGAAGCCCTAATATTGACTAGTCAACCCAACCCTCTCCATGTATAAATAATTTTCTCCATGACGAATCTTGGCCACCCATTCAAAATGGGGCTCATCATCACCATACATCTCTCATCACCTTTCCTATAAAATGTCACATCACCTCACCCTTCCCAACATGCCCTAATCCCCAAACCTAGGGAACAAGCCCCTACCTCTCTCTTTCCTCCCTCCTCACTCAACCGTAGGAAAATTTCCCTTTCTCTTCTTCTTCTTCTCTTTTTCTCTTCTTCTTCTTCCTTCTTCTTCTTCCTTTTCATCCATTTTTTGGTTTAAGGAAACTTTCCTCCATCTCACCCGAGCCACCCGGCCGTTCCCTCCGACCCAGGCCACTGCTCCAGTCGTCGTCCATCCTTCCCTCTTCCCGAGCTCTTCACCTCTATTGCACAGCCGACCACCCGAGCCTGCCTCCTCCTTTCGTTCACCTCGTCGTCGTCCCACCGGACGACCATCCTCTCCTCCTCCTCTCCGGAACCGACTCCCCACACCACCACTGCTCCTCCGACTGCAACATCCCCTCCAGCCCGGCCAACTGCTCGAGCCAACCCCGACTGCTACTGCGTCTTCCCCGTCTCCTCCTGCACCCTCCTCCTCCTCGCCTCGATCCCGTCCGCCGACGATAAGTAACAGCACCCACACCACCACCCTCGACTTCGTTTTCCCGACGAGATCCCCCGTACCGCCACACTTCCTTCCCCGAGCGCCCACTTTCCACAGCTCCCTCCTCCCGCTGCCTCTACTCCGGCCACCATACTCCACCCACATGATATCTCCCCAGGCCACGAGCAACTCCCGCACCTCACTACAACCCCCTACCCCGGCTGTTTCAACCCAGCGTCCACCCAACAGAGTGCTGCTCCGGCGAGCTACTGCACTCCGGCCATCTCCTCCACACACGAGCCACTGTAACTCCTTCCCGACCTTCAACAGCTGCACTCCGGCCATCTCCTCCACACACGAGCCACTGCAACTCCTCCCCGACCTTTATCAGCTGTACTTCGGCCATCTCCTCCACACACGAGCCACTGTAACTCCTCTCCGACGTTCCCTGCACTCCGGTCACGACCCCGGTGAGCCCCATTCTTTCCTGCATCCCTCCGGCCGACCTGTGATTCTCCCTCTCCCTCTTTCCCTCCTTCATTTGGTTGAGAATTAAATTCTACGTAATGTATATATGTATTCATACATATAATATATATGTATTCATATATATATATATATATATATATGTATATGTATGTATATTGGTTATTTTCATATAGTATATAATTAATAAAAATGTATAATGGTACATATATATATATATAGCTTTTCTCAACTAATAGATATATTTAAATATATTTTTGGCATACATATGATGTATATATATATATATATATATATATATATATATATATATTGTATATGAGTATTGTTCAATTAGTATAGTATATTATGTACATATATTTAGTATGTGTACATTATTCAATATGAAGTATATATATATTGTTCAACTAGTATATATTAGATATGTAATTAATTGGTATACATATATTGTATATGTATTTAATTTGGTGTATATATATATATATATTGTAAGTATTAATGATAGTTAATAATATGTATAAAATGTTTTATGTATCTATCTACTAGATGACCCAAAGTATGACCACGTAGCATGTTAGTAGACGGCCACATGTATACTGACGTACTGGCGAGCCCCGTATCATTTTGACCGTCTGTCTTGCACAGCAATCACAGACGCGACGCCCGTGCAACTTGACGCACTTGACCCTAGTTGACTAGTGCCATACCTGGCATAGCCCCTTAGTTCGATGTATTTTTTATTGTGTGTTTGTGTAGCATCTGATACAAATATTTTATTATTTTATGATATGTCTATAGGACTGTTGGATCATCCAGGCGATACACTGGAACAGGATATTGGTATTATCAGCTAAGGACCCAAGGCGAGTACATTCTCCGATAATTTCCAATTATTTGATAATATCTATAATTCTATTATCTAGAAATGTTAAATCTGATTCTTGACACTGTGCTACACGGACTTTTGTATAGATTGGATCTGAAGTCATGAGCTGTTGCTCGTGTATCGTGACGTATCGTGATTGGATCCACTGTACTAGTTGGGGGCGAAAAAAATATTAGTAGATTATGTGATCATACCCAACTCTACATGCATCATAGCTCACCCCACATCTCACATCGGGTACGGCCTGACCATTATATGCCTCATAGTTGTTATATATGATTAGCCTGACCACTACTAGCATCATAGATAACCAAATGGTTAGCCTGACCTTACATGAATCATAGCTAATCATATGTAACCAGTCTGATCTTGTCCCAAGCCGATCACATGATAGACTGATATTTTAAACACTTAGAATAGTTACAGTTCTCTATTTTAGATCATATACTACATCACCCGTATATGATATTGTACCTCATTCTCTTCGTTTCATATATGCACTGATTATTTCACATTGTCTATATTCCCTGTCTTTTTACATTGCCTGTCTCTTTATTTTGCCATTGCATTTATTCACTGTCTTCTCTTAGTATATAGCATTATCTGTTTATTGTTTTATAGCCCTTATCAATTAAATGGAAATGTTATTTGAGATATACTTTGCTCCTTTCTGACTGGAAAATATTTTCCAGACTATGCCTAGAGGACTGGTGTCCGACACTTATGGACCACAGGGTGAGTAGCTGAGACTTGGACTTGGTATTTCAGTTGTGATTCTGGGAGGTTTAGCCGGAATCGCTAGTTATCTAGTTAGTTCTTTTAGCAGGTTATTTTTGGTACCGAATTTGTCTCCGGCATACTTGTTGAGACTTGGATTATATTGTTGAGTTAGATTATTCTATTTAGACTGTGTTGCATTTTATCTTATTTTTTTAAGATCTTATCGTGCCGTAGTTATGTGATTGAGTATGTTATTTATATTATTTTGTGATTATCCGTGTCTCCGTATGGAGTTGGATATCCATGTGAGATTGATTAGATAGTATCATGACCTAGACAGCGTTCTACCGCCTATGCTGCAGCATAGGCTGGACGTACCCACGCCCTCGTGCCCCTATACCGGGTGCGGGTCGTGACACATTTTTGGTGGTGGCCTATGCAGGTCTGACTTCGCAAGTTGTGCGATGTCGTGGTAGTGCGACGTATTAGTTGTACTACTGCGTGCCTGCTATAGAATATAGGACATAGGATACTAGGATGAGAGTGGATACTCAATCACAAAATTCTTGAGAGATTCCTGGGACGACCCCTTGAGAATCTTATTATAATTTCCAATTTAAATCCTTCGCCCTTGTTTCCGTCCGTCCTCACTCGTTGATATTGAGTTTGATTCTTGTTGACCAGTTGTTAAATTAATTCTTGGTATCGTTGTTGAGTTAATATTATATCAAGATGAATTTTATGGGCCAAAATTTACGGTATCATCTGATAACATATATTGATGAGGATAGTGAGAAAGGTAAAACGTCTACTTTTGTTATGGAACCTAGAGTTTATCGCAGCCATATTAGCTGTCATGACGAGAACGTAGGAACCTGACTTGGATGTACATACTTTAGTTATGAAATTTAGAGTCTCTCGCAGCCATACCTGTTGGCGTGGCAAAGATTCTAGATGACATGATTATAGGGTTGCATACCTTAGTTACGGAACATATCTTTTATCGCACCTATGCTTACTGGCGTGGAGAGGATTCTAAGTGTCATAATTTCTGACAGACGTGTATGATTATCAGGTTGTATCTTAAATTGGTTCTTAAAGTACCATCTCAACACTTATCTATTTCTGTTATTACAGGACTTTGTTCCATCATTTTCTTTGCTAGCGGTAGCAATACCTTCAGTCCTCAATCCAGTTCCTTTTTGCGCTTCTATTCCTTGAGGATTCCTTGTTAAGTATGATAATTAGTGACTTGCAATTATGTCTGTGTCTTTTATTAGTGTTGACTAAGTGTGACTTGTGAGCTTGTAAGAGCTTCTTGGTTGGACATGGGATCAATAGGCATTAATCTAGAGTTAACCCGTAGCATAGTACCTTGTAGCAATAGCTCTAGGATATGTGTCATTATAGTACTATAAGTAGAAGGAGAGTATAGAGTATCAGTGATAGTTCCAAGAGTTAGTACCAGAGCCAGCATACCTGTCCTGGATAATCATGATTATGTAATTGGATGATCTATGTAAATAATTATGTATCAAGGAATTGTGTTAAGGGTTAATGGAGCATGATGTTCAATTTGATGATTGATACCGGGTGTGTTAAAAATAAAGAAATATATATGCATAAAGGGTTTTAATAAGATGTCATGAGTAGAGAAATATCGAGATTGGTAATGAAAGTTGTGAAGCGTATCACAGATTAGTTTAGCAGGCTGTAAAAGATTAAAGGGAAATACATATGCATCAATTGAGATAAGAAACCATATACTTGCTCATGAGAGTAAAGTGAAACATTGGTGTTATAGAAGGTACAAGTAATCATGAGTTTTGATAAGTTTGATGAGATAATCCAATAATGAAGCTAGTGTTATCATACCAAGGGTACTAATGATTCTATATCAAGGATTAGTTGAGCAAGGTGCTAATAGTAAGTGCCTTGTATGATAATGTTAAATTAGTATATCAGTTAATATAGATAGAAACTCATTGGAGAAAATACGTGTGATGATAACTTTGATCATTTGGAAGTAATAGTACAAGTATTCCGGGCAGTACAAATTTCAGTACACAGTTGAGAGTTGTAGACAATGGGTGTATTTGAGTGCACTTTGAGTATTAGAGACCGGGAGCATTTATGTGTATATTTGTGGATTTGAAATTGAAGAGTGGAAATAAATTTCAATTTTTAAGAATTTTGAGGAGTTGAGATTCTATGTTATTGAATTTTGAGGATTCAAATTTGATTCAATAAACATAGTCAAAGCTATAAAGATTTTAGAAGTGATTAAAATTTTATTTCGATATTGAGTACTTGACTTTTGAGGAAGTATATGCATTTTATTTTAAATTGTTCAAGAAGTTAAACTTCGATGATCTTATTTTTGAGGATTAATTTTATGGTGGGTAAGAAATATATATCAGTATATGAGTGGATAAAGTGCATACGTAAGGATCTGTTGACTTGGGCATGATTGAGATGGCACTACAAACAGACTTAGGTGTCCATCTAGAGTTATATTAGAGAGAGTAGTACTTAGTATGGTGTGTTGCACTTGGTGTGCACTTGAGTGATAAGAACAAATAGTATGAACAATTGTAGTAGGAAAAAAAACTAGCAGTGGGTGTACTTGTAGTAGAACTGTGGTACCTAAAGGGATAGAGGTATCAAACCTTGGATGCATCATTGACCTATGCAATTACAACTAGGAATATTTCTAATCTATTTATCTTGTTATCCTTATTCCTTCTGAATGTTGCTTCTTTAGAACTTTACTGTCCTTCCTTGATGATATCACATTTATTGCCTTAATTGATTCTTTTGGATCTGTCTTCAGAATGTCGCCGAAGACACGATCTATGAGAGTCGGAGCACCAGCTTTAGAGGGTCTGCCACCTCTTCACCTGATGGACAGACAATCGTAGTTCCTCCTACATCTCCGATGCATGTGGGAGCATCTGCACTTTTCGGGGGTCCTCCTCCCCCACCTATTCAGAGGATTGCCGCAGCTGTGACGGACAACCTTCCTCCTCCACCGACTCTGATTTCTGGAGGTTTGCCCATTGACGGGGCACAGATGTTTACTTTGATCCAGGGCATCGTAGATGCCCAGAGAGTGACGACAAACGCTCAGTGAGTTCAAGCTGAGGCTCTGAAGGTGCAAGCAGAAGCGCACCAGGCACAGACTGAACTAATGTGAGAGAGCATGGAGAACGCTCACCAGATGGCACTACAGGCAGTTGAGAGAGTTGCCCAGCAGTATCCTGGCCAGCGGCAGCCGAGGGCATTTCAGTGTCAACAGCAGTACCAGGCACCAGTTCGTGTTCAGCAGGATCAACGAACTTGTCATTTTTGTAAGAAGCCAGGTCACCTTTGGGAGAGCTGTAGATTGAGGCTAGGACTTTGTTTGCACTGTGGCGATACAGGACACCGAATGAGGGATTGCCCTTTAGTTCAGCGCGCAGCTCCAAATTATAGAGATCCAGTTAGGCTACCTGTGGAACCGTATATTGCTCAGCACCCGCGAAGGGAACCACCCCAACAGGGCGGGGCATTTGCGATGACGGTCGAGGAGACCGATACTGCAGTTCCTTTCTATTTGATTGATTGATTGATTCCTTAGTACCGTAGTTGTATTCGTGATTTCCTTGTTAGAATGTAGTTAGTAGTATACCCTAACAGAGACTGCAATACCATGACAAAATAGACCATAACCATGCATGTTTTCTCTAGATTGTATGTTGTATGACTGTAGAAAAAAATTTCTTAGACCATGATCATTGGAGTTTAACCATAGCGAAGATTTATGAAGAGGTTACGACTTGACAAAAGAGACAAGATAATTAAAATTTGGGGATAAGCATTAATTTAAATGAAGAGTTAAGGAGTTAATATAGCAAAATTGATGGATCATTGATTTTACGAAGATTGAGATATGATTAAATTGGTTGTTAAAATTGGAGAAAATTGGGAAGATTATCATTATATCTATTTGATTGCGAGATATGAATTTAAAATTTTATATTATGAATATTGCATTTGAAGATTCCATAAGTATCGCATTGATTGAGTATTTTGATGGAAAAAAAAATGGAATTTGATTTTTTCTCGAGGATTTTCAGGAATACGATAATTACAGAATTTTGAAAAATATTGAAATGACAATGTGGATTGATTATGTGGATTTTAAATTATGGTGGAAGGTAATATAACGAGTAAATACTACTATTGAGGATCTTGAATTTTGAGGACAAAATTCTTTTAAGGAGGGTAGACTTGTCACTACCACGTTCCAAAAACAGGAGTATTTTTGAATTTTCGTATATTATTAAATTGTGTGTATTTAATTTAAATAATTGCATGAGATGTGTATTTATAATATTATATATATACAGTGTTCATTAATGTTTGAGCTGGTAGACTTGACCTAGAAGCCCACTAGATGAATACCTGACCAAATTGTAGGGTTATGGAATTAATTTCTATTATTTAGAACTTAATTAATTAAGGTTGTAATTATTATCGTAATTTTAATTAATTGTTGCACCTTACCGTTGCTTCGATATTTGGAGCGCTACCCTAGCTTTTGCCTTCCAACAAATTTTACAACATTGTCCTAGACGTGCCCGCCTTCCATTCTGACCTTTTCTTAATTTGTAATTATGCTCTCTTGTGCTTCATTTTAGCCGCACAATATTCGTCGCGAACGTTATTTAATTTCTGAATAAATTCCAACTTTGTATCGTTGTGCATTCCAATCAAAATTGGAGGCAATCTCGACCCATTTTTTCGTGTAACCCAAATTAGGGTAATATTCTGATCTGAGTCTTCTTTACTAATGATATTTGTGACCCAACCTAATTTTGGCCCCATGTACTCCTAATTAATATTAGAATACCGCTTGCATTTATTTCTAATTAAATCGGGGATACCATTTTGGCTGATCTCGTTTAATCCCGACTTAATATAAATATCCCACTAATTAAGCTCATACCAAACACACAATACCCCCTCACCCTGCAAAACACTAAACACCAAATCGCCCACCAAATTTTTCATTATTTCATGTGTCTGTGCAAATACCCAAATTTAAGGGGGCTAATTTACAAATATTGCATTAGGTATTGATACCCCATTGGTTCAAACCAATGAAGAAGCCCAAATATTGACTAGTCAACCCAACCCTCTCCATGTATAAATGATTTTCTCCATGACGAATCCTGGCCACCCATTCAAAATAGGGCTCATCATCACCACACATCACCCATCACCTTTCCTATAAAATGTCACATCACCTCACCCTTCCTAACATGCCCTAATCGCCAAAACTAGGGAACAAGCCCCCACCTCTCTCTCTCCTCCCTCCTCACTCAACCGTAGGAAAATTTCCCTCTCTTCTTCTTCTCTTTTTCTCTTCTTCTTCTTCCTTCTTCTTCTTCCTTTTCATCCATTTTTTGGTTTAAGGAAACTTCCCTCCATCTCACCCGAGCCACCCGGCCGTTCCCTCCGACCCCGGCCACTGCTCCAATCGTCGGCCATCCTCCCCTCTTCCCGAGCCCTTCACCTCCATTGCACAGCCGACCACCCGAGCCTGCCTCCTCCTTCCATTCACCTCGCCGTCATCCCGCCGGACGACCATCCTCTCCTCCTCCTCTCCTGAACCGACTCCCCACACCACCACTGCTCCTTTTACTTCAACATCCCCTCCGGCCCGGCCAACCGCTCGAGCCAACCCCGGCTGCTACTACGTCTTCCCCGTCTCCTCCTGCACCCTCCTCCTCCTCGCCTCGATCCCGTCCGCCGACGACAAGTAAAAGCGCCCACACCACCACCCTTGACTTCGTCTTCCCGACGAGATCCCCCGCACTGCCACACTTCCTTCCCCGAGCGTCCACAGCGACTTCGAACAATTTCCACAGAGCCCTCCTCCCGCTGCCTCTACTCCGGCCACCATACTCCACCCATACGACATCTCCCCCGGCCACGAGCAACTCCCACACCTCACTACAACCCCCTACCCCGGCTGTTTCAACCCACGTCCACCCAAATTAGTGATGCTCTGGTGAGCTACTGCAGTCCGGCCATCTCCTCCACACACGAGCCACTGCAACTCCTCCTCGACCTTCATCAGCTGCACTCCGGCCATCTCTTCCACATACGAGCCACTGCAACTCCTCCCCGACCTTCATCAGCTGCACTCCGGCCATCTCCTCCACACACGAGCCACTGCAACTCCTCTCCGACATTCCCTGCACTCCGGTCACGACCCCGGCGAGCCCCATTCTTGTCTGCATCCCTCCAACCGACCTGTGAGCCTCCCTCTCCCTCTTTCCCTCCTTCATTTGGTTGAGAATTAAATTATACGTAATGTATATATGTATTCATACGTATAATATATATGTATTCATATATATATATATATATATATATATATATATATATATATATATATATATATATATATGTATGTATGTATGTATATGTATGTATATTGGTTATTTTCATATAGTATATAATTAATAAAAATGTATAATGGTACATATATATATATATATATAGCTTTTTCTCAACTAATTGATATATTTAAATATATTTTTGGCATACATATGATGTATATATATATATATATATATATATATATATATATATATATATATATATATTGTATATGAGTATTGTTCAATTGGTATAGTATATTATGTACATATATTTAGTATGTGTACATTATTCAATATGAAGTATATATATATATTGTTCAACTAGTATATATTAGATATGTAATTAATTGGTATACATATATTGTATATGTATTTAATTTGGTGTATATATATATATATTGTAAGTATTAATGCTAGTTAATAATATGTATAAAATATTTTATGTATCTATCTACTAGATGACCCAAAGTATGACCACGTAGCATGTTAGGAGACGGCCACATGTACACTGACGTACTGGCGAGCCCCGTATCATTTTGACCGTCTGTCTTGCACAGCAATCACAGACGTGACGCCCGTGCAACTTGACGCACTTGACCCTAGTTGACTAGTGCCATACCTGGCATAGCCCCTGAGTTCGATGTATTTTTGATTGTGTTTTAGTGTAGCATCTGATGCAAATATTGTATTATTTTATGATATGTCTATAGGACTGTTGGATCATCCAGGCGATACACTGGAACAGGATATTGGTATTACCAGCTAAGGACCCAAGGCGAGTACATTCTCTGATAATTTATAATTATTTGATAATATCTATAATTCTAGTATCTAGAAATATTAAATCTAATTCTTGACACTGTGCTACACGGACTAGTATATAGATTGGATCTGCAGTCATGAGCTGTTGCTCGTGTATCGTGACTTGTCGTGATTGGATCCACTGTACTAGTTGGGGGCGGGAAAAATATTAGTAGATTATGTGATCATACCCAACTCTACATGCATCATAGCTCACCCCACATCTCACGTCGGGTGCGGCCTGACCATTACATGCCTCATAGTTGTTATATATGATTAGCCTGACCACTACTAGCATCATAGCTAACCAAATGGTTAGCCTGACCTTACATGAATCATAGCTAATCATATGTAACCAGCTTGATCTTGTCCCAAGACGATCACATTATAGACTGATATTTTAAACACTTAGAATAGTTACAGTTCTCTATTTTAGATCATATACTACATCACCCGTATATGATATTGTACCTTATTCTCTTTGTTTCATATATGCACTGATTGTTTCACATTGTTTATATTGCCTGTCTCTTTACATTGCCTGTCTCTTTATTTTGCCATTGCATTTATTCAATGTCTTCTCTCAATATATAGCATTATCTGTTTATTGTTTTATAGCCCTTATCAATTAAATGGAAATATTATTTGAGATGTACTTTGCTCCTTTCTGACTGGAAAATATTTTCCAGACTATGCCTAGAGGACTGGTGTCCGACACTTATGGACCACAGGGTGAGTAGCTGAGACTTGGACTTGGTAGTTCAGTTGTGATTCCGGGAGGTTTAGCCGGAATCGCTAGTTATCTAGTTAGTTCTTTTAGCAGGTTATTTTTGGTACCGGATTTGTCTCCGGCATACTTGTTGAGACTTGGATTATATTGTTGAGTTAGATTATTCTATTTAGACTGTTTTGCATTTTATCTTATTTCTTTGAGATCTTATCGTACCGTAGTTATGTGATTGAGTATGTTATTCATATTATTTTATGATTATCCGTATCTCCGTATGGAATTGGATATCCATGTGAGATTGATTAGATAGTATCATGACCTAAACAGCATTCTACCGCCGATGCTACGGTGTAGGCTGGACGTACCCACGCCCTCGTGCCCCTATATCGGGTGTGGGTCGTGACAATCTTCATTCTCGGATAGACTATACCCACTAAATCACTCCTTAGTGGGTTTTCCAGATGTTAGTTTATGTCCATATTACCTTTGAACTATTGTCCTAATATTTTTTCCCCGCTGAGTTTTTTATGTTCATATTATCTCTGAGCAAACCTCCCGGGTCTTGGCTATCGATCATTACGTCCATATACCTTTGATATCAGTTGTCATCTTCATTTATCACCCGTACTTACCAAGGTATGCCAGTAGTGTTAAGTCCACAAAACCTGCCATGTCCATATCACCGCTGGTAGGGCTTGCTCCAAATATATTACTTGCTCTCAGGTGCGCAAGAAATAATAGGTACAAAAAATCTATCACGTCCATATTACCTCTGATAGGGATTATTTTGAACTTATTATTTACACTCAACATGCGTAAGAAGTAATAAGTCCACCAAAAATCCTCCAGTGAGATATCCTTAAAAGACTGCAGTATTGTACTACGTCCATATTACCCCTAGTACAATACCCAAAGTCCACAACATATAATATGAAGTTCTGGAAAAAGATAAAAAATTTATTAATATTCAAGATCATGAATACATTTAGTAAAAATCTATTATTTTAAAGGTTTATATTAATATTCAAGATTATGAGTACATGCGATCAAATTCTACAATCATAACTTTCTCCATCCAGGTGTCCCACCGTGCTATTGTTGCTACTGACACAAGTGAGCCCAATAGCCGAGCTCAATGCTTTCTGGATCATCCTATTTAGTGCAAACCTCGGTATATGGAAAAGAATCCATACTGATATATAGCATGGGAAGAGCATGGGCAGACGCTCTACAACCAGGTGGAAAGATCGACGACAGGAATGGCAATTAATCCAAATCATGTCATCGACCACGCAGTCTCCCAATCGGTAGAAAACTGCATAAAGGGGATAAATACAGCTGGCATGCTGCATAAATGGGAACAGCTCCACGTAAGATGCATGATGATCATCCCCGTCTCCTGGATCAGTTCTTGGCAAACTGCCTCATAAGGTTAATTATTATCCTAAACGACGGGTGTTATGATATCCTTCCATGCTCCATCATAGGCAACACGAGCATGGACAAAACCGACAAAAAGAAGACACGCGTCAGTCTCAGCGAGGATTATAAAAAGGTACGACTGTCGTATACCGTTGCCAGGCCGCAGCCGTGTGCAGCTCAGACCGTCTAAACGAGCAAGATAAGACCTTATCCATGCGGTCCACCACAGATAGGCCATGCGCAGATGTTGCAGTCCATGTTGCCAAGCCTCAGATAGGCTATGCATAATTTTGTAGAGGGGTGCTCATCCGTACGACAGAACATTATAAAAAGTCTGCGCATGTTCATCCAGGCATCAGAACTTTGTAAAGAGTCTGCACGTATCCTAAAACATTTCCCACCTACGCAGCAAGACCATGCCTTTGGTGGCCCAACACGAGAAGCTTGGTGCTCCCTTACCTCTATCAGGAGGCCACGGATCAAGGCCGCCCCCGGCGAACTCCTTGATGAAAAGAATCGCAGCCTCTAGCATCCGTTACAGGAGAAAGAAAGGAATCAAAGAAATAAAGTTCTCTCTCCTCCCTACCACCTATTTATAAGCTTCAAAGCCTCTTAAAGAGATCGGGCAATGAACCAAGTAGTTATGGGGATGAATCTGATGCCTCAATTTTTGTGATCCTCTTTAAATCTCCCTAGAAACTGTCGCCTTGAGTCCCGCATCAGGCGGGCATAGAATCCAAAAGGAGATCCGCTCCAAAATCGAAATAAATCAGTCAGTTAATGCAGAAGTGACAGCCTAGGAGCGCTCATCTATGTGGTCCGCGACCATGCGGTCCCAATGTCCATGCGACACAATATTTATGCAACCAAAGTGCTTTTCCTCCATGCTTCTTATTCAAAGTTTTTCAAACTTTTCAGTTTGAAAACTTTGAAGGGGTTCTTGTAGAAGCATAAAAAATATGCATTCATGCATCCAACAACCATGCATCCCAAAGTAAAGCTCAGAAAAAATTGGGCTGCAGAATTACCCTTTGGCTCAATAAGGTGACACCCATGTGTCCCAACCAGTCGAAGCAACTTTGGCCACAGATAGACCTGACGGAGCTTCCTAGCAACGGATCATCTCTGGCACAGAATTTTGACAAAGAGGAATTTTTAAATGCCTCAAAAGATGTGAACTAAATGACAGAAGTCACATGTCAGCACCGAACTTTACTTTCGATGGGTGTGCAGTACCACGTGTACAGCACAACAAGGACCTCATGCTTCACAGACTCCATGCGTTCCATACATCTCTGACCCCATGCATCCTAGACTCTATGCGTTCCATGAGACTTTGGCCCAATGCATTCCAGACTCCATGCGTTCTATGCATCTATGGCCCCATGCGTTCCATGTGTCTCTGACCTCATGCGTCCCAAACTCTATGCGTCTTTGGCCCCATGTGTCCCAGGATCTATGAGGTCCATGTGTCTCTAACCCCATGTGTTCTAGACTCCATACGTCCCATGCATCTCTGGCCATATGCATTTCAGACTCCATGAAGACCAAATCTTACTTTTACGACAAGAGTAATTCTTTCCGACCAAATGTGGACTATGTGTCAAGCTGAACAAGTCATGCCCACAAATGACGAGAACCACCCAGATATTCACGAACAAAAAATTATAACAAGCGCCCACTTGACAGCCTGGCCCACTCACGGTTATAGCTGCATCTTGTTAAGGAGGCACATGTGACACCCTATAGTATCCATGCGGCTCGACATATGTGCGCCCAAGGATGATTATATATACCCGGATGGCCAACCCAAATAGGGGGACGGACATAAGGGTCACCAACACAGAGAGAGAGAGAGAGCACACAGAGACGAGCAAAGAGAGAACATAAGCTTCTTCACCCTGCATCTGATCATCAACGGAGCAAAAAAGTTGCTGCACTTCTCAATCTCCATCGTCACACTCCAGATCAAAATATTATACTTAGATAATTCTGTTTAGGATTCTATATACTCTTTTTCGTTCCTTAAATACAAAGTTTGCAAGAACTCATTTAATGGCGAACAGGAGAGTGATAACGTATGCTTTTCGGCAGCTCAGAGATCACGAAAAAAATTATCTAACTCACGATTTGGAGTTAGCAGTAGTAGTGTTCGCACTTAAGTTATGGACGTACTACTTATATGGTGATCGAGTAGAAATATTCACGGATCATAAGAGTTTGAAGTATATTTTCACGTAGAATGACCTGAACATGAGGCAGAGAAGCTGGCTAGAGTTGTTGAAAGACTATGACATAGAACTTCAGTACCATCCAGACAAGGCTAATGTAGTAGCTAATGCACTTAGCAGAAGAGGTGAAAATTTTATATTTACTACTCAGAGGCATATCCTATAAGACTTAGGAGAGATGGGTATCAAGATAATACTTTCACAGAGTATAGGAATTCAGGCTAGCCTACAAATTCAGTCAACTTTGGTAGATAGAATCAAGCTATCTCAGGAAGAGGATCCGAAGATTCAAACGCTACGAGAAGAATATGATTTTGGTCTTCAGAAAGAGTTGACAATACATATGGATGGAACGCTAAGGTTTGGGGGTCGTCTATGCGTACCAAACGAGGATATTCGGCAAGAAGTTATGACTGAAATACATAGTTCCCAGTATTCTATTCATCCGGGAGGCACAAAGATGTACCAAGACATCAAGCAACACTTTTGGTAGAACAGAATAAAGAAAAAATAGCATGCTTCGTATCACAATGTCTGATATGTAAATAAGTGAAGGCAGAACAACAGAGACCGACAGGATTATTACAGTCGCTTCCTATTCCAGAGTGGAAGTGGGAATAAATTAAGATGGACTTTGTGACCGATTTACCTAGATCACTGACTGGTCACGATGCGGTCTGGGTGATAGTGGATCGGCTCATGAAATTAGCATATTTTTTTCCTTCAGAGTGGGACAGTCTACAAAGCAGTTGGCAGATTTGTATATGCGACAGATTGTGAGATAGCATGGAGTACCAGTAAGCATAGTATCAGACTGAGATACAAGGTTCACTTCTCATTTCTGGAGAAGCTTGCACGAGAGATTAGGTACCAAGTTAAGATTTAGCACAGCTTACCACCCCTAAACATACGGACAATCAAAGAGAACTATCCAGATCTTGGAGGATATATTACGAGCTTGTACCTTAGACCTTGGTGGATCTTGGAAAAATTACCTTTACTTGGTGGAATTCTCGTATAACAATAGTTATCAAGCCAGTATTCAGATGGCACCTTTCAAAGTAATGTACGGCAAGAAGCATAGATCACCGTTGGCTCGGGACGACATTGGTGAGCAAAAGATGTTAGGCCCTAAAATGATCACACAAACAGTAGAAATTTTCAGGCAGATCAGAGAGCAACTTCGGGTTGCTCAAGACCGGCATCGTTATTGGGCAGATCAGCATCGTAGACCTTTAGAGATGACCACGTAATTTTGCGGATTTTGCCTACCCATGGAGTCATTAGATTTTGGGGTTCATGGGAAGCATAGTCCGTAATACGTTGGGTCGTTCGATATTCTCGATCGGGTAGGCGATGTGGTATATCATCTTGCCCTTCCACCATCGCTACGTGAGGTGCACGATATATTTCATGTATCTCAGTTACGTAGGTATATCCCAGATCTGAGTCATATCCTTGACCACTCCGAATTAGTCGTTGGTACCGACTTATCTTACGAGGAGCAACCCGTATCCACTCTGGATTGAAGAGATAAGGTACTCAAGAACCAGACTATTTCTCTTGTTCGAATTGCCTGGGGACATCACACTCTTGGAGAATTTACTTTGGAGCACGAGGACGATATTCGGTCTAGGTATCTGCACCTGTTTAATTCAAAAGGTATATTCTACCTTATGCCTTCGTATCTAGATTTCGTTATCAGGTAATCACCTATGCGTTGTGATGATATTGCTTGAATATGTAGTTTTACTAGTAGGATTATGTCGTGCTTGTCCTGACTTCTTTAGCTTACTTAGATTCGAATTTTGAGGACATAATTTTTTCTAAGGTGGATAGAGATGTCACTCTCCGTTCCTAAATTTACGTATTTTGAGCGTATTATTTTTCTTGCTTGCATGATTAGTATATTGCATGAGACTATACCCATTCTTTGGTTTATTTTGGTTCATAATTTATTTGTTGGGTTAGTTTAATCATGGGCTCACCATGGTCTAAACCTCAAACCTCCATGTATATAAACTAAATCTCACATTATCTCTCTTTATTACTTTATTTTCTTTCTCTCTTGTGTTTTCTCCCTCCAAGTCTTAGGCAAGTACACCTTGTATGAGAAATAAAAAAACCCTCCATATTATTGGTTTATTATGTTTGTTATGTGTTTCTAAGCACTTTTATTACTTAGAGTTTTCTGTTTTTATCGGAGATTTTGAGTAGATCTACATTTTTAAGTTAGGGTTTTCATGGTTGCTATAATTTTTTATGGTTTTGATCTATTAAAATATGGTATTTTAAAAAATTAGTTTTTGGGGTTGATGGAGCACTTAATTTCGTGCATTTTGGCTTTTGGTTCACTTGATTCAGAGTTAAAATAAAATTTTTATGAAAAAAAATAATTTTTAATTTTTAGAGCTTTTTTGCCATGGCTGAACCTGTTGTTGGAGAAGACGAAGTTCACATGCGGCCAGCGATCTATGAGGCTGAGAGTGCTATGCGGCCTGAGAGGGTTATGTGGCCTGAACCCTTTGCCGCATACTAACAGCATGTGTCCATCTTGTTGGATGCATGACTGCTTATTTACACAAGTGTCCTTGAACTCCTTGTGTTTTCACTCAGTGAACGAATGAGAAATTCGCTAAGTCCAAGAGACATCCATGCGGCCGAGTGAATTATGTTGCAAGCAGAGTATGCAGCCACTTTCCTTATATGCATAAATCTGAACCGTTGGTACATATTTCTATGATTTTGTCATTTCTCTCTGATACACTTTATTCTATTGTCATATCAGTCACATCAATCATTTTATGTCACATTACTGACACTCCATTTATTGGCCGTCACTTCGATATTTGTCCTAAGGAGTAGACTTTAACCCTGAGCATGCGACCTAGACTCCATAAGCGTCCAAGTAGTTCATGCAGCCTGGAATCCATATGCGGCCAAGTGGTTCATGCGACCCTGACTTCAAATGCGGCTAGGACTTCACATACGGCCTAGAGACATATGCGGCCATGACTTTATATGCGGCTTTGATTGTTTTGATTGAATATTTTTCTTATTCTTTTATAATTTATAATTGGGTTAATGCTTGTGTTATGATTCTAAGAAAGAATGGATTAGTAACCAGACTTCGTGTCAGACATGACCACGAACTAAGATTGACTATAAACATGGCATGAGTTGAACTGAGATTTTAGTATAAACTAGAAGTGGATAGTGACTAATCGGCTATGTGCATGACATAAACTTCGTGTTACAATGTGATCTTGATTCATGTGACCCAATGTATAATTGGTAATTGGACTCAAATATTATATCCGTGCAAATACAAATTATTGCCCAAAAGTGTATATGATCGGATGTGCATTGAGATACGTCATATCGTGTCACGTCTTAAGTGATTTATATTTGTGTTGTGCATCGAGAATGCCTCCAAATTCTTGAATGCGTGATATTATAAATATATATATATTATTTTTCCGTACACGGACATAAAATGTGAGTCAACTACCAAAGCATGGCTAGGGTATTGATTGACTGAATATTGTATACACGCTCGGGTGAATCCAAATAAACTTCCATGGATTCGTATCTAGTGTGCCCGTACTTTGTACGACATTTTAAAAAAAATTCTCATGTGACCACGGCTTAAGATTTCGAACACAATATAGGGCTAATTAGGTAACTAAAAGTGGTAGTAACATTTGGAGGGAACGGTATCCCGAGATTATGCCAACGAAACAAAGATTTATTATAAGTGCGTTGTAGACTAGCCACCACAGATATTGTATAATCATCCATCTTAGTGGAGTGTTGTATCTGACCAATTATAAATAATTTTGAGCCATTGTCTCCCTGTAGGAGCATTGGAACCGCTAATATCGTGTTTTAGCGCGGTGGCCCTACAGAAAACTGGTACATCATGAAGTGCCTGTATATTCCTTATTTGGCTCGGTTAGCTCATGTTCGGTAATGGCGTAATTTGAGGATACCTATTATGCATTATTAATGAGATAACCTCATACTCCACAAATAGCAAGTCGTACAAGTGATTGGCCAACATAAGAAAAGGGGCTTGGTTGTGATTCTATCATTCGGTTAGTAGCCTAGGGAGATGGACGATCATAGTATAATGGTTCAACCCTTGTACTTGTTTGGTTGTAGGGTTGGGCCTTTACGCTAGGGTATGCCATGGTCCTAAGTTACGACACTAAACCAATATATTATTATATAATTATTTCTTGGATTTTTGTTTCTCCATTTCGTGCTTTCCTTGTAGTACTTGCTATTTGGGGTCTAAACCCACTAGTTTTGTATAGCCAGGTTTCGAGCCAGCACCCGAGGATCCAGCGTACCATCCCCCAACTCATGGCGCGTACTAGGAACATGGTCGCAGAGGATAACGAGTGGATTTTCTTCTTTCCTGCTCGTTATTGTGCAGTTATTCTTTTGGACGTTTAGCTACCGGCACCTGTTAGCCGGTACGTCTGGATATTAGTCTCCTTACATGATTATATTTAATCAGACTGCAGCAAATCACTGTCATATACTTTTGTTACTGGGGCATGACACCTTTTTAATTCAAACTGTTCTATTTAACTAAAATTTAGGTTTTTGATTATCAAAATTTACTTTTAACTATTTATTTACTTCAAAAATTAGTTTCCGGCCTATAAAATACCAAATATATTTAGAAAAATATCTAAAATTTCTAATGAACACTAGGGGCTACTAAACATTATGTGTCAAGTTTTAAGAAATTATATGGCTGATATTGCTTAGAGTACATAAATCCTAGATGCCCTTTGGTTATTAGTTCCCTTAGGTAAACAATTCCTATAAAATTTAGTAAATTTCTAAAAATCTTAAAATGCTATAAAATGTGTAACCTAAACTATATGGGACTTTGGTTCCTTTTACAGTACTCACTTATTGGTCTACCTACATCCTTATTGGTAAGATTATCGGTAAATTGTTTACTTAGATAAAATTACCAACCAACTCTAAAAATTCTTATAAATTCCTATAATTTCTAAAATGATAAAATATTACAACATGTTGAGTCCTAGTAGACTTAATCTGTAGATAGTTATAAGCTTGGGTATATCGCTCTGTTAATCTCTATATCACATAGTATACCACTCTAACCCGTTATAAAAAAAATTAATTGTTTAATTAGGTTTCGTGCCAAAAATAATTTTTTTATACAATCTCTAATTAGGGTTTCTTGGGAGGTGAACATTGTAACTGGATTTAGCGTTATGCCAATACGTCGTCATTGGAAGGACAATAAAGACATCTTTTGCTACTCCAAGGGTACTTCAAATATGAATTTAATCGATCTCTACACATCTTTGAATGGATCGTACCCCTTAACCCTCAGAATTATGTCTGCCTTATTAGTTATTATGACACTAGTTATTTATCAAACCCGCACTCGGCATAAAAGCAAAGTGGTTATGTCTTTACAATTGGGAATTCCATAATCTCATAAAAGTCTACAAAATAGACTCTAGTCGTCACTTCTTCAAATTATGCCAGGCTCATTGCCCTTTATGATGCTATTGGAGAATGCACATAGTCGCGAGCTATTATCAAGCATATTCGGACTATGAGCATATTTTCTCCTATCTAGATTTTAAATTGTATCAAATATCTAATTTGACCATATTTGGACGACCATAATTGGTTATGGGATATAATCTATACCGTTGGTTGTTGGTAGACAGTAGATCTGATGGTAGGCTAGTTTTAGGGTTTTTAAACAATAAAACTAGGATTTCTTATCATGTTTATATGAGTGAGGGTGGAGGCACAAATAATATAGCACAAGTTGAAGATTATGGGTACTATTCTATAGGAAGTTTAAGAGAAAGTCGTACTTTACTCTTAGGACTCGCCATCCAAGATAGAAGAAAGAGGTGATCTGATTGAGGAGTTGTCCCATCGATCGGGGAAATTTCTAAGGGGTTTGGTGATTTTTTCAATTGTAATCTCTGTCTTTTCTTCTCGAGTGTGGTGAGGGAGTTGAACCTGTTAGGGCAAAGAGTTCAACATTGGTTCCTGTCAATCTTGTAATTTTATCTGAGTTATATATATTGGGATTTGTCTAGGTGACAAAGTCACCGCCATATACGTTATCTTTATCTGTGCTTGGTGTTCGTTAGATTAGTTGGTTATCTCAGGTGGGTTGGAAACTCTTCCGCACGCCCAACAAGTGGTATCAGAGCGTGGAATTGACACTTATGATTCCCAACAAGTGGTATCAGAGCATGGTATAGGAGCTTCTGATTCTAATAAGTGGTATCCAAGCTCTCATGTTCTCGAGAGAGAAGGTGCACCCATGTCTATGGAGCAGATAGACATACGTATGATCACTCTCTCAAAAGAAAACTGGGCTATTTGGAAGCCAAGGATGGGAGATATACTCTGGTACAAGGACTTACATGGTCCATTGGAGGACGATAGTACAAAGCCATCATACAAAGCTATTGAAGACTGGAAAAGACTAGAATAGAAGGCAATTGGATTCATCTGCCAATGGCTGGATGACTAAGTATTTCACTACGTGTCCATGGAGAGTTAGGAAAAAGTATTATGGGAGAAGCTGCATTCGTTGTACGAAAGAAAGACAACTGGTAACAAGGCATTTCTCATTCGCCAACTCGTCAACTCGAAGTATACGGTGGGTGCTCTGGGGGCACAATATCTGAACGAGGTTCAGGGTATCATCAATCAGCTATTTGCGATAAAGATGATGATTGATGATGAACTTTAGGCCCTTCTGATTTTGTGTTCTCTACCAAAAAGCTGGAAGATGTTCATAGACGTTGGTGGTGTCGATGAGCAACTCTATACCGGATAGAGTTTTTATGATAGAGGCAGTCAAAAGCAGTTTGTTGAATAAGGAGATCTGACATAAACAAGTTGAATCCTCGCAGGAGTCCGCTCTGGTGGCTTTCTACGGGAAGGGAAGACCCAAGTCACAAGCGAGATAGGTGGAGTTCTCGGGATCTTCTGACTGTGAACCACAAAGAGGGCTGCTATCACTGTGGTGAAAGGGATCATATCAAGAAGAACTGCATGAAGCTCAAAGATGAGAAGGCCAAAGGCAAGGACGATCAGAAGAATCTCACAACATTGGAAGATATCATCATCGTAGCAACCGATGCAGAGAAACCTTGTGGCATGTGTCATGATGGAGATTGGGTCATACACATGGGGATGTCATATTATGCCACTCCATATAGGAGGATCTTTACGTCAAGAAGGGGACGGCTGGAGGTTTGGACGTATGAAGATGGACAAGAAGGGGACGGCTGTAGTTATTGGCATCGGTGATGTGCACTTGACAATGGAGCTTGGTGAGAAGCTCTTCTAAAGTGTGTGCGATATGTACCGAATTTGCGCTACAACTTGGTTTCGGTGGGGAGGCTGGCGGATAATGTCTGTCACAGTTTGTTTGGGGACAAAGATTGGATTCTTACGAAGGATTCCCAACAGCTTCCTCGAGGAGATTTATGTTGTGTCATATACAGGCTCAAGCCGCTAAGTTGTACATGCAGGCAATAGACATCGGATGGAGGCTCGAGGGGTGTTCGACGGGAGGTGGATCGTCAGAAACTTGCTGAGATGGTCTTCGATATACTTTCAAAATTACGGAGGATTTGGTTCGTCGAGACAAAGCCAGGAATGGTGATGAGCCAAAGATTGAGGGTCAATCTGTCGGTCCCATGATAGTTGGTCGATAATCCAGGTGGGGGTTGTTCCACGAATCCAATTTTGGTGACATGTGGTTTGGCAAAGCTTTACGAAGCGACATCGGTTTTAGCAGTTCGAAGCCAGGGGGAGATCAAGGTATGCAGCAAACTCAATCTGAGGTAGGTGCATCTCTATTCACACAGTTTTGGGGAGCTGTGGGTCTTCGAAGGCGTCCACAGTGCATGATATTTTGCTCGAGGATGCACGTGTACGGGGGAGATTCAATGTTGGACACAAAAGTGGACAGGTATTAGAGTTCGAATCTTTAAAGAATCGTATCATCGCTTGGTTGGGCCAACCAAGGGTGAAGAAGCTCGTCGGAATGGTAGCACTTTCCGGTGGAAGACAAAAGTCGGGTACTGGCAGCCAAGACTTGCGGTGAGACTGATCGTCAGGTACTTCGGTCTTGGTGGTGTCATTAATGTCAACAGAATCCTAGTGGTGCAGGAGGTGCTATACATGGCAGCTAGTATCGACGTGACAGACTAGGAAATGGAGACGAAGGAAGATGAAAAGCAGCTCAGGGGATCAGAGATCGGTAGCATAGGTGTAATCCCCTTTCCCGTAAAACTTTTGGAAATTTAAATTTAGTTGTTTTTTGAAAAAATATTTTTGAAAGAAATTTCTTAAAAATAAATTTATTTTGTTAGCTAAATAATTAATTATAATAGAAATTAGCAATTGGGAAGAGGGAGTAGTGTTTTAGTAATTATTTAGAAGATTTAGATATTTTGGAAAGGTATTTGTGAAGACCCTAACCACCTTGTAACTAACTCCAACTGACTCTCAACTAACTAGGCCTAAAAACTTTGCCAAAACCCTATAAATAGGAGTTGATTCCTACACAGAAATTATTCCAAATATTTTCCAGAATTTTGTTCAGTCCCTGTTCATTTGACTCTGGGCTCGGCTCATAGTTCTTGTGGTGAAACCCACATACAGCTACAACTCTCTTCTTCTCAAACTTGGTTCCCGCTCAAACAAGAAGTTGTTACAACTTCGTCATTATCTCGAAGCTCAGCAATGGTGCCAGTCATCTTCTTCGGCGATCTCTAGCTCTGATCCGACGTGTTAAACAGTTCTCCGGAGATCGAGTTCTGGCCAGGTATCTCACGGCGGAACGAGATTTTTCGACGATCTTCTACGATGAGTTGGTGAGTTTTCAAACCGATAGTTTTTTAATTCTATATCCATTTCCTCATTCAACAGAGATCTCTATAGTACGATCATTTGTGTCCTTTGTTTGTGTCTAGAAAACTACCCTGTGTCAGCTCGTTTCGAGCCTCGGGTCTAACCCCGGGTGTCTACATACGATCCACTCGTGTCCGACATGAGTCTAGTACCAATGATTATACAATACATACAATAAATTTCCTAAAATACAACCCTGGACATAGTGTTTGACTCAAATACCAAACCCTAACCTCGACACATGTCCAAACTCTTTAGTATATTCGTCAAAAAGCTTTCTAGAGCCGCACACCTCCCGGATCTCGAAGTAGCTACAGCGATTGTCCGCGAAGTGTTACGTCCTAGTACCGAAATACGAAAAATGGGGGTATGACATGGCCAGCTATGCACTACGAAGTACTAGGTACCCCGCAATACTGTCAATGGTGTCTAAAGACAAGGGGGTGCATACTACAATCAAGTCTTCTAGGGTCTCTAAACATCTATGTCTCAATCATTCAAAACAAGAAGTAGTAAGCATATAACATATATGATAAAGCAATAAGGCATCCCAAAAGTTCCATCAAAATGATCTGAAAACTAGCTTGTACAAAATACTAAGCTAGATGAGTATCAAAAGTACATAATTGTAATCAGCTATAATCTGAATATATACAATCATGTAAGAAAACTAAAGTCCAGACTACCCAGCTAACATATACCGATGGATAAACACCCAAAAATAGAGAGAATGTACAATACGAGTGGTGGAGAAGAATCACACTCTTGTCCTTCAGCGGCCATCCATCTGGTGTGTGTCATTAGTTAAGGGAAGATACGCTGGATCCTCAGGGTCTGGCTCTAAACCTGGCCATGCAAAACCGGTGAGATTAGACCCCAAATAATAAGCACCACAAGGAAGCACGAATGAAGAAACAAAACCCAATGGACAAGTAATGTATGAGCCAAGAATCATAGGCGTATACCCCATCATCGAGGCGATACAACATTCCTACACCAAATAAAGACAAAAGATGTCATATCACTCCGAGATATAATGCATCCTATGATCAAGGTCAAGCTAGAGGTTCTGCGTCGCAGTTTCGATTCATAGCCTATCGTAGCAAAAGAGTCCAATCCTATAACCAAACATTGACAAGATTTGGATCACCACACCATGATAGTCCATGTCCCTAGATTGCTGACAGAAAGATATAAGCACAATCAAGCATAGTTAAAGAATCGACCAAACAATCCTACGGCTTGCTATATGAAGTCTGGATTATCCAGTAAAATATATGTAATAGGAATCCTCAAATCATGCTTTGTCCAAGCAAGGCTAGTCGAACCATTAGTAATAACACATAGCACATAGAATAGGCAACGGTCCCTCGTAAGGCTACAGTCTAACAGATCAATAGTAACACATAGCACATAGTGGCCAGATACTGCACTCCATTAGTGTTACGACCCTCTCCCACTTTTAGGATACGAATATATGGTCAAGCCTAGCCTAGCCTACACCGCAGCATCGGTGGTAATACACTGTCTACGATATACAATGGTCCATAACAAGTAGCTAGACACACATATCATCTACAACTAAGTCATGACAATAAAATTTAAACTAATAGTCTCAATAATTTATTTTAAAAAATAATCTACTACAACTCAGATAGTCTCGGGAATAAACTCGATAGAATAAAATAAAGCAACTAGAAACTAAAGTCAACTAAGCCTACTAACTAAGAATAATACGAAAAAGCACAAGAAAATAAATATGCTACTACGCATCTGTAAAAGCAACTGGCAAGTTGGTAACGTTGTTATCACTAAAGTACTCACCATAGACCTCGGGATAAATCACATCATCTAAAGCTGAAAAATAGTTATCCAGTCAGGATTAGAGCAAGATCACTATTACGCTACACTACACACTATAATATACAAGCATGAAGAATAGCATTAACGTAAAGATGAACTGTAATATGATACTATATGACAAGAGTACTACTATGTCGCAGGAACAGTTTGAGAGTGCAACTATGACATGGAACTGTCACCCTCATATTTTTATTTGAGGGTAGTTTGTTAATTGACATGGGTGTTGTAATTTTAGGATTGATTTTTATTTAAATATTGTGCATGCATAATTTATTAATTATTGTATTATTTATTGATTGTTATTTATAGAGTTATTTTTGATTTGTGTAATGTACCTAACCTATTTAATTAGATGCATGAACCAACATTTTATATGAGTTTAGATTGAACCCATAAATTAGGCCCATGTATTAGGAGGTTGTATTAATTAGTAAAACTATTAGACAAGAACCTTCCCTCCCTAATTAATTTCTTCATGAGAGGCCCAAAGGGGTAATTAGAACATTTTATACTTGCTTGGGGAAAGGGCTAGGGCCGGCCATAGAGGGAGGAGAGAGAGTATCTCTCTCATTTCAATTTCTAATTTTATTTACATCTAGTTTTCCCCTCTTCCAATTTTCTTCATTCCCTCATCAATTCTCCACCAAATTCTTCAAAAATTATTCACAAATTCCTTCCCTAATTCTTTATTGGAGGCATCTTTATCAAAGATCTACAAGAAGGAAGCAAGGAGCAAGAAGGAGGAGGTCAAGATCTACAAGGAGAGGAGCTACATTCTATTTGGGGACTTTTCATTGGAAATCCATCTCCTAATAGGTATATTTCAGTTTCCCCCCTTCTAATAGGTTCTAAATCTGAGATTTAACTATGAAAAACCAACCCACATGCATAGGCTACCCATAGGAATTGGTTTTAGGTTCATAGGAGACACATGGTGGAAGTTATTTACATTTTGGTGTCGATTTTGGGAGAATTCCGAGATTGGCACATGTGGTATTTTTTATTTGGTCTAATAGATCAATATGACCTATGATTGATTTATTGTTTGTGACTAGTGTCGTGTCTACAATTGGATACGTGTAGGCCGTATCTCGTCAATTTGATGAAACGGGTTAATTTTGGGGGATTTTTTCCAACACGGGGACTTGTGCATATCACATTATGACACGGACACGCAGATGATCTAATTACCACATGTATTGCTCATATTTAGTATATTAGACTTGCTTGTGTCCTCCGGGATGAGTTTGGTTGTGTGTTGGAGCCGTATCACAAGCGTATCATAGAGTTAGTGTGATACGGGTGCGGTGCACTCCACGTGTTTGGTGTTTTGCTCCTAATTCTATATATATATATATATATAGAAATATATATATATATATATATATAGTTAAGTGTATATTTGTGTGTTTGAGTTTGTGTTTATGTGTAGGAGAGCGTATGTAGATATATATCTATCTATAGGTATATGTGTTTGTATATATATATATAGTAGTGAGGGGCTATATATTTATATAGAGAGAGAGGGATATATACATAGAGGTATATATAGGAGTGTTTGTTTATGAGTGAGTGAGTGAGTGAGCAGTCAAGTAAGGGTGCTCAGCAGTAGCAGCCATCAGTGTACAACCTGTGTAGCCCGATACCCACAACAATGAGCAAGTTGTGGGCGGCTCGTGCATCAATGCACTGTGTATCAGTTCAGCCTTCACAGTTTCAGAGAACTCAGCAGTATCAGTAAACCCACAATAAGAGGCAGTAGCATTTCAGTAGAGCTCAGCATTGTTTCAGCAGCAACCGAAGAGCAACTGTACTGCAGTGTAGTAGGCACCAATGCACTGTAATAGCAGTTTGTAATAGCATCGAGCTCACAGCAGTAAGTACATCATCTCGAGTGCAATATCAGTTCAAGCTCTGCACAGTAGCAATAATACAAGGTATGAGCAGCAGCATCAAGCCACTGCAGGAATGAGTACTGCAGTGTGCAGCTAAGTCCATAACAACCTTCAGCAACTGCACAGCAAGCCTGCTGCTAGCACAGCAGGGAGCATCTTTGGAGAACAGTGAATACTGAAGAGTGTGCAACCAATTGAGTAGCTTGAACAGCAGCCAACTGCTTCAACATCAAGACAAAGAGAGCAGTACATTCAACACTGCAGCAAGTGCAGATTGCATTAGGAAACAGTTTGCAGGTGCAGCCATCATAGCACTTCAAGCATGAGCAAGTGCAGTTTACAGTTGCATCAAAAGCCATATATCAGCACAGAGCAGCTCGAGCATACACTGTGCAGTTCAGAAGACTGAGAGACACTGCAAGCAGCATATTGCAGTGCAGGCAGTTCAGCAGCAAGGTAGACCAAGGTATCAGTTTAGGTTCAGTATCGTGGAGGTTAGGTTCAATTCAAGGTTTGGGTTATTGTGATTCACTAGTTAGTATTAGTAGTTGGTTAATAGTTTCAGTTAGGTTTTGGGTTTTAGAGGTATGGGGTTAGCAAGGTATCAAGGTATCAAGTTATTTTTGTTTATGGGTTGTAGTGTAGTTATATATGTTAATATGGTTGGGGAGATGGAGCTCCGCTCGGAGGAACGATCAAAGTTGTCGTTCCCATATGGCCAAATGCGTGGGACCTCACCAGAGGTCAGTCGTCAAGCTCATCGGAGCTCCACCGATCAACGTTTTGCTCTAATCGAGAAAGGGTTCTTGAGCTGTTCGGAGTTCTTGAACGGTTTTTAAACCAAATGAATAGAAAAGTTGGTTTTAAAATATGGGAAGAGAATGGGCCATTTATGGGCTTTTGAATATGGGACAGGGCTGAGAAAAAAATCAAGGAATGAATAATTGGTCTGCTTTGGTCCTATTTATAGATGTCGAATGGAAATTTTTTTAGATTAACCCATTTATTAAGCATATGGTCAGTTAGGAAGTTGGTTAGCTTCGAAAGTTTATTGACATAATTATACTACCATTCTAGAATATCCCTCTCTAGTTATTTTCAATTTTGCCCTTCTCTATTAATAAATTTAGTTAACACTCTTTAATTATTTTGAGCTAGGAATTTATTTATATTATATTTTTCTTTGGAATTATCAAAAGTATTGAAACTAGAATTTAGAAGCACTTTATTCAAAAAAAAATAGACACAGAGGGTTACAAATCTACCCACCTTAAAAAAAATTCATCCTCGAAATTTCCAACCGAATTTCAGGAATGGCACGATCGAGAATGATATGATTATCAAAAGAATCAAAAATTTAAAATTGCAAGAAAGCAGCAGATAATTAGAATGGAGAAATCCTAGACTGTGATTGAGCATTTCTAACTTGCAAGATCCCAATGGCACCCTATTCTTAAGGACAATTGACATGCATGCATGTGCCACTACTAAAAATGTGTCACACACCGTGCTCGCGATATCGGGTATAGGTTGTGAGCGCGCCCATCCTATGTTGCAGTGTCGGCGGTAGTCAGTTGTCTAGACCTCAATAATCGGCAATGTCATATAGAATTCGATCTTTGCTCAATCAGAAAGACTAAAGCATGATAAAAGACAAGAACGAAAACTCACACATGCACACGATCACCCAGTCCACTAGTAGTCCTTTGGTACATCATACATGTCAATCTCACTCTGGAGACAAATCCGATAAATTACCAAAATAATATACAATACAACGATACAAATACAATGAAATTACATCAAAAATATCCTACACTAAGTCCTCCAAGAGCCGTCGTCCAAATCCAATGTCATCCTCATACCCTAGCCTGATATGTTAATGAAATATACACATAATAGAAAAGCAATAAAGAATAAGTAAAGTGGAATCAATATGCACGAGGAAAAGCAATACATAACTACTAAGTGTTTGAATACCTGTGTCGTGGTGGACAACTAGAAGTAATCTGTCGTTCCGCACGTGACGTGCGACTGCTACTTGAAACGGTTTAAGAATGGGATCATCCACACACGAATCGGGTATTCCCCTCCCGACACATAATAACGATCACAATACAAAATACAATGGACACGACACGAGATACAATAAACCATGACATAAAATCACCGTGTGTGCTGCTGTGTCACAAAATATGCAATGAACTAGAATACTGGAATAAAATACATCCAATGAAATACTGTAAAGAATACTAGCAATAGAGTACTGGAATCCAAAGCATAAACTTGTAATAAAATAGAAATGCTGGAATTGAAGGATAACACTATATAGAATACTTGCCTCCGTCCAAAGTTGCAGTTGTACTTAGATTCACATAGAAAATAATGTTAAGTCACTAGATTTCATTCTAGAAATTTCTATAAGTCTAATAAGAGTCTTAATTCCCATAAATTCCTATGTATTTTTTTCGAATATTCTAGAACAAATCCTTGAAATTCTAATTCTTTATTTAACTATTAAAGTTGTGACTAAATTCAAGAATTCTATTTTATTAGCCATATATATCAATTTGTTGTCATTGCTCCTAGTCCAAAAACCTATTCAATAATACAAAATTCTATATTAGGTTCTTTACCATGCCATGGGTCAAATCTTGATTCCTATAAAATCCATCCACATAAACATAGACAGCCCCAATTTATATATTACTATTATTTTCCCCAGTTTCAAGGTACAAGCTCAACTATTAACTAACTAGCCTTGAAACCCAAAGCCTCTCAATGATTTTACTCAATGCCTGAACCTATTTAATTGGTTTAAGACCTATCAACTATAAAAAAAAACACAAGTTCTAATTTTATTCATAAGCCCAATCTGAATAATATTTCCATCGAACATTAAAACACTACTAAATATTTTATTCTATCCAAAATCCCAGTAAACCCAATATCTTAGTCTTAATCTCCACTTCATTCAGAAAGGAAATCTTGACTTACTGTTCGACACCAATATAAAGGCTACATGTTAATTAAGTTCTCCCAAGAAATCCCAAGCCCATACTTCAATTACTATAAGTTTTATATGGAAAGCCTAGTCTCTGACTTGCATTAGGAGGAGAGAGAATGTACTAAGAGTGCATTGAAGGAAGCTGTCGGCTCCAGCCAGAGGAAAAAGTATGGTCAAGAACCGACCCAACCCTTGCAAGCGCTACGCCAGCTTCGGCCAAGGGAGTCAGGCGAGCGGCTTCCGGGAGTATTGTCAGGTGCGACTCGATTCCAATCATTGGGGATGACTGAACACCAATCACCTGGGAAATGACTGAGCACCGCAGAAATTCACATCAAAACATTGGTGGAAAATATTGATCAAAGTTTGGAAGAGTAATCTGAACTTCACTAAATCAAGATTGATCGATGAAGACGTATACGAAAAAAATAAACTTGAAGACTTTGATCAAGAACTTACCAATCAGAATCCTCTCGATGACTCTCATTCCCGAAGGTCAGAGACGCTCAGAGTCAATGTATAACCATCACTTTTCCATTGAGGGGTATTTTTGTCATTTTTATTATTTGAATATTGTTAATATATATATATATATATATATATATATATATATATATATATATATATATATATATATATATATATATTGTTAGTATAGTCTAGTGGTTAATGAGTTAGCCCATTAGTTAGACTTAGTGCTAGTGGGCCCAACTAGTCTTGACATGATCATTGGTTCAATTAATTAGATTAGTCATGGTTTGACTCATTAGATTAAGGAGAATGAATAGAATATTCTTCGCATTAGAAATGAGACCATTTCCATAATTAATTAACCCTTCATGATAAACTAATAGGGGCATTTTGGACCTTGTACATTGACCAATAGAGAGAGGGAGTGTGGACAGCCCTATATTGGGAGGGGGAGTCTCTCTCCTCTTCATTAATTAGTTCATTCATCCCAAAATTTGTTCTTCCCCAAATTAAGACCAACCCCCACCATTTTTATTCCATTTTTCTTTATTCCCTACTCATTTTCATCATCAAGGAGGCCTAGGAGCTTGGATTGCAAGGAGCACTACTTGGAGAGGAGATTCTAGGATCTTGTATTCATTTCGTGTCCACCTGGAGGAGTTTCATTGGGATTTGACTCCCAACAGATATAATCTATATTTTTCTTCAATTTTATGGTTAATTTATAGTATTAGACCCTTAGAAACCCTTTCATGGCTAAGGACAACCCATAGGAAGAAGAACTAGGTTCTTAGGAGTCCTATTGTGATAGTTATATTGACTTTTGTGGCCAAATTAGAAAAAATATGAATTTGACCACTAGTTGTTTATAGGAATATTTTCTCAAAGATTTGAGAGTGTGATTCATGTTTAGTAAGTGTGTTCATGTCCATAATTGGATACGAGAAGTATGTATCATGATACGTTATGATACTAAGTCGTAGGAAGAGTATTTTCATGTGGTTTGGGTTTTAGCATGTCAATTTCTTTAATATGCATTAGAATAACTATTATATATGTTATATATACTATATTTAGTATTTTAGTTGTGTTACTTGAGCTTGGGGAGAGTATCTTGATGTTTGATCAGCGTATCATGAGCTATATTGAGTATCTTGAGTGTGCACACCAAGTGTTTGATACTTGGATTATGATGGGTTGAGAGTTGTCTTTGTATATAGATATACATGTGTTATGAATATAATTAGTATATAGATATATCTATATGTAAGTATATATGTAGAGTGTGTGTGTGTGTGTGTGTGTGTGTGTGTGTGTGTGTGTGTGTGTAATATGGTAGTGTTGGATTGGGAGTGAGGTGAGAGGGGGTGAAGTGAGTGTGTGTGTGATATGGTAGTGTTGGATTGGGAGTGAGGTGAGTGCAGGCAGTGCACTAGAGTGCACTGCAGGTGATAGGTAGCAGCTGCTACTAGCTGCTTTAGAGGGCGAGTACATGAGGTCTATTGCAGACCTGAAGGCAACAATAAAGTAATGACAGTGTAGGGTGGTGTCGGGTTGGAACTATACAGTGAGGCAAGTATGCTTGTGTCATTGCTATGTAAGAGGGGAAACTGTCAGTAGGGGATAGTGAAGGCATGAAGGTGAGAGGGGAAGTTGTGTTGACAGTTGGGGGTTTATATGTGCATCATTGCACAAGGGCTTAGGGGTATCGGGTTAGACTGGGTAGGAGTTTGTTGTTGGATGATGGGGGGTTGATACTCAGTGCTCGAGAAGCTCAGCAGCAGGTAGAGGGAGTTTGTAGGCAATGTGTTCAGTTGCACTTGTAAACGGGCACTTGCCTTCAGCTATAAGTAGTAACAGTAGTACCTTCGCCTGAAGGTAGCAGGTAGGGGGTTGAAGTGCGAGGTTAGAGCAGATGATGCTGCCAGGTTAGGGTGGTTGTGATGGGGTAACTGATACTAAGTATTAGCGAGTAAGATGGGTTTGAGTGGTGTTGTGTATGTGGGTTATACCAAGGTATATTAGTTAAACTAAGGTATTAAGATATGAGATAATAGAATAGAGTAACACATGGATATGGGGTATTACTAAGGTCATTGTGACACCAAATATTTATTACTCCAATTCACCAAATGACATAGAATCTTATATATAGGTTAGTGTGACACCAGTTCAGACATCGATTTGTATTATTTGTTCAGGACCATAAGCGAGTACATATCTTTGTTAGTTTCAGTACTTGATAGTGTTTATATCACATGTTCTAGAACTGTCATACTTGATTCTGATACGATGGTATATGGGCTGATATTATATGGATCAAATCAGGAGATGTTATTTAGTTAACGTGTGCATCGGGCATTCCTTGTACTCATACTTTACCGTGTACATTGGGTGTTCCTTGTACTCATATTTATTCGTGGGCTCTATCTATTCATATTATATTCATGTGTGTAACATATCATGAATAGATCCATAAATATTAGTCGGGGCGAGGGAGTAGGAGTTGGTTATTTGATCAAATCTTTAGCGTATTCGTGTGCATGCCAATTATACAATACATGTATAATTGAGTTAGCATAGTATAGACGTGTGAATTTCCAAGCCGATCACATAACGAACTTGTACTCTAAAGCACATAGACAATTTTACTAGTTTATTTACTTACAGTTCACACCATATTGCCTGTATTTATCTTTCCAGTTATTTATTGTGATTACGTTCTTATTTCTGGTATATCATGCATTTCCTAGTTACATGTAAATCTTGTATTCATTTCTATTATCTGTCATATATTCTCTACCATGTATTTGAAACTGCTTTCAGAGTTTGTACTTCGCTCCAACCATGACTGGATATATTTTTCAGATGATTATTTAGAGGACTAGTGTCCTACGTATTATGGGCCACATGATATAGAGCTAACTGAGATAGCACCCGTAGTACAGGAGGATCCAGTACCAACTGTTGAGGAGGCTCAACGAGTTATAGTCGATACTTAGCTAGTATTTCTTTATTGTACTGGATCTGTCTCCAGCTTTTAGACTATTGGCATATTATTGACATTTAGACTTATTATGATCATTGCTAGGCTCATAGACTTGGATATTTGTTGTGACTGTTCTAGTTTATGACTTTGAGATTTCTATTTCTTTATTTGATATCGTACTATTATTTTCTCTAGCATATTGTGATTGAGTATTGGTTATGATACATATTATCATCGTGTCCTCCGTATGGAGTTGATATATCATTGACAGGTTACATATATTATTGTATGAGATTGATATATAGTATTGTTGACCTAAACAACGTTCTACCGTCGATGCTGCGGCGTAGGCTGGACGTTGCTCAAGCACTCGTTGTTTGATAATAAACTATAGAAATAAAACTAGGTTTGTACAAAACCCTTTCTTTGGTTTACAAACAAGAAGTACAATTAATCCTATACGAGGATGTTAAGTACAAAAATTTAATCTGGGTAAATATTGCTATAGGAGTCTGATCTGCAGTCGATCACTTTGTCCCTTGGACCACACGATGACGAAGAAGTGCTGTAGAAGAAGGAAAAGCTTCAAAGATCGCAAGAGAGATTAGATGCTCAATGCCAAAGTCGTTAATCACTCCCCTCTGTCTATGCTCTAGGATCTTCTTCCTCAATTTTTCTTGACCTTTCCCTTTTTTTCGACCTTTGACCTCCATGGATGGAGGTCTCAATTTATAGGGTTTAGTGACAGTAACCGTCCAGTCGACGTAGAAGCCGAACAGTGGAGAGTGTGGCACTTTTTACGCGGCGGTTATAATAACTGCCACCCACGTATAAATAATCTTCTGAATTCGAGTGTGACGCATGTCCCATTATGAGGTAATGCGTATAACTGATGCGAAGATCACGGCATGCAAGCCACGTAAGTAACTTTCCCTTGCGTAGAAAAGGTTAGCGTAGAAGCCAATGACTGTCACCATGGCATAGAAGCAAAATAGTTATCTTGTTGGCGTAGAAGCCAAGTAGGCGTAGAAGCCGAATAGTTGTCATACTGACATAGAAGCCAAGTAGGCGTAGAAGTCGAATAGTTGTCATACTGGCGTAGAAGCCAAGTAGGCGTAGAAGCCCAGAAGGCATAGAAGCCCAATAGCTGTTAAGTTGGCGTAAAAGCCAAGTAGGCGTAGAAGCCCAGTAGACGTAGAAGCCTGATGCTGCATGGATAGGTAGCTAGCGTAAGGACAGCCGATTATCCTTGCTTGACTGAGGTCTTGAGCGTGTTCTGGACCAAATAGCCTTATCACGTACCTTTGCCAATATAGCCTGAGTTGGCATATTTCAAGAAGATAGTGTACAGCGTGCTCCTATAATTGAAAATAGCCAGGTCGGCGTATTTCGAGGAGATAGCGTACAGCGTGCTCCTATAGCTGAAAATAGCCTGATGGCGTAATATACAGAGGTGATGATTTGGATGTATTAGCCATAACTATGGCTCACCCAGTTGTTAAAAGTAGAACTAAATCTCATGCATTAAATGCAGAGATCTGCCCCCATCACGCGCATTAACTACAGAGACGTGCCTCGAGTTCTGTACGGAGAGCAGCTTTTGACGTGGCGGTTCGTTTTGTCTCCTACTGAGCGTAAAAGATCATGTCTGTCTGTGTAAAACTAGGTAGCATATTTCCTTGAATGGGTAAAAGCAATTTGTATCCAGGAAATGTTACTAAACGACGGTCTGGGTCTCTGTACAGAATCATTATTACAGCCGTCCTCTCGATCGTCGTGCGGTACTTTCTGTTAGGGGTCAGGTTCACTACATGATCTGACAGGTTCATTCGAGGAATACGAAGAGTTTCTCGTACAACTTTCCGCTGAATTAAAAGCAGATAGGTTTTACACCGAAGTGGCGATGTAACAACCTTTTTACGCTGAAGCAGTTTGGAAATACTGCATTACGCGGGTTGTTCTAGAGCTATATTTTACGCTAAATAGCGTTGAAGCTCTATTATTTTGCCAATGGCTCTGAAGTCGTATCTTACGCCACCCAGTGCTGGAGCTCTGTTTAGGCGGCTTCCTGCATGTTTGAGGGTTTTACGTGTATAATTTCTCAGCGTATTTTTCATGCTTCTACAAGCCCCCTTCAAAGTTTTCAAATTCCTCATAATTTGAAACACTTTGAATGAAGCATGAAACGGTAAAATTTGACTCGTTCCACGAGGCTAATTTCTCAGCAAATATTTCAGAATTTATTGGAATTTCGGTGTGATCTCCTCTGCCTATATAAAGGCGATTGAGTTAACCTATTTTTTCCACACTTCCTTCACCACACAGAGATGGTTGCCGATGTTCGTCGGGTCAACTTGAGGAAGAAGAAGATCATGTTCTTCCAACATGTAAAGAGCCGTAAAAAGAGGCATCTTCGAGCAAATATCCTCTGCAACGATGGATCATGGAAGGATATCATAGCTTCCTTTGCTCGGGATGATCCACAATTTTATATGGTGATTCATCCAGGAGAGAGGAATGGTCTCATTTGGCCACACAGCTTGCAAGCTGTATTTTCTCCCATCATGACGGTGGACGAGGGTCGGCAGTCTGGCCCTGTCTTCCAGTATTGAGTTAGGTCTGAACCCTCAACTCAATCTGCCATAGCGTATGGAGGGTGGGCTTGAATAATTTAGACATGCCCAGTTCTGTATTCTCCCGCCATTAATCATTTTTTTGTTAATCGACCGCGGAAGCCGATTAAATATTGTAGAAGACGAAAAAGATCTCCACTAATATGAGAACCTGGAAGAATAGATTCTTGGCATAATCCTAAATGAAAATGAGAAACCCTTTGTAGAAAAAGGATTTCTATCATATGTAATCATGAAGATAAAAAATCTTTGTAGACTGGATTTTTATCATATGTAATCATGATTAATAAAATTATCTTCTTTTACGCATCTGATGATTTGCCATATTTGCTGTGATGAAGTCTAAATATGTGCAGCTTCGGCATGTCTAAATAACTTTATGCCGACTCTGATAAAAAGAGTATCTGGTCTCTTCCCATCTTTTACGCGAAGCTGAAGACGCGTAGAAAGCTGCTTAGCATTTAAGTCGAATATTCGAACTGTCATGCTGTTTTGAACGAGGAGTCGCGTAGAATTCTGAACTGTCACTTCTTTGATACGAAGAATTTGTTGTTCAGACCGTCACCTTCAAGAATGTTTTCCCGAAAATCCCTTGAAAAAGGGCGAGAAATGGCCGTCAAACAGGCCATACTTGAATTTGTGTAAAAGACTGGACTTAGGATAAACTTCCAATCGACCCAAGAAGGAGAGCCATCTTCAATGCTGAACTCTGTATGTTCTGGGCACTTAGAATATTTTGTAGCTAAGAAGGAGCATTTCTGCGTAAACCCTTGTAATTGGCCGTCTGTAGTTTTTGAGCATAGAATCATAGATTTGTAGCTTCTGAGCGTGAAATCATAGATTTGTAGCCTCTGAGCGTAAAGTCGTAGGTTTGTAGCCTTTCGAGCGTAAAAGCTACCGAACATAAAAATATCCAGGCATAAAACCATAGACTTATAGTCTCTGAGTGTGAAATCATAGATTTGTAGCCTCTGAGCGTAAAAACTTCTGAGCGTGAAATCATAGATTCGTAGCTTCTGAGCGTAAAGTCGTAGGTTTATAGCCTCTCGAGCGTAAAAGCTACCGAGCATAAAAGCATCTGGGTATAAAACCATGGACTTATAGCCTCTGAGCGTAAAATTATAGATTTGTGGTCTCTTGAGCGTAAAAACTCCTGAGCATAAAATCATAGATCTGCTCTGCACGTAAATTCTGGATTCATTGACCGTCCGTCTTCTTCTTTTAAATGATAGGTGACGTGGTCCCAAATCATAACCGAATATTAAATATCAGATTTGGTTAGAAATTTGAAGAGTTATCTGAACTCTATAAATACCCCAAGGCCTTCAGAGAAGAAACCCTTCATCTGTCTTTTGCAAAAAACCTTCGTCTTTTTGAGAACTCTTCTTCGCTTCTTCTTTGAGCACTCTGAGTTTTTAGCAATGGCACTGAAACACGCTTCCATCGCTAAGGGAAAGAAATCTGCCTCCTCTTCTCGCTCCTCTGCTCAAGCATGAGCGACTCCCATTGGGCTGAGCGAACCTCGCTCTGAACGAAGTATCCCACCGTCAAGCTGTGCACCAGGCGTTATAGGTAAAGCTTTTGGGACGAGAAAACGAAGAAAACCCTTCGTACATATTGTACGTGAACGCGCTAGGTCATCTTCTGTACTGAGAGCCTCTTTGTGGAAGATGATACACAGAGATGTTTTATCATTTACGTCCATATTCCTAATGTGTCAGCATAAAAACTCTATATTTTCGTAGTCTGGCGTAAAAGCTTTGACTGTCGAAATTTGGCGTATACTACAAACTTTGAGTGTTACGCTCTGGATGAAAATTCTGGCATAATAACTCAAATTTTGGCAGTCTAGCATAAAAACACAGACTGTTAGATTTTTGTGTATACTGCCAACCTTGAATTTTTTGCCTCGGAAATAGGTTCCAGCGTAAAAACTCAAGTTTTTACAGTCTTGGCGTAAAAGCACAGACTGTTGATCTTTGGCGTAAGCTGCAAGACTGTAATGTCTAGTGTAGAAACTGACTTGTTCTTCTTGCATTTTGTAGTGGACTTGCAGATCCCTCTGTTAGCTGAGGTGATAGGTTCTGCTGCTGGGATTCTGAACTCCAATTATCTAGAGGATTTGTCCGATGGGACATTCCCTATTTCTGGAACCCAGTATCCTGAAGGAAGAGGAATTCTGATATCATCTGAAGGAGAATGAATGATGTTGAGTATGATCAGCGAGGAGCCCCTGACGTATATAGATGAGACCAAATATATAAAACCAGCTTTCCTATTCGGGGATATGATTGATAAACAATCCCAAACGAAGCCCAAGAAGGAAAAGTGGATTTTTACTGCTGAGAGCACGGTCATGTACCTACCCAGGATGCCGAGAGATTATCCTATCTCGGCATTCTTCCATGCCACGCATCCCAGGAAGATATCATGGACCCTGACCCCTGATCTTCACGGCCAGCCGGGGAAGATATTTTATCAGAAAGGATCAGACCGAGGATTATTTGTGAGCCGTCCTTCAGGTCCTGTTATGCCTTTCAGGAGATTACAGTCGGGCAATGTCCCGAGTGAAGACACTTCACTGCTCCAGCCTGTTCAAATATCGACTTTTTGCAATGACTTCATGGGGCAGAAAGGAGTATACCCCAAGGTTAATCCTCGGACCAACGGGTGGCTTAGCCCCAAAAATCTTCGATGGGCTCGTTTAACTGCCTGGGCCCTGAAGCATTTTCAGACGGAGCTGGAGAGCATTGGTCTGTTCGCGGCTGTGAGTGCTACCAGTGTTGGGTTACCTCATAACCCTAACCTGTTTTTGGCTTTGATGGAGCGGTATATCTCGCTCACTGGGACTTTTGCCACTCCGCTAGGGGAGTTGGGATTGGCCCTTCACGAGATGGCAGAGATTTCAAGGCTGTCAATAGGGATACTCCTTACGAAGAGTATGTTCCCACAAACACGGAGCTAAGGGATACAAACCCTCGGTAGTGGCAGTATACCAGGAGCTAATGTGCCATTATCTTGCCTGCACCATCTTCTATAATGAGCCCTCTGATTTGGCTCATACCAACAAATGGACGTCCTATCTCTTCTTTCATCAGGCCAGAGATGCTAAGACAGACAAAGTCGTGGATAGCAGGGATAAGCCTTTGAACCTTCTGAGCATGCTTAATGCTCAAATAGTCGATGATCTTATTGAAGACGCTGGGGCTTCAGATCAAGTTCTCGATGCAGACGTCGAGGGTTATCCTGCAAGCACTAAAGCCTACAGTTATATGAGGCATTGCCGCAAGCCTCTGTCAAGAGAAGCTCAACTGGCTGGCTTCCTCTCTGTATGGTTACGCCGATTGGTAGTACCTGGCATCGCATCTGCAGATCGCATTCATCGCAACACTATATGGCCTGCAGTGCGTTTGGTATTTAGGGCAAGACTGGGCTTGCTCCCTGCCATGGTATGCCGGATACAAGCCGGTCTGAGGGCCATTACCGATGGGCTGCTTGTAGATGAAACACGGCGTGAAAGCTTTCCCAGGGTAGAATTACCATTCCTATATCTGATGGGATGGTTAATTCTTCATAACCCCAGGGTGATGTCTTCCGGCTCTGCCAGTAGTTCAGGAAATAATTTCTTGTTGAATTACAAGAATTCCTCTTAGAACGTGACGACCGTCGTAGACTGTCGACGAGCATTAAATTTTGCTTATAGCTGAAAGCTCTTCTGTATCATCCCCACTGTATATATTAATCAACAGGGGACGAAACTTCAGGATTCAGGTCACGGGAAGACCGTTCTTTCTCCCGAAGCTTTTTATTAGTTGGTCTGCATTAGACCTTCCCATTTACTGTACAGAAGTGAGGACCATTGCTTCTTGGAGCCTTATCTGCCCAGTCGGTTCGCTAGGCAGTTTGGGTATGACCAATTGCACGTAGGAAATGCCATCACCAGCTTCAAGTTCAGAGGGGGACTTATCGATGGAGCGAGAGGATGGCGGTACTTCATGATGGGTTGTACTGGAGTAACCTTTACTGTACCCGCGACTTCTCTCTCCATAGAGTTGCGCATCCTCCATTCATACGCACAATTTTATGTGGCCATCAATACCTTCCATCACGATTTTGATATGCATGAAAGTTTTAGGATGCCCTCTCATAATTCCACTGGAAGAGAGGAGGTCCCGTCTGTTTCCTCGGATGAGAATGAAGACACTGCCGGGGCAGACGAATTTTTGACGATAATACCGAGAGGTGTACTAGCTCCGACTGCAGAGCCTCTCGTTATCCCCCATAAAAGGAAGGCTTCTGCTCTGAAAGAACCTTCTCCCGGCAAGAAAAAGAAGACTGTCAGTGGTCCTACAAGGACTTCCAGCCATGAGGCTCCTAGGAGTGAGTCTATTGTTTCCCCTATTGAGGGTGATTCTTTGATTAGAGGTCCCTCGCCTTTTAGAGAGGGAACCTCCACAGTTCCGGCTGACAGTGCCGGAGATTCTTTGCCCGAGACTGCTGTCACTACTATCGCTACTGGTAGTGCAGTGAGGTCACCTTCGAGGCCGAGCAAATTAAGGATATCTTTATCCAGACCAATAATGGGTCCATTTCCTTCTTCATCTGTAAGTATCTCCAGCGAGATTCCACCCGATGAACCTCGAGTGGATCTGGGTGAAGACTTGGATGACTACCCTCAGACGTCGTTTGGTGCACCCTCTTCTCTAGGTATGACAGCTCGTTTAGCATCATTAAAAAATAATTTAGCTGTACTGGCTGCGAACACGACATATACACCATCATTCATGGGTAAATGTTGTCTTTACGCATCTTTTTAGAAAAATTAACATCAGGTTGATATTAACTTTCTCTTGTCTTCTTTTCAGGTGAAGACACCTTAGAGGAAGGCAGAGTCGACGCAACTTTTGACTTTGTTGCAGATACTACCGATGAAACGGCGGTGCTCGATTTTGAAGGGGCATACTTTGAAGATGTTGCTCCTTCTTTCGCAATATTTTCGGGTGTAGCCTCGCCCAATACAGTCCCGATATCTTCAAAGGAGGATGAGCCTATCATTGCGACTACGCCTCCTTCATTGAGTATGCCAGCAACTTCAACTATTGTTGGTGTCTCTTCTTTTGTCGTGCCGTCTGTTGAAGCGACAATTATGGCCACATCTTATGCCAATGTTCCACAAAAGGGGTTTACTGATATCGCGGCCACTCCCAGCGTCCATTCGCATTTTAACATGCTAGCTGAACAATTTACTAGCATATTCTATGTCACTTTAAAATCATTGATATCCATGGTGCTGGAGAAGAATCTGGACTTTGATGCTCTGAAGATGTCCTCCAATCTCACCATAGCGCAAATTAGAAATTTTGATGTCGATGGACGAGCTGATGCTTTGGAGCAAATAGTTAATGGTTTGGAGCAACCTATTAACAATTATTTGAAATTGTCTCGAGACAATGTCGATGATATGATTCAAGCTGAGTACGAGTCCTTGACTGTGAGGCTTGCTGGAAAGATGGAAACTCTGAGCAAATCCATCGAGGCACAGCAGCAAGAGATGAATGAAGAGCATGCCATATTGGGGTATCTCATTCCCCAGCTGGCAAAGAGCGAAGCTGAATATGAGGGAAATGAAGCGAGGGTCCGCCAATTGGAAGATGAACTCGCTCAGGCAAAGGAGAGGGCTCTCGCTTTATCGACTGCTCGAGATGTGTTGAAGGACCGAATAGAAGCGGCTCAGCAGAACCTGGCACATGCGGGTGCCATCCACGCAGGTTTTGTACATGCTAGGTCTGAACTATCCCTCCTGAGCGATGATGAGGCACGAATGGAGCGGGCTCGCGCTAACATTTTAGACTCCAGGAATGAGAGGATGGCCGCTCTGGCGCAACATATTCGCGATTTGGCTGCTCCTCCTCAATGATGTATTTTTTGCTTCTTTTTGTAACTTGCTCTTTCTGGAGTTAATAAAGAAACTTCATCTGGCTTCGTAGACCCATCATTTTTGAATATAAACGATAGGCTAGGGTGAAAGTAATATCAGAGGTAATATGCACGTGATATACTTTTGGTAAGCTTCAGCTGGATATATCTATTCAGAGGTTATATGGACATGATAGAATATGATCCAACTAAATTTGTATACAAAACACTATCAGAGGTAATATGGACGTGATAGGTTTTGAAGTTCCAAATTAGTTAAACATATCTATTCAGAGGTTATATGGACATGATAGAATATGCTCCAACTAGTTCTTTGGACGTAGTGTTGTCAGAATGAGATCTTTACCATACTCCATTGAGCAAAGGGGATTAAGTATAGTACCTCTTTAGGAATTTGCCGTTGATAGGAGCCATTAACAAGTCTCCATTAGGCTTGGCTAATCTGTAAGCGCCGTTTGAGAATGTCGTCTCGATCACATAAGGGCCCTCCTATTTGGGCTGGAATTTATCCTTACTCTTGTGAGTAATGATCATTGGCCTTTTTACAGCTAAAACTAGCTCGCTAACTTTGAACACCCTTTCCTTTACTTTTTGATTAAAAGCTTTAGAAATGCGTGCCTGGTAGAACGCAATGCGTTGTTGAGCTTGAAGGCATTTCTCGTCTAATCCTTCTAGCTCTTGAAGCCTTAATAGGTCATTCTTTTCCTGAGTCAACTCATTAGCCACTGCTATTCTGCGTGAGGGAATCTGAACTTCAATGGGGAGAACTGCTTCACTCCCATAAACCAATGAGAATGGGGTACAACCAGTCGGTGTTCGTACCGTTGTGCGGTATGCCTAGAGGCATTCTTCCAGTTTCTCGTTTTAATCTCTTTTGTTCGAAGAAACGAACTTCTTCAAGAGTTTAATGATAGTTTTGTTGAAGGCTTCCGCTAAACCATTAGCAGCAGGATTATATGCCGTAGAGGCCATATTTTGAATCTGATTCTTATCGCAAAATCAGTAAAATGCTTGGCTGATGAATTGAGGCCCATTGTCATGGATTATCCTTCGGGGTATCCCAAAGCGATAAATAACATGATGCTTGATAAAGCTGATCACGTTGGATGTCTTTACCTCAGCAAGAGGGATTGCCTCTGCCCATTTAGAGAAGTAGTCTGTGATAGCCAATATGAACCAATGTCTTCTAGAAGATTATGGGTGAATAGGACCAATGATGTCCATGCCCCATGCTTCGAAGGGCCATAATGTAATAGTAGGATGTAGATACTCAGAAGGCTGATGTATAAAATCTGCATGAACCTGACAAGCTTTGCATTATCTTGCATATTTTACTGCATCTGCGATCATAGTAGGCCAGTAGTAGCCCATCCTCCTGATACGATCCTGTAGCTTAGGACCGGGTTGGTGTGCTCCATATACGCTATCGTGAGCTTCACGGATAACCCATTTTGCATCATCATTAGAGAGGCATCGTAACAGTAGTCCATCATAAGTTCGGCGATATAGACTTTGTGAAGAAGCATCAAAATAGAAGCGTAGTGATCATCTTTTAACCGATACTGCTTCTTTAGGATCTTCTGGTAAGATTTCGTATGCTGTGAAGTCTATAAAGGGACTTCTCCAGTCTCTCTCAGAAGGAACTGTATTTACGGCGTAGCTGCATTCTATGTAAAAAAAAATTCACACAAAACAAGTCTCTGTTAAGAATGATAACCGAGTTCTGCCTTCTTATAGGAATAGCCAGATCTACAGCTAAACTGGCCAGAGCGTCAGCTTCCAGATTTTGAGATCGAGGCACATGCTCTAAGAAGAATCCTTTAAAAGACATGGCTATCTCGATCGTTGCTTGGTGATAAGAAATGAGGTCTGGATTGCGGACTTCATATATTCCTCTAACCTGATTGACGATCAACTGGAAATCACCAAAAGCTTCCAGGTATTCAACATCTAATTCTTTAGTGACTTGAAGCCCGATGAGTAGGGCATTATATTCTGCCACATTATTAGAGTAGGGTTCGCTAAGAGAATATGCTCGATAGATAACGAGTTTATCAGGAGTTACCAGGACAATTCCTACTCCTGAAAGCATATTTCCCTTGGGACCAGTCCGAGAGGCCCCGTCAAAGAATAGCTGCCATATATCATCTTCCATCGCAGAGTTACATTCTGCAACTTTGTCAGAAATATCCTCGTATAGTTTGGAGGTTTCCGGAATAGGATGAACAGCTAAGAAATCAGCCAAGGCCTGACCCTTTATGGACTTCTGAGGGACGTACACCATATCATATGGTGTTAATAATATCGCCCAAGTCGCGAGTCAGGAATTAAGAACACTCGGCTTGCTCATCAATACCCGAAGAGGATTGATCCTGGAGATGATATGAATAGTTTGGCCTGTCACGTAATGTCGCATCTTCTGAATGGCGAACATTAGGGCCAAGCATTCTTTTTCTACTGGATTGTACCGGTGTTCAGCTCCGATCATCATCCTGCTAAGGTAGTAGATAGCCTGTTCATGACCTTCATCGTTCTTCTGTGTGAGGAGAGCTTCCAAAGAATGATCCATTGCTCGAACATACAGCAAAAATGGTCTTCCTATGATGGGAGGCACCAGAACTGGAGGATTAGTAAGGTAGCATTTGATATCGTCAAACGCTTGCTGACAGGCTTCGTCCCATACAAAGGACACACCTTTCTTCATCAGACAGGAGAAAGGTTGACATCTTCCAGAAAGGTTGGATATGAATCTCCTGATATAGGCTAGACGACCTTGAAATCCCCTGAGTTCTCTCAGATTACGGGGAGGTCACATCTCTAAGATAGCCTTTACCTTATCAGGATCGACTTGAATGCCTTTGGCGGTAATGACAAATCCCAGGAATTTGCCACTGGATACACCGAGAAAGGACTTTGTGGGGTTTATTTTGAGTTGATATTGGCGCATTAATTCGAACACCGTCTTCAAGTCTTGGATATGAGTACCCTTGAGGCGGCTTTTGACAGCGATGTCGTCTACGTAACACTCCACGATTTTGCGTAGATGCTCATGGAATATGTAACTCATGGCTCGCTGATATGTAGCCCCGGCATTCTTTAATCCAAAGGGCATGACTGTGTAGCAATATATCCCCAGTGGTATGCGGAAGGCAGTATGCTTCTCGTCTTCAGGATGCATTTTGATCTGGTTGTATCCTGAGAATCCGTCCATGAAAGACATGCGTTCAAAACCGCAGGTATTGTCGATCATGACGTCTGTGATGGAAAGAGGGAACTCATCCTTGGGGCAGGCCGCATTGAGATCTCTGAAGTCGATGCAAATACGAACTTTCCCACTTTTCTTCATGACCGGGACAACGTTGGCGACCCAATCGGGATGTTGTTCTTCCCTAATGAACCCGCAGGCTATCAACTTCTTGATTTTAGATTCGATGGCATCCATCATATATAGGCAAAATCGGCATTGGTGCTGCTTTACAAGTTTTGAATTGGGCAGTATGTTGAGCTTATGAGTAGCCACTTTTGGATCAAAACCTGGCATATCCTCATAATTCCACGCAAAGACAAATATATTCTTTTATCAGCTGGATTATTTCTTCCCTTTCTTCTTCGGAAAGATTGTTACTGATAAATATCGATTTTGGTGAAATTTCATTCCCAACATCGATTTGGATAACTTTATCTTCAGTGGGCGGTTCTCTTTGCTCGAACCGGAGTTTCCATTGTGTATCCATTTGCTGAGCCCAAGAGTCATTCTCAAACGGTTCAGATTCTTGTTCATCTGCTTCAAGAGAATCTGTCAATACCACATTTACTGATAATGCTCGTTCGGGGGACGACGAGCCATCTTGAGAAGAGGAAAAGATATCCTCATTTGACTCAGAAGTTGTGAGGGAGGTGGTATACCCTAACCCAAAACGAGTTCGTTGATAGTAGGGATCACCATGCAACAACATTCGCCTGCCTTTCCCGTAGTTGAGGCATGGTTCTGACTTCAGATCATAACCCATTCTTTGCATAATCAGTAAACCCCCAGATTTTGTAAGAATTTTAAATCTTGGATTTTCCCCAATTTTCTGGAATTTTCTGGGAATTTTCTGTAATTAAAATCAAGATTTTTAATTAATAAATGATTTTTAATTGTTAATAAATAATATTAAAATATTATGGAAATAATATTTTTGGGTGTAAAATGAAAAACTGGACTTAGGATAATTTTTCTGGAATTTATTGGACCTCAGACCTATTTTTTAAATGCCTAAAAACTATTTATTTAATTAATTAATTATTTATTATTATTATTATTATTATTATTATTATTATTATTATTATTATTATTATCCTAATAATAAATCCGGCCCGGCCCAGCCCATTGGGCCGAGCCCAGCCCGCTAATGCTAGCGGGTCGGGTCGGATCCACCCGCCGCCCGACCCGACCCGAACCCGCCTGAACCACTCGTCCCCGACCCCGAGTCTCCCGTCGCCTCCGTCGCGCCGTTGCCGCTCCGCCCGGCGCGCCCCCGCCCCGCGCTTACCGCCGCCTCCCTCGGCCCCACGTTTCCCCCTCTCTCCTATAAACCACCCGAGCCCCCACCGTGCCCAGCTCCTCCCTCACCCACTCCGCCACCGCCCGGCTCAGCCGCGAACCCCCCGCCGCCGCTGCAGCCCCGGCACCCCTCGACTCCCTCGCCCCGACCCTCCTCGACGTCGACGACCTCACCCCGCCGACGGCAGCAGCGGAGGCTAGCAGCAGCCAGCAGCTCCGGCCGCCTCCGTCGGCTCCGCCGCCACCAGCCACCGCCCCAGGTCCCCCGGCGCACCGCCCTCGACCGCCTCCACTCCCTCCGGCCAGCCCCGAGCCGTCGCCTCCGGCCGACAGCCCCCAAACCCTAACCCTAACCCAATTTCCCAATTTTCGTGTCGGCGTGTCGGACACGACACGGACACGAGAAAAACCCAGTTTCTGAGCCCCGTTCAGGTACTCATAACTTTCACCTCGTAGCTCCGTTTTCAATTTCGTAAATTGCGTTGTGAAGCCTGTATGACCCTCTCGGTGTCCGGATAAACTGTTCGGGACATCGCGTCCTGTGGTGATCGCACACCGCGATCCAAAAACAGGAAAAACCAGACCCTATTTCATCCCGGAACTGAGTGTGCCCCGCCAAACGGGACGACTTGGTCGCGTGCGGTCTTCACAGATACGTACACATCATCGATACGGATGTGTGAGTTTTCGTGGAAGCTGATTCGGGTGTGCGTGCACACCGGAATCAACGCATATCCGCGGACATCGTCCCGTATCCGTCTTTTCGGCAATTCACCCTAACTTCGTGCACACACGTCGGATCGAGACGAAACTTGCGCCATCGGACTCGTAGCGATACGCTGGTCCTATGGGTCAAGTTTGGTTCGATTCTGAGAACGTTGACAAAATCGCGTGTCGTGGGCCCCACAGGCCCCGCTCGACGGGCAATTTTGTGTTCGGCTCATCGGAATCCAAATCTGGAAGTTCCGTTGGGTTTGTATCAGCGTTCCTGACCTGTTGACACTAAGTTTAGTGAATTTGGAGACCTTTGACCCGGACACGTTTTTCGGTGCAAAGCGGGCCTACCGGCGGACCCCGTTTTGACTCGAAACTGTCGTTTTTGCCCTTGTCTCCAAATTGGACCCAAGGACAGGCGTTTCTAGCTATTTGACATCTTCTGAGCATGATGGTAATGTCTATTTCAGCTTTTGGACTCATCTCTGGACTATTTCCCCGAGGACAATTAATTGGATCCAAACAACAGGCAAGTACCTACACTTCAAGTTTATTCTTTATATTGTGAAAACTAATTCCTTGCTCTACTAGTACCATTGGATGTTTACACGTAGTGTTAAAATCTGGATTTCATGTCTTGGATACTGTATTTTATGTCTTGCTTTTCATGTCGGGTGGGAGAATACTGAAAGGCATGTAGTTTACCCTGACCCTTGCCATGATTAATAGCTGTTGGTACACGACTGTCCATCAGCCGGATCTCGATTATTCCTGTTTAATAGCCGTCTATGACGGCCGGTTTAACCCTATAAACCCCTACATGCCAACTAGGTATTCTAAATACACAAGTTCACACACATAGTTTCTTGTCTTGTTACAGTTCCTATTGCCTGGTTGTAATTTATTTTCCTGTCACCTTGTTCCTGTTTTACTCATGTCCCTGTCTTACAGCAATTAACTCTTAGTTATTGTTACTATTTATTTATACATATTCTCAACATAATACCTGTCAGTTCTTTTTTAATTGTCATGAATATTTAGTTTAATCTTGTTGTGCATTGTGTACTTTGCTCCTTTCCTGACTGGATCCATTGTTTTAGGCGATGATGAGGACTTTGCCCCTACTTATTATGGCCCCTATGAGTTAGCAGGTGACCCATTGAGGAGCCGGTTCCCACTCTGGAGACTACCTTTGAGGAGGAGTAGCCAGTTAGTTATTATTTTATTTCCTTTCAGCACATACTCGGGTTTGTCCCCGATTTATCTTCTGGCTTGTATTAACTGTGGTTTGGTTGTCACAGATTAAATATTATGAAATCTTAGCATTTCTTTTTCCTGTGATTATTCTTACATGTTCATTATTGTGGATGAGATAGATACTTATTGACCCCAGAAATGACCTAGACAGCGTACTACCGCCGACACTGCGGCGTAGGCTGGACGTGCCCACGTACTCGTGCCCAAATATCCGGGTGCGGGTCGTGACACGTTTTTGTGGTGGCCCATGCAGGTCCAACGACTAAATTGTTCGATTTCAACTCAGGGACCGAACAGGCCTACAATAAAGCTAGGATAAGTTTATAGGATCTTATCCACTTGCTTGAATCGTTTTTGATATCTGTATCGTATTCGAACTAATATGAACTTGCATCTTGCCTTGATTCCTGTGCGCCTCTTATTGGTTATTTTGGATATAGGGAGATGGACCCACAAGCCAGCAACGAGACTCATGCAGAAACACCATAAACCGTTGTGGTTACCCAAGGAAATGATGTGATACCAGTCGGTGAAGGCCAATCATCACAAGGCAGTCAAGCAAGTCAGCCTGCCTCAATAATCCGTCAAGATGGTGTTCCACCCTCGACGCAGCCTATTCCACCGATGCCTTCCTTCCCACCGGGATCGCCTATGGACGAACAGCAGATGTTCCGCATGTTCTACATAATGATGCAAGCCTATCAGAAGGTTCAACAAAAAACTCAGCAAAACCAAGCGGAGAACTTCATCGACAGAATTAGCTCGGAGTCACGTAAGCCAAGCAGTTCAAATGCAATTACCTTCGACGAAGACGTTCTTACTGCAGCACGACCTGTGGAGTGCACCACAAGGATCGAGTCCAGCCAGAAGCGGCCGTATACGTTAGCACCAGACCAAGCACAACAGGAAAGAGCTGCAAAGCGACCACAGATGAATCCAACTCAAAGATAGAACCAACAAGCTCCCATTTGTGGCTTTTGTAGAAAACAAGGTCACATTTGGCAGAATTGTAGAAAGAGGCTAGGTGCCTGTCTATATTGTGGATCAGTAGCACATCAAGTGAAGGACTGTCCTGCTGCCCAAGGACGCACAGCTACACAAAAGATTCCAGTTCAGGCCAGGCCCCAGCAGCGCAGCGTAGGGCACCTCCTCAAGGACACGGACCAGCTTCCGCGATGACCGTGGAGAACGCGCAGACTCTTGGAGTAGCCAATGCGCGTAAGTGATTGTAGCTGCCGTTTCTAGTTTAGCTCGTGCCTATTGGTTCGTGACCCCAGCCCCAACCTAGTAATTTTGAACTTGCTAATAACCTGGTATGCTTTTATATCTGATAACTGTAGAGTCGTAGAATCTTTTGTTATTGTGCTTATTGTAGGTTATTTTGCGAACTTAAATAATTTGTACCTCCTTTCACCATCATCTAGCGTACTTAATTTTGTTGTACTTTATTTATGCTGCTATTCTATAGCCTAGTTTTACAAGCTTACTCTTTATCAGGCTTGTTCATGACATATGTATTATTGGACGCGTACACTAATACAAGTGTCTATTCAGAATCAGTGTATTACGGTCTGATCAACCTTAGTGCATTTTGATTCGCACTTCGCAAACGACTACTTTACGTGGATTGAGATACGTAGTGATTAGTAGACAAATATACTTGACCTAGACATGTCTAAAGCATGTCACGTAGGTTACGTAACTATATTAATACGAGCATGTGAATAGGAATTACCGAGATAGGATTCAATCCACAATCGCTTGACAATTCCCACCTGAATACTTTAAAACGCCTTGACCCCGATATTTCTTTTCTATCACCCCACCCTTGAACTCTTTATTATTGATCTTCGCCTTCCCTTATTTCGAAAAGACGAAATCGCGTGCTGGTATAAGTTAGTACATAGATAGTACTAGATATGCCACACAGGCCGATCACATACTTGAGGATTAACTTTCGTAATTGAGGACATATCATGATCGGCGTTGAAATTCGAGGATTGAATGACATAGGTAAACATATTAAGGAATATTTTTCTTAAGGTATATAGTCTTTTGTGATGAATGGGTAAACTCTAAGTTGGGTAGCAATGCATTTGTCAACTCGAGAGGAATGTCTTTTGGATTGTGACCGAGTAAGGTTAGATTGGAAGAAGCAAGCCATTTCTAATTCTGAAAATTTAGAGGGGTGACTAAGATGATTAATGAATTGATATCGAGGACCCAATAGTTGTATCTTAGGTACATGATAATGCAAGTAAAATCATCAATTTAAATTTAGAGGATAGAATTATAGGATTTCAGACTTGAACATTGGTGGACTACATTTAAATTATTTTTTTAATTTGGTGATTGATTTAAGGATTAAAATTTGAGGGTTGGACTACCTAGTTAGAATATTGAGGATGTGAATGGAATTTAAAAGGTTGGAGCATACAAATGGGAATACTGTTGGACTCGAATCACTTCTAGAGGAATTATGATAGTTAGAATAGTGAGGCAAGGTCATAAGTATGTGCAATCCTTGAAGATGTTATAAGGGCTTACTCTAAAACATTTTGCCTGTGGGTAATTTGAGAAAGTAAGAAGTGATAACTCTAGGTTAAATCTTGATTGGAACAATAGACATCTTAACCACGAAATGATTGCAGTGGATGTGATCGGGATTCTAATTATCGTAAGGAAATTACGATTGATGTACATGAAGGATTAACAGATTATGGCTAATTTTTAAATTTCGAGGACGAAATTTTTATAAGTTGGGTAGATTGTAAACCCCCGGATTTTGTAAGAATTTTAAATCTTGGATTTTCCCCAATTTTCTGGAATTTTCTGAGAATTTTCTGTAATTAAAATCAAGGTTTTTAATTAATAAATGATTTTTAATTGTTAATAAATAATATTAAAATATCATGGAAATAATATTTTTGGGTGTAAAATGAAAAACTGGACTTAGGATAATTTTTCTGGAATTTATTGGACCTCAGACCTATTTTTTAAATGCCTAAAAACTATTTATTTAATTAATTAATTATTTATTATTAATTATTATTATTATTATTATTATTATTATTATTATCCTAATAATAAATCTGGCCCGGCCCAGCCCATTGGGCCGAGCCCAGCCCGCTAATGCTAGCGGGTCGGGTCGGATCCACCCGCCGCCCGACCCGACCCGAACCCGCCTGAACCACTCGTCCCCGGCCCCGAGTCTCCCGCCGCCTCCGCCGCGCTGTTGCCGCTCCGCCCGGCGCGCCCCCGCCCCACGCTGACCGCCGCCTCCCTCGGCCCCACGTTTCCCCCTCTCTCCTATAAACCCCCCGAGCCCCCACCGTGCCCAGCTCCTCCCTCACCCACTCCGCCACCGCCCGGCTCAGCCGCGAACCCCCCGCCGCCGCTGCAGCCCCGGCCGCCCCTCGACTCCCTCGCCCCGACCCTCCTCGACGTCGACGACCTCACCCCGCCTCCGGCAGCAGCGGAGGCCAGCAGCAGCCAGCAGCTCCGGCCGCCGCCGTCGGCTCCGCCGCCACCAGCCACCGCCCCAGGTCCCCCGGCGCACCGCCCTCGACCGCCTCCACTCCCTCCGGCCAGCCCCGAGCCGCCGCCTCCGGCCGACAGCCCCCAAACCCTAACCCTAACCCAATTTCCCAATTTTCGTGTCGGCGTGTCGGACACGACACGGACACGAGAAAAACCCGGTTTCTGAGCCCCGTTCAGGTACTCATAACTTTCACCTCGTAGCTCCGTTTTCAATTCCGTAAATTGCGTTGTGAAGCCTGTATGACCCTCTCGGTGTCCGGACAAACTGTTCGGGACATCGCGTCCTGTGGTGATCGCACACCGCAATCCAAAAACAGGAAAAACCAGACCCTGTTTTACCCCGGAACTGAGTGTGCCCCGCCAAACGGGATGACTTGGTCGCGTGCGGTCTTCACAGATACGTACGCATCGTCGATACGGACGTGTGAGTTTTCGTGGAAGCTGATTCGGGTGTGCGTGCACACCGGAATCAACGCGTATCCGCGGACATCGCCTCGTATCTGCCTTTTCGGCAATTCACCCTAACTTCGTGCACACACGTCGGATCGAGACGAAACTTGCGCCATCGGACTCGTAGCGATACGCTGGTCCTGTGGGTCAAGTTTGGTTCGATTCTGAGAACGTTGACGAAATCGCGTGTCGTGGGCCCCACAGGCCCCGCTCGACGGGCGATTTTGTGTTTGGCTCATCAGAATCCAAATCTGGAAGTTCCGTTGGGTTCGTATCAGCGTTCCTGACCTGTTGACACTAAGTTTGGTGAATTTGGAGACCTTTGACCCGGACACGTTTTTCGGTGCAAAGCGGGCCCACCGGCGGACCCCGTTTTGACCCAAAACTGCCGTTTTTGCCCTTGTCTCCAAATTGGACCCAAGGACAGACATTTCTAGCTATTTGACATCTTCTGAGCATGATGGTAATGTCTATTTCAGCTTTTGGACTCATCTCTGGACTATTTCCCCGAGGACAATTAATTGGATCCAAACAACAGGCAAGTACCTGCACTTCAAGTTTATTCTTTATATTGTAAAAACTAATTCCTTGCTCTACTAGTACCATTGGATGTTTACACGTAGTGTTAGAATATGGATTTCATGTCTTGGATACTGTATTTCATGTCTTGCTTTTCATGTCGGGTGGGAGAATACTGAAAGGCATGTAGTTTACCCTGACCCTTGCCATGATTAATAGCTGTTGGTACACGACTGTCCATCAGCCGGATCTCGATTATTCCTGTTTAATAGCCGTCTATGACGGCCGGTTTAACCCTATAAACCCCTACATGCCAACTAGGTATTCTAAATACACAAGTTCACACACATAGTTTCTTGTCTTGTTACAGTTCCTATTGCCTGGTTGTAATTCATTTTCCTGTCACCTTGTTCCTGTTTTACTCATGTCCCTGTCTTACAGCAATTAACTCTTAGTTATTGTTACTATTTATTTATACATATTCTCAACATAATACCTATCAGTTCTTTTTTAATTGTCATGAATATTTAGTTTAATCTTGTTGTGCATTGTGTACTTTGCTCCTTTCCTGACTGGATCCATTGTTTTAGGCGATGATGAGGACTTTGCCCCTACCTATTATGGCCCCTATGAGTTAGCAGGTGACACATTGAGGAGCCGATTCCCACTCCGGAGACTACCTTTGAGGAGGAGTAGCCAGTTAGTTATTATTTTATTTCCTTTCAGCACATACTCGGGTTTGTCCCCGATTTATCTTCTGGCTTGTATTAACTGTGGTTTGGTTGTCACAGATTAAATATTATGAAATCTTAGTATTCCTTTTTCCTGTGATTATTCTTACATGTTCATTATTGTGGATGAGATAGATACTTATTGACCCCAGAAATGACCTAGACAGCGTACTACCGCCGATACTGCGGCGTAGGCTGGACGTGCCCACGTACTCGTGCCCAAATATCCCGGTGCGGGTCGTGACATAATCTTCAAAGCTTGGGGACTATATTTGTGAACCTGCATTTTACCAGCATCTAATTCGTGAGAATCTTCTTGTACCACTAGTCTGTTACGCATGTGACCAAAGACTATTGGATGCTGATTGCCGTGAGTAGGCGAGATAATAAAGATAGAATCTTCATGTGGCCCATATGTCGTGATGACATTAGATGTTGACGCCACTTCCCACACATACGGATGATAGGAGTCTACAGCTTTCAAGAATTTTTGTGCTATAGGTTCTATATCGTTATGGGGGAAGGATTCCTGATTAGGAAATTGAGCGTCAATATACTGGAAAAGAGGATCTTTATTATCATCAGAAACTACCTTCCCGGTTGTATTTACATCAATCGGCTGTTTGTTGCGCCGAAGGTTGATGACCAAAGGTGGAGGCTTCTGGTTCAGAGTGATCACTAGGGGATCCTTTTTTCCTCGTGATTTGGTTCTGTCTAAGTGGATAGTCATGGGTTTTATGACCTTAGGACGGGTAATCCGTCCTTTCACCTAGATTGACAGAGGTTGCTCAACAGACGGTTCTCTTGGCTCCTGGTAGGATTTCTCTTTCGTCTTGCCTGACACCTCCTTCATGTAGTCTTGGGTGTACAACATGGCATCGGAGTAGTAGGACTCAACTCCTTTGAATGGGTTGAGATCAGCAAACTATATTTTTACTGTTCCTTGGGCATCTACATATTTGAAGCATTGATATAGGATTAAAGGAACAATGTTGTGATCATGGATCCATGGTCTGCCCAGCAGAATATTATAGGATACCTCTGAATCAATGATATAGCATGTAGCCACTGATCTAAGGTCCCCGATCTGGATCCTCAGACAAATTTTCCCCAACGGCTTACTTTTTCTGGCGTTGAAGCCCACGATTGTAGTGGTGGTGTAAACCAGTTCGCTGGTAGGAATTCTCAGTGGTCTGAGCAGACTATGAGGAATAATGCTGATCGATGATCCCGGATCTATGTGAATTTGGTCTACCTCCATGGAACCGACGTATCCGGTATAATAAAGGGGTCTGTCATGCCGGTTATGTTTTAACAGCATGTCATCTTGAGTGAAAGTGATGTTAGGGACCACTTCCATTACACTATGGCATTGAGGACATGCCACGGGCTCTTTATCGGGAGACTTGAGCTGAGTCAAGCATGCATCTGCCTGCATTAACGCTTCACTCAAGACCTGACGAGTGTCTTTGGACAGCCTTAGGAGCTCAAAAATGGATAATCTGGCTGGTGTATTAGCTAACTGGGCCAGGATGTCAAAGTTATATGGCTTCTCCAAACCTTTGTTTTGAATATTCTTCAAAGGTTTATCAAAGCGCACTTCTTTTTTCTTGCCCTTGTCCGCCGAAGTTGGTCTAGAAGGACCTGCCTCTGGTATGACAGGTTTAGGTTCTGAAGGCTTGGCAACTAAAGTGTCTGTCGTTGCTTCTTCTTGATTTCCTCTATAGTCCTTGAGGTAGGCTTTCCCTGACCGGGTTCCAGTAGCCAAAGTCTCTTCATCTGATGTCGGAGATATAGCAACCATATGGCATGGTTTGCGCATTGAGTTCTTTCGGGACTTAGCCTTAGCAGCTTGAGTCTCCTCTTCGATCTCTGACACCAGATCAGGATGAACCCACATAATCTTACCACGCTGGGTAGTTAGGGATACCAGATCATGGTTTTGACCCTTGGTCGGAGGGAGATTAACAATGTTCATCATTGTCCGGGAAATAGGTACAACCCCATCCGAAACTTCTTGAGGAGGCAGATTGTCGAATTAGAGAGAGATCATGTTGGCAGTGACCATCTTCTCACTGTTGTGCAGAGTGATGGCCATGGCATCGATCAACTCCTGGATTTTTCTTTTTAGTATATAACACGCCTTAGTAGGGTGATGTATATACCTATAGAAAATGCAGTACTTAGGGTTGTTGGTACTGCTGACTTCATTAGGCCTTTTCACCTCAGAGAGGGTGAGCTTGCCACTTTTTGACTAGACAGTCGAAGATGCTCGGAATATCGTCGTCATCAAAAGAATATTCTTCTATGGGTCTAGAAGCCCCAGGTTTCGTTTGTGTGGTTGCCGGTGTAGGTTGCCTAGACGTATTAATCGCCAGATCTTCCTTTCCTTTAGAACCATGAGGATGGTCACTATTGGAGGATGACCTCTTTCCTTTATCAGAGGTGGAGATCATAATTCCATTGTCACGCGCCTTCCGACTGTTGTCTTCGGCGGCTACCGCTGAGATGATAAATGAGGGCCAATCATGGAACTGATATGGTCCTGTGAACACCGAGATTAGTGGAAGAAGGTTCTTCCTGCAAATGTCCACCAAGGCAGAATATGGAACTCCGGGAGGCATTTGCAAAGTGGCCTGACGAAAACGTTCGATGAAAGTACGAACGCTTTCTTTTTTCTTCTGCTTTACTTCGATGAGCGAGGACATAGACATGTCCATCCCTCCTTCATAGAATCGTGCAAAGAACAGAGTCTTGAAATCTTCAAAGGAAGTAATGCAGTTGTCCGCAAGACTATGGTACCACTAATAAGCAACTCCAGACAGACAGCCTTTGAACACTCTAGTGAGAAGGGCGTCATTCCCTTGTAACAATACTGTCATCATACTAAAGTAGTTCATGTATTGGCTCGGTGACGTCTTTCCCTCAAACAAAGCCATGGCCTGTGGTTTGTATTTAGGAGGGAAAGGAAACTCATCCCAGATAGCTGGGTAAGGCTGGTTGATTCCCAATTTCTTGAACTGATCTTTATGCTTCAAGGCATCAAATTGGGCTTTCAATTCCCGTACTGCCTACATCGGATCTTCCGCTGGTAATGGGACCACAGAGTGGTGAGAGATCGGTTGTATCGTAATTCCGACAGGGGGCAATACATTCTCCGAGTTAGGAAGTGGAGGAGCTGCTGACTCTTGATTTAGAACAAGCTCCTGGTTTGTGTTGGATGGTGGTAGGTCCGCCCCCACACGTATTTGAGTCGGAGGAACCGATGCTGGAGCTATAGCAACTGTATATTGAGTCACCAATATTTGGTGCATACTCTGCATCATGGTATGCATCTCTTTGAGTGATGCCTCCAAAACAGCAATACGTTGTTCCGTACTTCCTGATGGGGAAGCCTCTTCATGTTCATCTCCAATGGCATAGACTCTCATTTCTCTGGATGCTATTGAAGGATTAGTATAGATCTTCGTAGAGATTGATTCTATACTTTCAGCATCCGATTCGGGAAACTAGCGACCCCCAGTATCAGAATCAGAAGAATACGAAGCCGGTTGTCGTAACCTCGAACGGGTGTTTTGAAATACTCCAGCTTCAATGTTGTCAAGGAGTCTGTCAAATCTCCTTTGGCTTGGAGTTCTAGAGGGATGATATCTTAAATTTGACCTACCTCTAGGAATGTGTGAAGCCATATTCACTGATACAAATGTAGGTTCTTCTTCCTGTATGGACAAAGAGTAGTTCAACCGGTCGAAAACTGACCGTTTTGTCTTGGAACAGCAATAATTAACTACAAATTTATGACTATTACAACAGTACTCCCTAGGGGGTATAATAGACATATAAGAAGATCCCTTGCCTTTGCGTTTCTAGATCAAGAAATTGCGCAAATCAGGGGGATTAATAGAAGAAGAAGAAGAAGAAAAATAAGAAGAAGAAGAAGAAGAAGAAGAAGCAGGCTTATTCTGCCTTTTTACATTAGTCGGAATACGGATATTGGGAACCCCAACCCTCTCTCTGCCGTAGGAATACAGCAGTTCAGCCATGTGAGTAGCACATGATCCATGAGGAGCGTATCTATCCACAAACTGGGTCTTCTTTACGCCGAGAGACTTGTCCTGGCGTAATCTGGAACTCTGCTCATGTTGGCGTAAAACTGAGGAAGTCCTCAAACGACCATCAGCGTTCCGCATAATCTGAAGAGTGGGCAGATTCTTCTCTTGATGGCGTAAAAGCCGAGAGGTTGGGAAATCCGCCACTTGTTTTCTCTTGCGGAGATTACAGGGACCCTCTGCCCTCTTATAGGTGGGAGAGGTATTTTTACGCGCGGGGCACTTTTGAAATTTCTGACTCGGTGCTGAGGCCTTGCCATAAATTATGTCAGCCACGTCAGCGATGGAAGACGAGTTTTTACGTGCAATGAGCGGAGTCAACTTCTGGATTAGCGCTGAGGCATTGCCAGAAGCTTTGTCTGCCACATCACAGACGGGAGACGGGTTTTTACGCACAGAGCGTGTAGGTTGGGATGCCACAACCTTGTTGATCGGAGAGAGAGAGCCTGCAGAAAGAGTAGAGGAGCATCCATACTTTATGCAGCTTTCTGCTATCCTGAACAGATGAGGAATGAGAGCTACCCCCTGCGCGAAGCATGTCTTCATAAGCAGATTGGTCGAATTGGACGACCAGAGTCTTCTTCGTTGATCCAACAGATACAGCATCGTGTTGAGCAATGGCTTTCTTATCGGAAGAGAAAGTAATCCCCAGCAGAGTCGCCATCTTGTGTTTAATAATAAACGAAAGAAATGAAACTAGGTTAGTACGAAACCCTTTCTTTGGTTTACAAACAAGAAGTACAATTAATCCTATACGAGGATGTTAAGTACAAAAATTTAATCTGGGTAAATATTGCTATAGGAGTCTGATCTGCAGTCGATCACTTTGTCCCTTGGACCACACGATGACGAAGAAGTGCTGTAGAAGAAGGAAAAGCTTCAAAGATCGCAAGAGGGATTAGATGCTCAATGCCAAAGTCGTCAATCACTCCCATCTGTCTATGCTCTAGGATCTTCTCTCTCAATTTTTCTCGACCTTTCCCTCTTTTTTGACCTTTGACCTCCATGGACGAAGGTCTCAATTTATAGGGTTTAGTGACAGTAACCGTCTAGTCGACGTAGAAGCCGAACAGTGGAGAGTGTGGCACTTTTTACGTGGCAGTTATAATAATTGTCTACCACGTATAAATAATCTTCTGAATTCGAGTGTGACGCATGTCCCATTATGAGGTAACGCGTATAACTGCTGCGAAAATCATGACATGCAAGCCACGTAAGTAACTGCCCCTCGCGTAGAAAAGGTTGGCGTAGAAGCCAATGACTATCACCATGGCGTAGAGCCAAATAGTTATCTTGTTGGCGTAGAAGCCAAGTAGGCGTAGAAGCCGAATAGTTGTCATACTGGCGTAGAAGCCAAGTAGGCATAGAAGCCGAATAGTTGTCATACTGGCATAGAAGCCAAGTAGGCGTAGAAGCCCAGTAGGCATAGAAGCCCAATAGCTGTTAAGTTGGCGTAAAAGCCAAGTAGGCGTAGAAGCCCAGTAGACGTAGAAGCCTGATGTTGCATGGATAGGTAGCTAGCGTAAGGACAGCCAATTATCCTTGCTTGACTGAGGTCTTGAGCGTGTTCTGGACCAAATAGCCTTATCACGTACCTTTGCCAATATAGCCTGAGTTAGCGTATTTCAAGGAGATAGCGTACAACATGCTCCTATAATTGAAAATAGCCAGGTCGGCGTATTTCGAGGAGATAGCGTACAGCGTGCTCCTATAGCTGAAAATAGCCTGATGGCGTATTATGCAGAGGTGATGATGTGGACGTATTAGCCATAACTATGGCTCACCCAGTCGTTAAAAGTAGAACCAAATCTCATGCATTAAATGCAGAGATCTGCCCCCATCACGCACATTAACTGCAGAGACGTGCCTCGAGTTCTGTACGGAGAGCAGCTTTTGACGTGGCGGTTCGTTTCGTCTCCTGCTGAGCGTAAAAGATCATGTCTGCCTGTGTAAAACTAGGCAGCATATTTTCTTGAATGCGTAAAAGCAATTTGTATCAAGAAAATATCACTAAATGATGGTCTGGGTCTTTGTGCAGAATCATTATTATAGCCATCCTCTCGATCGTCGTGCGGTACTTTCTGTCAGGGGTCAGGTTCACTGCATGATCTGACAGGTTCATTCGAGGAATACGAAGAGTTCCTCGTATAACTTCCCGCTGCATTAAAAGCAGATAGGTTTTACGCCGAAGTGGCAATGTAACAACCTTTTTACGCTGAAGTAGTCTGGAAATACTGCATTACGCGGGTTATTCTGGAGCTATATTTTTGCTGAATAGCGTTGAAGATCTGTTGTTTTGCTAAAGGCTCTAAAGTCGTGTCTTACGCCACCCAGTGCTGGAGCTCTGTTTATGCGGCTTCCTGCATGTTTAAGAGTTTTACGCGTATAATTCCTCAGCGTATTTTTCATGCTTCTACACTCGTGGCCTTATATCTGGGTGTGGGTTGTGACACGGTGACTTTACTATGATATTATATCAAATGTATGATATGTAAACTATAGAAGAGGAATTCAAATAAGAAATCGATATCAAATCAAAGAAATTGATCAAGGGATAATTAAGATGTCAATCGAGGAGACTTATGAGAGGTCACTATGACCGATCGAAGTTGCCAATGCCATCTTCTCTCAAGACCTTACCGATTGTCCCGAACCGTGCCGACTGGAACTTGACAGAAACGAAAGCACCTCCAGAGTTTGCAGGACGTACATATTCAATGAATCAACATTGGGCAGCTATCTCGACGTTGACGATGATCACGTCGACCTCGTCGTCGTTGACTTCGTTCGCTAGTAAAGTTTAGAAGGAAGCACCTGTTCAAAGAGATCAGAGCATCGTGCTTGATGGAGGAATGAAGATGAGCTCGACGGAGCTATCACCACCACCGGAGCTCCTCCACGAATCTCGATAGTGGCTGGCCTCGCCGTCGCTTGGTCGGGGAGATAGAGCTCCGCCGCGGAGAAACGGTCGAAGTTGTCGTTCCCATACGGCCAGATGCGTGGGACCTCAGAGTTCTTGAACAACTTTTGAACCAAATAAATGGAAAAGTTGGTTTTAAAAAATATGGGAAGAGAATGGGCCACTTGTGGGCTTTTGAATATGGGGCAGGGCCGAGAGAAAAATCTAGGAATGAATAATTATGTCAGCTTTGGTCCTATTTATAGATGTTGAATGGATTTTCTAGATTAACCCATTTATTAAGCACATGGCCAGTTAGGAAGTTAGTTAGTTTTGAAAGTTTCTTGGGATAATTATACTATCATTCTAGAATATTTCCTCTCTAGTTATTTTTAATTTTGCCCTTCTCTATTAATAAATTTAGTTAACACTCTTTAATTTTTTCGAGATAGGATTTTTTTACTTAATATTTTTCTTAGAAATTATAAAAAATATTGAAACTAGAATTTAGAAGCATTTTATTCATTTTTTTTAGAAATAGAGGGTTACATTAACCCTACTGTTGGATAAAATCTTATGCCGTGGTCACATGATTATTTCTCCTAGATGTCGTACCTTGGTATGCGTATGCTAGGTATAAATTCACATTGTTTTATCCAGATTTATCCAAGAATAATGCAACATCCAGCAATCATCCTAACCACACTTAGGTTACTGACCAACTACAATGTCCGTGCTGGAGAACTTGAGATCATATAATATCACATGTCGCGTAGGATTGAGTGGCACCTCGGTGCACTAACAGGATATATAATACGCTTAGTACGTAGTAGGTATAACATCACAGATATAAATAGTCAAGTCAAGATACCAGGTCAATCAGTGAGTCACGTGAATTCCTCTATCACATTGTAGCACATTGCTCAGATCAGGCACACGATTGGTGCCTCATGGTAAAAGTTTAACACATAGTCGAGTCATGTCCACAGTTGTGTCAATTCGGGTACTGGTCACTGTGCATAAGAATCTTGGGCACGATGAGTCACTAATCTCATTGGTACTTGTAACATACTAGGGTCTGGACATAAAATCAGAATAACCAAAAGAAAATAACAAAATAAACAAAATACTCAAAATGGGTAAGTCATGTACATAGACATGCTAGGCGCATAGCTAAGTTGGGCGCATAGCTGCATAGACAAGTTGGGTGCATAATTAAGTTGGGTGCATAAACAAGTTGGGCACATAGTTATGCGGACGCATAGGCAATCTGGACGCATAGGCAAGCTAGGGGCATAGACTAGCTGGGCGCATAAACCAGTTGGGCTCATAGTCAATCTGGGAGCATAGACTAGCTGGGCGCATAGGCAAGCTGGGCGCATAGACTACATCGTCCCAGAACAGCAAGAACACCATAGAAAAGCTTCAAAACTTGTTTTCTTCATAAAATTCTCATTTTAAAGTCAAAATCGCAAAATACCGAGGGACCAGATACGTGGCAATGGCCAGCAGCACACACCGATGGACAAACCCAATTTAATGGATCCATCGGGCATACTTAAGCTGTAATACAATAATAAATAGGTCCAATGATACAAGTCACAGTCTATACTAATCTCATCCACAACAGATAATCACAGATCAAATGCCAGAATAATGCAAATAAAATAAACTGACAAGTCTAAATAAAAGTGTCTCGGAGAACAATCCGAGAATAAGTCTGGTACATCAATGAAATAGACTGGAAATAAAGTAACTAGAAACAGGAATAAATAAGTATCTCAAGCCAATACTCAGGAGAAGTCCTCTGGCACAATCTCGTCCTCTGATCCTGGTTCTGCTCCAATGTAAGCACCTGCTTCTGCTAATGCTAATGCTCCAGTCCCGTATACCTCGGGATAGATCTCGTCAGCTAATCCTGGGGACATAATCCGGATCCAGGTCCTCAGGGGACATAGAAAGGTACAGATAATACAAGCCAACATAAATGCAGTGAAATAATAAATGAAATAAACAAGATAAATATGTAACCATCTATGTGAAATGCAAGTGAGAGCATCACTAGTACTCAGGCTGAGACCACTTCAAGCTCTGTGTCGGGGAGCCGGTAGCAGTAATAACTATATATTTTACTATGTAGTTTACTATGTATGATATATATGAAATCATCCTGTAGCCTGTGTGTCTCTCCCCACCCTATGTAATCACACGTCTCATGTCCACGATGCCTCATGTCCATGTCAGGCACGATCATATCTAATGCAGCAAGTCATCTAATGTCTATGAATATAATGTCTATGTCATAAGACCTGTATCCTACACAGAATCACCATGAATATCTCAGAAAGATTCTGTCTCATGAATAGTGTTAAGTGTCCTGGGTTATGATGTACTTGATAAGACAAGTACGAGCAGTGTAGGGACTCGGTCTCCATGTCTAGGTGACGTTACACAACTTCGCGTACGGGGTTGGCACCCGACTATTAATCGGACGCTAAGTAAAGTCACACGGTCCTAGGTCAAGCATGTACAACAATATATAAATAAGACAAGGAATAGGTAACAAGAACTGCAATGTTGGCAAGGTACACTTGCCTGTGGTTCTGGCTCCAACTGTAGCTCTGGTCTCAGTGTGATCTGTAGGTACTCCTCTGGTTGCTGAAATAAATATCACCATTAGATTCAGAAAATATCAAATAGCTAGAAACGCCTGTCCTTGAGTCCAATTTGGACACAGGGGCAAAAATAACATTTTTGGGTCAAAGCGAGGTCCACATGTGGGCCACTTTGCACCGAAAAGCGTGTCAGGGTCAAAGGTCTCTAAATTTGTCCAACTTAGTGTCAACAAGTCAAGAACGATGATACAAACCAAATGGAACTTCCATAATTTGATTCCGATGAGCCGATCACAAAATCGCCCGTCAAGTGGAGCATGTGGGGCCTACGATACGCAATTTTGTCAACGTTCTCAGAATCGAACCAAACTTGGGTCACAGGACCAGCATATTGCTACGAGTCCGATGGCGTAAGTTTCGTCTCGATCCGACGTATGTACACAAAGTTACAATGCGTTCCAGAATAGGCAGATACGGGGCGTTGTCGGCGGATACGCATTGATTCCGGTGTGCACGCACATCCAAATCAACTTCTGCGAAATCCCACACGTCCGTATCAACGATGCGCACGTTTCGATAAAGACCACGTGCGACCAAGTCATCCCGTTTGGTGGGGCATACTCAGTTCCGGGATGAAATGGGGCGTTGGTTTTCCTATTTTTGGATCGCGGTTCGCGATCACCACAGGATGCGACGTGCCGAACGGGTTGTACGGGCATCGAGGGGGTCACACAGTCTACTCGTCACAACTGACAGAACCAAAAATGGGTCAACGAGGAGAGAGAACAGGTTACCTGAACAGGGCTCCGTAAAACGAGAATTCCTCGTGTCCGAGTGTCTGTTTTGTGTCCTGGTTAGGGTTTGCCGTATCCGGGGCTAGGGCAGCAGGTCGGGGAGCTGCTGTGTTAGGTCGCAAGCCGGTGGAGCTCGGAGTCGGCTGAGGTGATGGTGGTGAAGCTGTGGTGGTAGTGGTGGTGATGCCTGTGGTGGTGGTGGTGATACTGGACAGTGGAGGTCGGATGGGGGAAAGTAGGCCGGAGCAATGGGATCAGTGGAGTTGGGTGGGAGAAAGTAGCACAGCCGCCAGAGCGGGGTGGTAGCAAACCTGAGCGACGCTGGGGGGAGGCTCGAACTTCTGTAGTCCGTCGGTTGGCGTCGGGTGCAGCAGTAGGCGGGGTCGACGGGCGGAGAGGGTGACGGTCGGGGGATGTCGAGCGGGGCTGGAGGAAGAAGGCTGCCGTGAAACTAGGGTTCAGGGCTGGGTCGGTTGCGGCACAGAGGAGAGGAAGCGGTGGAGAGGGGTAGTGGTGATGGGTGGTTCAGGCGGCGGTACTACTCGACGTTCAGTCGAGGAGGATGGACGGGTGTAGGAGAGAACAGGGAGGAGAAGAGGAAGTCGTGCAGGTGGTGGTCCGGCGAGGAAGTCGACGAGGGGAAGGAAGAGGACAGGAAGGTGGAGATGGAGAGCTAGGGTGGAGGTGACGGCTGGGAAGCCTAGGGTTCAGGCGACCGGTGATGCTGCGGGCGGCAGCGAGATGAGAGAGAGAGAGGGTGATCTGGCGGCGGCTACGCGAAGTTTGAGGCGATTAAATAGTCGCGTCGCCGGGTCGGAACAGTGATTTCGACCCAAAATAGGATTAGGGTTCGATTAGGGTTTCGGGTCCGGGTCGGGTTTGATTCGGATCCGACCCGACTCGTTAAGGCTGGGTTTGGTTCAGTGAACCGGGTCGGGGTTGGTTTGGTTTATTTCAAATAAACCCGGTTTATTTCAGGGTTTAAAGTGGTTTATTTATTTAATATTTTTAGGGCTTTAAAACTACTTCCGGAGTCCAATAAATTTCCGGAAAATTATCCTATGTCCAGTTTTCTATTTTACATCATAAAATATTATTTACACAATATTTTAATATTAATTAACAGTAATTAAAAATCATTTAATTGTAAAATATTTAGGTTTTAATTACAGAAAAATCCCAGAAAATTATAGAAAATTGTGAAAAATCTAAATCAAAATTCTTGAAAAAATCAGGGGGCTTACAATCTACCCCCCTTAAGAGGATTGCGTCGTCGCAATCAAAGAATAACCGGTCAACAGAGATGACACGGTTGCAAACATTGTTCGAAGCACAGCACGATCAAGGGGAATCAAGGTTGAGGGTGTAGGAATAACACATAGAAAAATATTTTCCCTAAGCATTAAAAGTTATGCAATTTTCCGAATGAAGGAAATCTACAGTTCATTACTTATAAAAACATATTAGGTTATCAATTATAAAAACATTCTAGGTTATTAGCAAGTTCAACATCACTAGGTTTAGGCTGAGGTCACGAACCAACATGCACGAACTAAAAGCAAATCTAGAAGCAGAAAACTTCAAAAAATTACATGCATTAGCTACTCCATGAATATGTGCGTCCTCCAAAGTCATCGCGAAAGCTTGTCCGCATCCTTGAGGTGGATTCCTCTACTGCTGCTGGTGGGCCTGCTGGAATAATGCTGCTTGTGGTGCCAAGGGTGGCCTTGGTTGATACCCTCCTGGTGCTGGTAGGGCTTGTCTGTTTAGTGCTCCATCTCGATGCTGAGGACAATCCTTGGCTAAGTGTTGATTGGTTCCGCAAATCAAGCATAGTCCTAACTTGCGTCTGCAGTCCCTCTCAATATGGCCTACCTTGCCACAGTATTGACATGTAGGTAGTATCTGCGGAGAGGCTCTGGGTGGCTGGTGCATGTGATGTCTCTTTGCAGCTTCTTCTTGTGGTGCTCTGGCTGATGTGGAAGACTGTTTCAGACTGGTCTCTCTCCTGGTGACACGCTCCATGCGTCGGGCTGCTGCAAGGACGTCCGAGTAAGAAGTAGGTGCAACGGATCCGATCAGTCTCTGTAGCTCGAGGTTTAGTCCGTCGAAGAACTTTTCAACCTTCTCTTCTTCTGTAGGGATCAAGGTTGGGGCGAAGCGACTTAGACGAATGAATTTTGCGTTGTATTCTTTCACTGTCATACTGTCCTGAGTGAGGCGATTGAACTTGTCCCAAAGTTCTGATCGAGCGGTCGCCGAAATGTACATCTCCTGAAAGAGCCTAGAAAACTCTTCCCAAGTGAATCGGTCTGGTCCAAGCCGTGTCTCCTCAGATAGCCACTAGTGGTGTGCATTATCCGTTAACTGTATTCTGACGGCAGTCATCCAACGTTCCCTTGGAAGCTCAGCTGCTTCTAACTGGTGTTGTGTGTTGGTGAGCCACTCATGAACTTCTATGGGTTTCTCCTTTCTTGAGAAGGTACGAGGCTTCAGCTGGCAGAAATCGGTGATAGAGCCCGTCGTTGACCGTCGTGCTGGTAGATTCGCCTGCTCTAGTACAAGTGCTAGGCTGCGACTCAAAGTCTCGTGTTGAATTTGCTGTTGAGCTTGCATCATTGCATAGATCATTTGGAACATCTGTTGCCCGTCCATAGTTTACCCTTGTGGGAATACGGCCATTGGTGGTGTGAACTGCGGTGGAGGTGAAATGTTGTCTTGCCGACCTCTTGAGGTTTTTTGACTATTTTGTTGTTCTAGTTGACCTTCATCAACTGGTGTTACTTCATCGTCATAGGTGACATTTGCAACTTGTGGTGTTCCTGCGGAAGTCTCGTCGCGTGCTTATAAATCCATTGCTCTGCATCAAAAATAAACTATAAGAGGCGCATAGGAATCAAGGCAAGATGCAAGTCAAGAAATTAATTTGAATTCGATATAGATATCAAGAACATTTCAAGCAAGTAGATGAGATCCTAAAAAACTTATCCTATTCTTATTGCAGGCTTGCTCGGTCCCTAAGTTGAAACCGAATAATTTAGTTGTTGACCTGCATGGGCCACCACAAAAATTATGTCACACCCCAGTCCCAAAATACCGAGGGACCAGATACGTGGCAATGGCCAACAGCACACACCGATGGACAAACCCAATTTAATGGATCCATCGGGCATACTTAAGCTGTAATACAATAATAAATAGGTCCAATGATACAAGTCACAGTCTATACTAATCTCATCCACAACAGATAATCACAGATCAAATGCCAGAACAATGCAAATAAAATAAACTGACAAGTCTAAATAAAAGTGTCTCCGAGAATAATCCGAGAATAAGTCTGGTACATCAATAAAATAGACTGGAAATAAAGTAACTAGAAACAGGAATAAATGAGTATCTCAAGCCAATACTCAGGAGAAGTCCTCTGGCACAATCTCGTCCTCTGATCCTGGTTCTGCTCCAATGTAAGCACCTGCTTCTGCTAATGCTAATGCTCCGGTCCCGTATACCTCGGGATAGATCTCGTCAGCTAATCCTGGGGACATAATCCGGATCCCGGTCCTCAGGGGACATAGCAAGGTACAGATAATACAAGCCAACATAAATGCAGTAAAATAGTAAATGAAATAAACAGGGTAAATATGTAACCATCTATGTGAAATGCAAGTGAGAGCATCACTAGTACTCAGGCTGAGACCACTACAAGCTCTGTGTCGGGGAGCCGGTAGCAGTAATAACTATGTATTTTACTATATAGTTTACTATGTATGATATATATGAAATCAGCCTGTAGCCTGTGTGTCTCTCCCCACCCCATGTAATCACACGTCTCATGTCCACAATGCCTCATGTCCATGTCACGCACGATCATATCTAATACAGCAAGTCATCTAATGTCTATGAATATAATGTCGATGTCATAAGACCTGTATCCTACACAGAATCATCATGAATATCTCAGGAAGATTCTGTCTCATGAATAGTGTCAAGTGTCCTGGGTTATGATGTACTTGATAAGACAAGTACGAGCAGTGTAGGGACTCGGTCTCCATGTCTAGGTGACGTTACACAACTCCGCGTACGGGGTTGGCACCCGACTATTAATCGGACGCTAAGTAAAGTCACACGGTCCTAGGTCAAGCATGTACCATAATATATAAATAAGACAAGGAATAGGTAACAAGAACTGCAATGTTGGCAAGGTACACTTGCCTGTGGTTCTGGCTCCAACTGTAGCTCTGGTCTCAGTGTGATCTGTAGGTACTCCTCCGGTTGCTGAAATAAACATCATCATTAGATTCAGAAAATATCAAATAGCTAGAAACGCCTGTCCTTGAGTCCAATTTGGACACAGGGGCAAAAATGATATTTTTGGGTCAAAGCGTGGTCCACATGTGGGCCACTTTGTACCGAAAAACGTGTCAGGGTCAAAGGTCTCCAAATTCGTCCAACTTAGTGTCAACAAGTTAAGAACGATGATACGAACCCAACGGAACTTCCAGAATTGGATTCCGATGAGCCGATCACAAAATCGCCCGTCAAGTAGAGCCTGTGGGGCCCACGATACGCAATTTTATCAACGTTCTCAGAATCAAACCAAACTTGGGTCACAGGACCAGCATATTGCTACGAGTCCGATGGCGCAAGTTTCGTCTCGATCCGACGTGTGTACACAAAGTTATAACGTGTTCCAGAATGGACGGATATAGGACGTTGTCGGCGGATACGCGTTGATTTCGGTGTGCACGCACATCCAAATCAACTTCTGCAAAATTCCACACGTCCGTATCAATGACGCGCACGTTTTGGTAAAGACCGCGTGCGACCAAGTCGTCCCGTTTGGCGGGGCGTACTCAGTTCCAGGGTAAAACGGGGCATTGGTTTTCCTGTTTTTGGATCGCGGTTCGCGGTCACCATAGGACGCGACGTGCCGAGCGGGTTGCACGGGCATCGAGGGGGTCACACAGTCTATGCGTCACAACTGACGGAACCAAAAATGGGTCAACAAGGAGAGAGAACGGGTTACCTGAACAGGGCTCCGTGAAACGAGAATTCCTCGTGTCCGAGTGTCTGTTTCGTATCCTGGTTAGGGTTTGCCGTGTCCGAGGCTAGGGCAGCGGGTCGGGGAGCTGCTGTGTTAGGTCGCAGGTGTCACGCCCCGATCTCCCGCAGGCAAATCGGCCATTCCCGCTAGGCGGGAATCACCCTCGCCAGCGCTCCCGCGGAACGATCGCTTAACCCATCCGGGCGTGATGCCGCACGAGCGTGATCCACGCCCGTGCAAGGCCATGGTTCATTGGCTGGCGGCAAGAGTTCTAAGCCACAGAGTCGCACAGATTGTCCGAGTACAGCGGAGTCATGAACGCATAGGCGATCGGTAACAGGTTCACTGAGTCGACAATATAGCGGAAGCATTGAAACAAAGTAAAGTAATCTCTTTATTGATATGAACAAGTATTACAGGCGGCGTATAGCCGAGATTACAAGTCGCTCAAGCCTCTCTCTCTGAACCAGTAAAAGCGTGCCAAGTGGCTACAACTGTGGAATGATTTGTACAGGCGATGGTCAGGCGATGTTCACAACTTATGTCTTGTATATGTGCTTCAGTTCCGGACGCACCGTTGCTTCGGAGTGATGTCCACGCCTTAGCACGCACGTTGGAGGCGTCCGCACCGAACGAGGTTCTCCCGTACCCTGCATACAAACTGGTGGATTATCAGTATATTGAATGCACTGGTAGGGAAGCTACTCGCCCGCTCGACAAATCCAAACACGTAATGCAGGTTCCGTGCACAACTATTAAGTTGTCTTTCTAGTTGCCTTAGGATCAGTTTCATGCAAACATTGAATAGCCTAACGTGTCAGGCAGTGCGCCGTGCGATGTTAGAGGAAACACGGCGAGACTTACCAACTTACCATCTCCTTCCCTGTCCAAGGCAAACATTGAGGCAAACAGTATAAATTCGAGCAGAGGCATGTATAAACATTCAGGAGGCAAGCATATGCATACACGAAGGGTCGTTTAAACATGATCGTTCAGGTGTTCAGTTTATTTGTTTTATACGATACAGTATCTCGCACGCGGATAGCCGCTAAGCGAGGATGAATGGCTTATCTTTCGTTTACAAGCAAGCATGCAACAAGTTTATCTATATGAACACGGTCGCTGGCAAAGCCATTATGGACGTAGCCGGGGACAAGGATAGCTTGCTACAAGAGTACACGATGAGCTGCAAGCTACCCAGTCCCGAACACGAAGACTACACACGAGCTCCATCCGGACCGGATCGGCCCCAGTGCCCCGGTGACCGTCCGTGGAACTTACCTCGGGTCCGAGTTGTCCGCGACAAACAAGTCAGGGTTAACCAATCTTAGGCAACACGATTTAACCAATCTCAGGCAACACGATTACACGAGATACACGAGAACACGCGTGCACTAGAACACGAGAACACGAGAACATGAGTGCACGGGAACACGAGTACACGAGTATACGGGATACTTGAATCTTGGTTCTGTACAATAACTTGTCTTGATGCATTCCCCTGGTTCGGGGCTGCCTTGGTGACCTAACGGTCCCGGATACTTGCAGGAACATTCTGGCACGGAACGACTACGTAGTAGTCTTCCGAGGTTTTGGATAAAAATACGGTAACTATCAAGCAGACAAGCATGCGTTTCTAGGAACATAAGCAGGCACGTTGCTCGGGCCCGAAGGTAGTCCGAGAGATGAAACCGTTACGGGACTTAGCATGCGAGGGTCAGAACATATAAGCAGTATTTCCTTTTCCATGTTCTAGCAAGCAATACAAGTTGGGATTATTCCCTTAGCTAGGTGCATTGGATTTATTAGCATGCAGGGGTGATTCACCTAGCGACTAGCATATATGATTCCAGGTTTTATGTGTGCTGGCTAAGCAAAGACAAGTTCACCGTAGCCACCCACCTTAGCGATGATTCGCCTCGGTAGAGTGATACGTCTGAGCGAGCCTCTGAAAGTCCAAGCCGGATTCCTTGTAGGGACAAGTCTGGATATCCTTTGCTTCTTGATCGAGGTAAAGCAGGTCGGGACAGCTGCACGATTGCCGATTGAGACGGCAGTCATCTTGAGCGGAACAGGGTGTTACATCCTACCCAACTTAGAAAAAGTCTCGTCCTCGAGACTTACTAAGGACAAGCAAAAATCTATGGTTGAGGCAATCCTAGACAAGTCGTTTGTACTTGTTCCATTTGGATATTCACTTGCACAAGCTTCGATCTTAGCATATCGCTTAGACTGGATCGTGCGCACTTTCGAAGTGCACTTCTAGCGTGAACACGTCAACCAGCTCAGTGATAGCGAAGTCTCAGCACTCGAGTTTCACCTTTTCTTAAGTCTTGGATGGTGCACTAGTTCAAGGCGTCCCTCGAATAGATGCATTCAACCAAACTTAGGGTTAGTAAAAATCGGACAAGCTACTAGCGATACTCTCGAAGGGTCTGCACAGGTTGGCACAAAGGCCACTCGCAGCATACAACCAGACAAGCAAGCATATCATTCAAAACGTATTTTGAAAGTATTTAGACTTATTGTTGGAACATCCCATCGAGGCATTGAGAGAGAGCGTGCACATAACCCACGAACGAGCTTTCGAAACAGAGATATCGAATTGAGATCAAAGACGTAGAAGCCAGGCTCTGATACCAACATGTCACGCCCCGATCTCCCGCAGGCAAATCGGCCGTTCCCGCTAGGCGGGAATCACCCTCGCCAGCGCTCCCGCGGAACGATCGCTTAACCCATCCGGGCGTGATGCCGCACGAGCGTGATCCACGCCCGTGCAAGGCCATGGTTTATTGGCTGGCGGCAAGAGTTCTAAGCCACAGAGTCGCACAGATTGTCCGAGTGCAGCGGAGTCATGAACGCATAGGCGATCGGTAACAGGTTCACTGAGTCGACAATATAGCGGAAGCATTGAAACAAAGTAAAGTAATCTCTTTATTGATATGAACAAGTATTACAGGCGGCGTATAGCCGAGATTACAAGTCGCTCAAGCCTCTCTCTCTGAACCAGTAAAAGTGTGCCAAGTGGCTACAACTGTGGAATGATTTGTACAGGCGATGGTCAGGCGATGTTCACAACTTATGTCTTGTATATGTGCTTCAGTTCCGGATGCACCGTTGCTTCGGAGTGATGTCCACGCCTTAGCACGCACGTTGGAGGCGTCCGCACCGAACGAGGTTCTCCCGTACCCTGCATACAAACTGGTGGATTATCAGTACATTGAATGCACTGGTGGGGAAGCTACTCGCCCGCTCGACAAATCCAAACACGTAATGCAGGTTCCGTGCACAACTATTAAGTTGTCTTTCTAGTTGCCTTAGGATCAGTTTCATGCAAACATTGAATAGCCTAACGTATCGGGCAGTGCGCCGTGCGATGTTAGAGGAAACACGGCGAGACTTACCAACTTACCATCTCCTTCCCTGTCCAAGGCAAACATTGAGACAAACAGTATAAATTCGAGCAGAGGCATGTATAAACATTCAGGAGGCAAGCATATGCATACACGAAGGGTCGTTTAAACATGATCGTTCAGGTGTTCAGTTTATTTATTTCATACGATACAGTATCTCGCACGCGGATAGCCGCTAAGCGAGGATGAATGGCTTATCTTTCGTTTACAAGCAAGCATGCAACAAGTTTATCTATATGAACACGGTCGCTGGCAAAGCCATTATGGACGTAGCCGGGGACAAGGATAGCTTGCTACAAGAGTACACGATGAGCTGCAAGCTACCCAGTCCCGAACACGAAGACTACACACGAGCTCCATCCGGACCGGATCGGCCCCAGTGCCCCGGTGACCGTCCGTGGAACTTACCTCGGGTCCGAGTTGTCCGCGACAAACAAGTCAGGGTTAACCAATCTCAGGCAACACGATTTAACCAATCTCAGGCAACACGATTACACGAGAACACGCGTGCACTAGAACACGAGAACACGAGAACACGAGTGCACGGGAACACGAGTACACGAGTATACGGGATACTTGAATCTTGGTTCTGTACAATAACTTGTCTTGATGCATTCCCCTGGTTCGGGCTGCCTTGGTGACCTAACGGTCCCGGATACTTGCAGGAACATTCTGGCACGGAACGACTACGTAGTAGTCTTCCGAGGTTTTGGATGAAAATACGGTAACTATCAAGCAGACAAGCATGCGTTTCTAGGAACATAAGCAGGCACGTTGCTCGGGCCCGAAGGTAGTCCGAGAGATGAAACCGTTACGGGACTTAGCATGCGAGGGTCAGAACATATAAGCAGTATTTCCTTTTCCATGTTCTAGCAAGCAATACAAGTTGGGATTATTCCCTTAGCTAGGTGCGTTGGATTTAATAGCATGCAGGGGTGATTCACCTAGCGACTAGCATATATGATTCCAGGTTTTATGTGTGCTGGCTAAGCAAAGACAAGTTCACCGTAGCCACCCACCTTAGCGATGATTCGCCTCGGTAGAGCGATACGTCTGAGCGTGTCATGACCCGCACCCGGTTTAGGGGCACGAGAGCGTGGGTACGTCCAGCCTACGCCGCAGCATCGGCGGTAGAACGCTGTCTAGGTCAAGTACTATCTAAACCATCTCACGCTAGTATCCAACTCCATAAGGAGACTTGGATATCATAAGATAAATCAAAAATACTCAATCACAACTATAGCACGATAGGAAAATGAAGAAATAAAAGAATACATCACAAGTCTAATGACACAATAATCATACCTGCAATCGCTAACTTCCAATCCTCAAGTGTCGGAACCAGTCTACTAAGGTCACAGTCTGGAAAAATATTTTCCAGTCAGGAAGGAGCAAAGTACATCTCTAAATAGCAGTTCTATATAAATGACATAAACTATGTAGCAGTTCTAGATGGAAATATACCAGATGCATGTATAGGTACGAGAAATGTACAATGAAAGAAATACTGGAAATACTGTAAGTAACTGCAGGAAAAGAAACAATATGTCCATGAGCAAGAAACCTAAGACTAAGTGTGTGAGTACTAGCTTTGACATGTGATCGGCTTGGGAACAAGATCAGGCTGGTTACATGTGATTAGCTATGATTCACGAAGGTCAGGCTAACCGTTGGTTAGCTATGATGCATGTAGGGGTCAGGCTAATCACACGTAACAGCTATGAGGCACTGAGATGGTCAGGCCGCACCCGACGTGAGATGTGGGGTGAGCTATGATGCATGTAAAGTTGGGTATGATCACATATCTACACTAAAATACTCCCCACCCCCGACTGGTATAGTAGATCCAATCATGGTACACTATGGCACTGGATTCCCTAGGAAGGTAGCAAATCTCCCCGGGAATCAGTGTCTGTACGTGCACAAGATAACAAGGAAAACAAGTCTTGTACAAGCTACACCATGAATAAGGAATAACATCTCATGACGAGATCCGTGTATACCAATCCGTGTAACCAATGTGTCAAGAACATGGATATTTACACTAGATACAGTGAACATAGGAGATATCATAAATTAGAAACTAATCAGAGAATGTACTCGCCTTGGGTCCTTAGCTGGTAAAACCAATGTCCTGTCCCAGAGTATCGTCTGGAGGAAACCAACAGTCCTAAAATATATCAAATACAACATTTGCATCAGATGCTACACTAACACATCACAAATACATGAACTCAGGGCTCTGCCAGGCATGGCTCTAGTCAACTAGGGTCATTTAGTAGGGCTACGTATATAATACACATTACACTTATATACTATACCAATTAAACATATATCGTATATATATATAGACTAGTTGAACCATACGTATACTCATATATATATGCAAAAATACTGTTTAAAATATACATATATTTTGTTAACATCATTATTAGAATATACTAATATTAAATTACCAATTCAAATTTATACTACATATATATATATACACGGATGCCAATTAATTCATATATTAAAATACGTTTTATTACACATATACTTCATGAAATTATACCAATTAAATATATGTATAATTATACCAAAAAATATACATACATATATGCATGTATATATATATAAGTATATATATATATACCAAAAATAATTATATACATATACTAAAATATATATATACATAGATACCAAATTAATTACATATACTAGAATACGTATTTACATATATAAATTATTTCAAAATTATTTATATATACCAAAATAACAATTACCAACACATACTGAAAATACAGATATACATATATACCAATTTTTTATTGAAATATATTAAGTATACACAAAATATATACATATACATATACCAATATTACATATTAATATTACCAAATCTATATATATAATACATACATTAAAAACAATAAAACTAAATATATATATTACTAAACGAAAATATATATATATATAATTAATAAGCTAATTATATATAATTACTAACTAATTATATGCAACTAATAAACTAATTACATTAATTACTAACTAATTATATGCAATTAATAACTAATTATATATAATTAATCATACATTAACTAGCTGATTAAGAATTTAATTAACTATTACATATTAACTAATTACATACATTAACCTAACTACACAGACTAACCTAATTCTTTACTCATTTCCATCCCTGAGAAATCGAAACAGAGAAAAGGGGAGGCTCACCTGGGTCTCGGCGTCGACGCCGGGGAAGTCCGGCTCGAGACGGCGGCGGCGAAGCTCGGCGGCGGCAGGATCGTTCGGCTCGACGCCGGATCTGGCTGCGTCGGCGGCGGATCTTCGAGAGCGGTCGACGGCGGCGGATCTTCGACAGATCTGAGGCGGTCGGCTTCGAACTCGGCGGTGGCGGGATCTGCAGCGGCGGCGACGCTCGGCCCGAGGCGGCGCTCTGCTCGAGGGGGCGACGGCTTCGAGGCGGCTGCGGCTGCGTCTGGTCGGCTTCAGCGGTGGAGATCTCGGCGGATCTGGGCGGCCACGGCGATCGCCGGAGTTAGGTTAGGGTTAGGTTTAGGGTTCTGTCGTGTGTCCGGGGGTCGTGTTTAGTCTACCGGACACGGGGATGGTGTTGTGTACGTGTCCGGGTTGGACACGAGGGTGGTGCTCTGTGGGGGACGTGTCCGGGACTGGACACAAGAATCTGATGTACTGTGGGCGTGTCCGGGTGTTGGACACGGGAAATCTGGTTGTAACATTGTAACCGGACACAAAAATGAATGGATACGGTGGGACACCCGGGGTCGGACCCGAGGCCATCACGGCTGACACGGTGATGCTGGACACACGGACACGAGCACACAAAAATGGTGGTGGCTTTGGCTTGTGGGAATTTGTGGAGGCTAGCTAGTAAATTGAAGATTTAGGGTTTCTTGGGAATTGTGAGAATGAGAACTTAAATAGGGAGAGATGGTGCGGGATAAAGGGTTGCGGGTTGGACCAATAATGAATGGCCCAGAATTAAATGAAAAAGGGTTTCTCATGTGGGAAAAATGAGGGTGTGGGCTAGTTAATGGGAAATGGCAACTTGAAAAAATAAAAATTAAGATTATAATTTCAGAAAATGTTTTTAGGAAAGCTAGCTAATTTCCAATTAGCTACTAATTAATACATTTTTGCAAAATCTTAGAAAGTATGACATTTATTTATTTACTATCCCAATAAATAAAAATTTATTTTATTTTATCAACTAGTCTTTTAAATAAATATTTAGTTAAAACAATAATTTTTTTTATGATTCAAGCCAATAAACATTTAAAACTAGAGGAATATATATATTATTATTTATTTATTTATTTTGTAATACATCGTCATTTAGGAAAAATGATTTTTATAAAAGATTTTTAAATTACCTTCTACAATCAAACATCGTTCAAAATCAAATGAAAATTTCAAGGAGAAATATTTTATAAAACTTGATATTTTAAAATAAATTAAAATCTAATTATTTTGGAAATTGGAAATCGGAGGTTACAAGTCTATCCACCTTACAAAATTTCGTCCTCGAAATTTTAAGGATGACTAGGATAGAAAATTTTTTGTTGTTCATAATGATGAATATATCATTGAAGAAAATATTTCTTATAAGGAAAATATTTACCAAACAGAAGGAAACATGAAGAAAAAGAAAATAAGGTTTAAGACAGGAATAACTTGAAGGAATCATGGCTCGGCCTTGAATCCTCTAGAAGGTTTAGGTTTTGGGAAGTAGACACGATTACTGAAAAAAACAGATAATTGGAATAATGCACATTACCTTTTCAAAGTAACTAAACCAAGGAAGACCCAGTATAATGAATGATATAGACATGAAAGTTAAAGCTAATTCGAAAGATACGGTCGACAATTTGATTTAAGAAACTTAAATACATCCTTCAGAATGTAATCAAGAGACATCTAATTGCCTTTCTTAATTTCTAGGAAAAAGTAGTCTTTACTACCATCTGAAAATAATCCTTCCTTTTTCCTCGTTCATTTTACTTTTCTCAATCTTGTGATTCATCATTAACAAATATCTATAAAAGTTTCAAATTCCACAAACTTTATTAGATTAGATCTTAGAATTTCTGAATCAAAATTTATTACCTGTCCAAAATCCTTATCATCAAATTCGAGTTTGTTTATCTTAACATCAACTATACCTCGATTATTTTCTTCGATTTCAAATGTTACTGTCATGGTCAAGATTTTAGTTTAAATCACAACCTCAATATACCATGATCTTACCTTACGACCTTCAATTATATGATCCCATAATCAATTATATTATAATCTTCTTTACCATGAGCTTCATTCCATTCCATATTTCTTTATCCGTATGTATAATGTTTCCGAATTTTGAACTAATATTTTTTTTTTCTCATCCTCTGAATTTATTATCCCAATGTAAAATTTTTACTACTCAAATCCTCAATATTTTAATTGAATTCCAGTCGTATCATAATCTCCTCAAATTTTAAGTAAATAACTAAATACAAAATTTACTATCCAATCCCTTTTAATTGAAATCCAATCAATGCATATTTATAAAACTTAAAAATCTGCATCCCAAAATTTAACTTTAAACACTCATCAATCATCTAACTCAATTTCAATCGATGCTTATTCCAATCTAACTCCTCATCCCAAGAATTTAATTTGACACTATTTCATTTACGATTTTATTTCCTGCTTTTCTTTTTCCTCAAATACTCAACGATGCGATGCTTCCAGTATCTTCAATGCAACATTCCTACCATATAAAATTTCTATCTTGCAGTCAAATAGATAAAATGATAATCTCTCAAATTTCTCAAATTTTTTTTTTTTTCATCAATTCAATCATATCAAGACCTCCTTAAAATTAATAAATCCTCAAATTTTTGGCTCTGTGAATTTCTTAATTCTCCCTTTAAGTAAATGTTTGTCCTCGAATTTCAATCATACCTCGATTTTCATAAAATCAATGATCCATCAACTCCGTTATAACAACCCCTAAATTCTTTATTTAATTTAATGCTCATCCACAAATTTAATCCTCTTGTCTCCTTTGTCAGTCATAATCTCGTCATAGATCTTTGCTATGGTCAAAACCCTAATGATCATGGTTTAAGAAAATTCTACCTACATCCATGCAATTTGAGAAATATATAGGTCATGTGTCTTGTCATGGTATTTCAGTCTCTGTTAAGGTGTACTACTAGTTATATCCTAACAAGGAAATCATGAATACGAACTACAGCACTTAGGAAAATCAATCAATCAATCGAAAGGCGAAAGAAAAGGAACATTAAGAAGGAAGAAGGATCATGTTAACATATTACTTGTAGTGTCTACTATCTCTAACAAACACTTAACTCTAGCACACTAACAAATTCCTATTCATGTACACTGGTACCCATATCAACTAATCATATATTAATATTCATATCTCTCATCTACCAAAAATTAATCCTCAAAATAATCGTCAAGGTTTAACTTCCCGATCAACTTAAAATAAAATGCATATACCTCCTCAAAATTAGATACTTCACATCGAAATAAAATTTAATCACTTCTAAAATCTTTGTAGCCTTAACTATGTTTAGTGAATCAAATTTAAATCCCCAATATTTTAACAACATAAAATCTCAACTCCTTAAAATTTTGAAAATTTAAAAATTCATTTCCACCTTTTAATTTATAGCTCCTCAATGTACATATTAGTGCTCACGGTCTCTGATACTCAAGGTGCACTCAATACCTCTATTGTCTAGAACTGTGTACTAAATTTGTACTGCCCGAATCACTTGCACTATTACCTCCAATGATCAAAGTTATCATCAACTGTGTTTTCTTTCATGATTTCAATTTATGTCAATTGGTATATCATTTAATTATCAACACACAGAGTGCTTACTGTTATTAACGTCATCCTTGACTAATCCTCGATATAGAATCATTAGCACTCTTGGTATTATATCACTAGCTTCATTAATGGATCATTCATCAAGCTCATTATATCTTATGATTACATGTATCTACTATAACACTCATGTTTCTTTACTCTCATAGGCATGTACATGGTTCCTCATCTCGATGGTTGTATAGGTATTTCCTTTAATCCTTTAAAGCCTATTAAACTAATCCGTGATACGCTTCACCATCTTCATTACCTATTCCGATATTTCTCTACTCATGACACCTCATTAACTTTATGCGTATATATTTTCTCACCCTTTCTTCCGATATCAATCATCAAATTGAACATCATGCTCCATTAATTCTTAACAAAATTTTCTTGGATACTTAAATATTATATAGATCACTCAAGTGCATAATCATGATTATCCAGAGCGGGTATGTTAGCTCTGATACTAACTCTGAGAACTATCACTGATACTCTAAACTCTCCTTAACTCTCAGTCTCTAATGACACTACTCCTAGAATCATTGGTACAAGGTACTATGCTAAGGGCTAACTCTAGATTAAAGCCTACTGCTCACATGTCCAACTAAGAAACACTTACAACTCACTAACAACACAGTCAACACTAATACAAAATACAGACAAAATTACAAGCCACTAATTATCATACTTAACAAGAAATCCTCAAGGAAAATAAGCTCAAAGAAACTGGATCAAGGACGGAAGGTATCTTTACTGCTAGTAAAGAAAAAGAAGCGATGGAACAAAGTCCTGAATAACAGAAATAGATAAGTCTTGAGATGATACTTTAAGAACCAATTTAAGATACAACCTGATAATCATACACGTCTGTCAGAAATCATGACACACAGAATCCTCGCCACGCCAGTAAGCATAGATGCGATAAACGACAGGTTCCATAACTAAGGTATGTAACCCTATAATCATGTCATCTAGAATCCTCGCCACGCCAACCGGTATGGCTGCGAAAGACTCTAAGCTTCATAACTATAGTATGTACATCCAAGTCAGGTTCCTACGTTCTCGTCACCACAGCTAATATGGCTGCGATAGACTCTAGGGTCCATAACCAAAGTAGACGTTTTACCTTCCTCACTGTCCTCATCAACATATGTCATCAGATGATACCGTAATTTAGCCCGTAAAATTCATCTCGATATGAAATCAATTCAACAACGACACCAAGAATTAAATTTAACAACTGGTCAACAAGAATCAAACTCAACAATGATACCAAGATTTTAATTTAATAACTGATCAATAAGGATCAAGTTCAATAACAACAAGCGAGAGCAGACGGGAACAAGGGGGAAGGATTTTAAATTAGAATTTATAATGAGATTCTCAAGGGTCGTCCCAGGAATCTCTCAAATAATTTGTGATTGAGTATCCTCTCTCATCCTAGTATCCTATGTCCTATATCCTATAGCAGGTACGCAGTAGTACAACGATGACGTCGCACTACTACGACATCGCACAACTAGCGAAGTCAGACCTGCATGGGCCACCACTAAAAACGTGTCACGACCCGCACCCGGTTTAGGGGCACGAGAGCGTGGGTACGTCCAGCCTACGCCGCAGCATCGGCGGTAGAACGCTGTCTAGGTCAAGTACTATCTAAACCATCTCACGCTAGTATCCAACTCCATAAGGAGACTTGGATATCATAAGATAAATCAAAAATACTCAATCACAACTATAGCACGATAGGAAAATGAAGAAATAAAAGAATACATCACAAGTCTAATGACACAATAATCATACCTGCAATCGTTAACTTCCAATCCTCAAGTGTCGGAACCAGTCTACTAAGGTCACAGTCTGGAAAAATATTTTCCAGTCAGGAAGGAGCAAAGTACATCTCTAAATAGCAGTTCTATATAAATGACATAAACTATGTAGCAGTTCTAGATGGAAATATACCAGATGCATGTATAGGTACGAGAAATGTACAATGAAAGAAATACTGGAAATACTGTAAGTAACTGCAGGAAAAGAAACAATATGTCCATGAGCAAGAAACCTAAGACTAAGTGTGTGAGTACTAGCTTTGACATGTGATCGGCTTGGGAACAAGATCAGGCTGGTTACATGTGATTAGCTATGATTCACGAAGGTCAGGCTAACCGTTGGTTAGCTATGATGCATGTAGGGGTCAGGCTAATCACACGTAACAGCTATGAGGCACTGAGATGGTCAGGCCGCACCCGAAGTGAGATGTGGGGTGAGCTATGATGCATGTAAAGTTGGGTATGATCACATATCTACACTAAAATACTCCCCACCCCCGACTGGTATAGTAGATCCAATCATGGTACGCTATGGCACTGGATTCCCTAGGAAGGTAGCAAATCTCCCCGGGAATCAGTGTCTGTACGTGCACAAGATAACAAGAAAAACAAGTCTTGTACAAGCTACACCATGAATAAGGAATAACATCTCATGACGAGATCCGTGTATACCAATCCGTGTAACCAATGTGTCAAGAACATGGATATTTACACTAGATACAGTGAACATAGGAGATATCATAAATTAGAAACTAATCAGAGAATGTACTCTCCTTGGGTCCTTAGCTGGTAAAACCAATGTCCTGTCCCAGAGTATCGTCTGGAGGAAACCAACAGTCCTAAAATATATCAAATACAACATTTGCATCAGATGCTACACTAACACATCACAAATACATGAACTCAGGGCTCTGCCAGGCATGGCTCTAGTCAACTAGGGTCATTTAGTAGGGCTACGTATATAATACACATTACACTTATATACTATACCAATTAAACATATATCGTATATATATATAGACTAGTTGAACCATACGTATACTCATATATATATGCAAAAATACTGTTTAAAATATACATATATTTTGTTAACATCATTATTAGAATATACTAATATTAAATTACCAATTCAAATTTATACTACATATATATATATATATACGGATGCCAATTAATTCATATATTAAAATACGTTTTATTACACATATACTTCATGAAATTATACCAATTAAATATATGTATAATTATACCAAAAAATATACATACATATATGCATGTATATATATATAAGTATATATATATATACCAAAAATAATTATATACATATACTAAAATATATATATACATAGATACCAAATTAATTACATATACTAGAATACGTATTTACATATATAAATTATTTCAAAATTATTTATATATACCAAAATAACAATTACCAACACATACTGAAAATACAGATATACATATATACCAATTTTTTATTGAAATATATTAAGTATACACAAAATATATACATATACATATACCAATATTACATATTAATATTACCAAATCTATATATATAATACATACATTAAAAACAATAAAACTAAATATATATATTACTAAACGAAAATATATATATATATAATTAATAAGCTAATTATATATAATTACTAACTAATTATATGCAACTAATAAACTAATTACATTAATTACTAACTAATTATATGCAATTAATAACTAATTATATATAATTAATCATACATTAACTAGCTGATTAAGAATTTAATTAACTATTACATATTAACTAATTACATACATTAACCTAACTACACAGACTAACCTAATTCTTTACTCATTTCCATCCCTGAGAAATCGAAACAGAGAAAAGGGGAGGCTCACCTGGGTCTCGGCGTCGACGCCGGGGAAGTCCGGCTCGAGACGGCGGCGGCGAAGCTCGGCGGCGGCAGGATCGTTCGGCTCGACGCCGGATCTGGCTGCGTCGGCGGCGGATCTTCGAGAGCGGTCGACGGCGGCGGATCTTCGACAGATCTGAGGCGGTCGGCTTCGAACTCGGCGGTGGCGGGATCTGCAGCGGCGGCGACGCTCGGCCCGAGGCGGCGCTCTGCTCGAGGGGGCGACGGCTTCGAGGCGGCTGCGGCTGCGTCTGGTCGGCTTCAGCGGTGGAGATCTCGGCGGATCTGGGCGGCCACGGCGATCGCCGGAGTTAGGTTAGGGTTAGGTTTAGGGTTCTGTCGTGTGTCCGGGGGTCGTGTCCGAGTCTGCCGGACACGGGGATGGTGTTGTGTACGTGTCCGGGTTGGACACGAGGGTGGTGCTCTGTGGGGGACGTGTCCGGGGCTGGACACAGGAATCTGATGTACTGTGGGCGTGTCCGGGTGTTGGACACGGGAAATCTGGTTGTAACATTGTAACCAGACACAAAAATGAATGGATACGGTGGGACACCCGGGGTCGGACCCGAGGCCATCACGGCTGACACGGTGATGCTGGACACACGGACACGAGCACACAAAAATGGTGGTGGCTTTGGCTTGTGGGAATTTGTGGAGGCTAGCTAGTAAATTGAAGATTTAGGGTTTCTTGGGAATTGTGAGAATGAGAACTTAAATAGGGAGAGATGGTGCGGGATAAAGGATTGCGGGTTGGACCAATAATGAATGGCCCAGAATTAAATGAAAAAGGGTTTCTCATGTGGGAAAAATGAGGGTGTGGGCTAGTTAATGGGAAATGGCAACTTGAAAAAATAAAAATAAAGATTATAATTTCAGAAAATGTTTTTAGGAAAGCTAGCTAATTTCCAATTAGCTACTAATTAATACATTTTTGCAAAATCTTAGAAAGTATGACATTTATTTATTTACTATCCCAATAAATAAAAATTTATTTTATTTTATCAACTAGTCTTTTAAATAAATATTTAGTTAAAACAATAATTTTTTTTATGATTCAAGCCAATAAACATTTAAAACTAGAGGAATATATATATTATTATTTATTTATTTATTTTGTAATACATCGTCATTTAGGAAAAATGATTTTTATAAAAGATTTTTAAATTACCTTCTACAATCAAACATCGTTCAAAATCAAATGAAAATTTCAAGGAGAAATATTTTATAAAACTTGATATTTTAAAATAAATTAAAATCTAATTATTTTGGAAATTGGAAATCGGAGGTTACAGAGCGAGCCTCTGAAAGTCCAAGCCGGATTCCTTGTAGGGACAAGTCTGGATATCCTTTGCTTCTTGATCGAGGCAAAGCAGGTCGGGACAGCTGCACGATTGCCGATTGAGACGGCAGTCCGCTTGAGCGAAACAGGGTGTTACAGCAGGCGGGTGGAGCTCGGAGTCGACTGAGGTGGTGGTGGTGAAGCCTGTGGTGGTGGTGGTGACGCCTGTGGTGGTGGTGGTGATGTTGGACAGTGGAGGTCGAATGGGGAAAAGTAGGCCGGAGCAATGGGATTAGTGGAGTCGGGTGGGAGAAAGTAGCACAGCCGCCGGAGCGGGGTGGTAGCAGACCTGAGCGACGCTGGGGGAGGCTCAAACTTCTGCAGTCCGTCGGTCGGCGTCGGGTGCAGCAGTAGGCGGGGTCGACGGGCGGAGAGGGTGACGGTCGGGGGATGTCGAGCGGGGCTGGAGGAAGAAGGCTGCCGTGAAACTAGGGTTCAGGGCTGGGTCGGCTGCGGCGCAGAGGAGAGGAAGCGGTGGAGAGGGGTAGTGGTGATGGGTGGTTCAGGCGGTGGCACTACTCGACGTTCAGTCGAGGAGGATGGACAGGTGTAGGAGAGAACAGGGAGGAGGAGAGGAAGTCGTGCAGGTGGTGGTCCGGCGAGGAAGTCGACGAGGGGAAGGAAGAGGACAGGGAGGTGGAGATGGAGAGCTAGGGTGGAGGTGACGGCTGGGAAGCCTAGGGTTCAGGCGACAGGTGATGCTGCGGGCGGCGGCGAGATGAGAGAGAGAGGGTGATCTAGCGCCGGGTCGGAACAGTGGTTCCGACCCGAAATAGGATTAGGGTTCGGTTAGGGTTTCGGGTCCGGGTCGGGTTCGATTCGGATCCGACCCGACCCGTTAAGGCTGGGTTTGGTTCAGTGAACCGGGTCGGGGTTGGTTTGGTTTATTTCAAATAAACCCGGTTTATTTCATGGTTTAAAGTGGTTTATTTATTTAATAGTTTTTAGGGCTTTAAAACTACTTCCGGAGTCCAATAAATTTCCGAAAAATTATCCTATGTCCAGTTTTCCATTTTACACCATAAAATATTATTTCCACAATATTTTAATATTAATTAACAGTAATTAAAAATCATTTAATTGTAAAATACTTAGGTTTTAATTCCAAAAAATTACAGAAAATTGTGAAAAATCCAAATCAAAATTCTTGAAAAAATCAGGGGGCTTACAAGAAGCTTGTCCATGGAATAGTTTGCACGATTTATCTTATTTGCAATGATAGTTTATTTGGGATAAAATTAAAATCAGGGGGGGTATCCTAAAGTATACTCACTTTACTTTAATGTACTCTTTTTTCCCTTAACTTAGGACTATTTTTCCTATTAGATTTTTTGTTCCCTAATAAGGCTTTAACGAGACACCCACTTTGAGATGGTCATACTCTAGATTTTGTCTCGAAGTCGTATCGACATTGACTCTTTCTTTCTTTCTTTTTTTTTCCTTCGATTGTGTTTTTTTTTTCTCTAGACTTTTTGAATCAAAGTTTTGGTGAATCACATTCCCGTTGTATATCCCTACAAACTCACGTTCCTATCAAGAGCTGATTATGACAACTTCATCAATTGCTTGGAGATTTATGCGAAACATTTATTGACTTGTGCACACTCAATGGGTAATATTGCAGTTAGTTTTATCTAAGTTGATTGTGCCAACTAATAAATAGGATATGAGTTATCCTAATCCTTATCCTATCATGATCATAATCTTGTCAAGCTTGTAAGCCAATGACTATTAAAAATACACATTAGGAACATTCCTTGAAGGAGTTCACACACACATTTCTTAGTCAATATCTGACTACAACATGCCTAATCATTCTTTTAAAAAATAGCATTTTTTTTATTTTACAAAATTTCTAATTTAAATTATTTTTTAGAAATTTTTTTTTATCGATGCTGAATTAATGGAACTTAAGACCGTTCGAATAACCATCCATCAAACTAGAAACCTATAATATATTAAAAGGGGGAGAGGGGAGAGGGGGGGGAGGGTTTGAAACAGAGCATATCTGTTGTCATGTAGGGATTTTTTTTTTTTTTTTTTTTAATATCGGTTGAAACTCACATGTAATCAGATAGAAACATAAATATGGGATAAAATTTTGCAGGATAACAAATCTGTTATGGGGTTGAAAAGGAAGGTTAAAAAAAGGCAAATTTAAGGGGAAAAAAAAAAGGAAAAGAAAGGACACGAAAGACAAATTTGGACATGTGGGAGGGAGAAGCTGAGCTGGAACAAGGACATATAACTATTCGCAAGCTAAAAAACGAAGGGGGGTTGTAGGCCCCACATAAGTCGGGACACCGCCACTCCCACCACCCTCTTTTCAAAAATTCGTCATCTTTTTTCCCATTCTCTCTCCTCTCCTCTCCTGCTCTCTGACTCCAGAGGAATATTGTCACGGGTCTCCACTTTCTCTCTCCTCTCTACTTTTGAAGCTTCTGCTTCCGAATTCGAAACCCTAATTTTAACGTACTGCTCGTTCCTTCCTTCCTTCCTCCGTCGATTCTTCGGGGATCCCGGTGGATCCTTCCCGATTCGTCTCAGCTAATTCGAGAGGTATTGTTGCTGTTCCTCCACTTGAATCTAACCGTTTTTTTTTTCTCGTGTTTGGGAAAATGAATTTATTCTTGGCTTTGGTCTTGGGTTGGTTTTGGGTTAGGGTGGTTCGGCATCAGCTCAGTATTTTTTATGTAATTAACGGTCTTTTTTTTGTATGGAAACCCTAGGTTGGGAACTGGAACCCTTGATGGAAAAAAGTAGGATCTTTGGGAAATTAGGGAAAGTTTTCACTTTGAGAAGTTTGCAGTTTGCAGGTTTTGACTTTTAGAGTTGGAAATTTGACATTCAATCAATAATACCCACCTGCACGTATACGCAAAATAAATGAAGGCCTATTTTCATATATAAAAAAATTCTAATAAAAAAATTCAGACATTAAATGATCCAAAATTAACATCAAGTTTTTTTTCTAATAAACTTTTTTCAGAAATTAAATTAAGCAAAATTAACATCAAGTAAGGAAAATCATTCAACTACAGTATCTTTCAATTGAAATAATATTCGACTAAAAAGAGATAAAGTAGAGCTAAACAAACAAGCATACCTCAATACCTCCCGTCCTCCAAACCTCCAATTTGACAGGAGAATTCCAGATCTCTCTTTTCAGTTTTAAAAGTGGAGAAAAAGAAAACTTTTTTCTTTTTACGAAAAAAGGAACAAGAAGGGCAAACGTTTTGGAGGTGATAGGAAATATCATTTACCATATAAATTTATTTTTTAGTTTTGTATAATAGTTGAGCCTGTGGAACAGTGATTGTAACAAAGACTTAACTAAATATGGACCAAAAGTTTAATTTTACTAGCTTTTTTCTATATGTAGTTTATATATAAAATTATAAATAAATGTAAAATATATTACATATACATATAATTTTTTTGGAGGCCTAGTTCGGTCGCACCCATTGCACTCCCTCAAAACGACTCTGCGTATACAAGGAGTATGCACTGATTTGTTTATTGAATTAAGATTAAGTCAATTAGTTGCTAAATTTGCTTGTTTTTCTTTCTTTTCGTTGAAATGTGAATTGGAGAAATAGGAAAAAAATTGATGTATTTTTACGATTGGTGAATATTGAAAATTTTGATTTCGTGGAGTTTCAATTATCTGTCCCTTGAGGTGGAATCAATTTGGAGAATATGTAACTTCGACGTCGTTTAGATGGAATTTGAACATGTTGATAGGTTTAGTTACATACGCGGAAATCAACTGTTCATAGGTAAGAATGAGTGGCCTGGGTGAGGTGAATTTGGTGCTATTCTGTTGAATGTGAGATTTTATGTTATTGTGGATGTTAAGATGTATATTTTAGGCAAGGATGGTGTTACTTTTATTGTCTGTCATTTTGTATATGCAAATACCACTATTTGTTCTGAGTGGATTATTCCCAAGTGCTATAGTTAGTAACAATGCCCACTATGCCACAAGCTATGTTGATTGTGGATAGCATATTAAGATGGGTTGGTTGATTAACCTCAAACGCCTTTGTTTTGTGACCATGACGGTTATACGATGTTTTCATCTTACTTTCTCCTGACAAAAATGTGGGTTCTCTTGCTATCACACTCTACTAGGCATCTGCATAGAGGTCTAACTTCACTGTTTCCCTTTGCACGTATATTTTCTTAATATTCAGGCCTACAAAAACCACATCAGCTCTGTTAATGGAGCCGCTATGACTAGAGGTAGGCTTAGACGAACATGGTTGGAAGTGTTAGAGAAGGATATGGTTCTGGTAGTGTTAAAGAAGGATATGTTTCTGGTAGCGTTACAGAGGACATGGCCCTTAACAGAGCCGGATGGAATAAGAGGATTCAAACAATTACAACAGCAAAAGCTCCAACAGATTTCTATTTACAGGCGACCAAACAGCCCCCTTGTGAATCTCACTCACTTAGAACCCCATGATCCCTCTTACATCCCTGAGCCTTTTCAATACCTGCATCATTTTTTTATTGCTCCTGATATTCCTAGCTATCCTCCTTTCGTACACAAATTTGTTGTTAGTTATGTATCTGTCACTTTTGGGGGGTAGCTGTGGCAATTGAAAAGTTTCAAGTTTTCCATCTTAGGCAAGTGCTTATATTAGTAATGAATTCATTGACCAAACTATTATATAGGTCAATATGGAAACTTAAGTTATTAAATAGAGAAATTCTTGGTTAGGAACATATAAAGTTGACTTCGAAGGGGATCACATGTTTATGATGCAAGGCTGTGTAGATAGGGGCCAAGACCTTTGGTGGCTTCTTAGGGATTTCTGATTCCTATATTGTTGAGGCGCCACTACAATTTTGTGCATGTGAAAAAGTGCAGTTTAGAGAAGCTACAAATATAAGTAATGCCTGGACAGAGGCTACAAATATAAGTAATTGGGAGCCAGAAGCGACAAATGTAAGTAATTGGAGCAATTATGTGATGTCCTCCTTATGTTATGAGAACAAGCACCTTAAGCTTTTAATTTCCTTCCTTCCTCTGAGGCTAGAATAGATAAGGTTTGTGTTTAGTAAAGTTGATGCACCCCAAAGGTACAGACTGACTCTTTGTCTTGCTATGTGTTTTCTCCTAGTGGAACGAAACATGCTGGTTCTTTCTGTTGGTATAAATTTCCTGCACCACTGACGACGATAATAGCCTTCATCGTTTCCTATTATTTGAAAAGAAGTTTTAAGTTAGAACCCAAATTTGATTCCTGATCTTTAAACTTTAACACAAAGCAACAAACCTGACATGCTTATTAGTTATTATATTTGTAAAATTACCTGTAAAACATGCATGGTGGGGCGTAGTTACTGTTGCTTGTCTGGACTTAGAAAGAAATCATGCTGGCTGTACTATATATTTTCAGAACTTGGTATGTCTAAAATTCCACTAGAAGCATAAAGCTATATCTTACATGTAGGACGTGTTCTATTCCTTTAGAATTAGCCATTGCTAGTTTCTTTGTGGAATTAGTCTAATAACTAGTCAAGGTCGATAATTCCAAGATATGATGGTTTCAACTGGCAACCGAACTATTACTTTTTTAACTGTGTTGCATACTCTTACAACCATGGTTTTCATCGTTTCTTTTTGTATGTTTGTATTAGGTTGGAAGAGCAATATGGGTGTGAAAACTCGTAAAAATTCTTTTGATTCACCAAAAGCAGAAGTGGGTGAGATAGACACGAGAGCACCTTTCGCTTCGGTCAAAGCCGCTGTCAGCTTGTTTGGTGAGGTAGCCTTTTCAGCTGAGAAAACAACGAGAAAGCCAAAACCTTCAACACCAGAGGTATCTTGGGTTAAAATCCTCGTGGAGTTGATCATATATTTCATGATATAAGTGCTATCAAGTTCCATTTCCATGTCACATATTGATAGTTTATGAAGAACCCATAACTGTAATAGGTTTTGTAAGTACTGTGCTTACTAAAGGATGTTTGCAATCGTCCATCACTTACCTCTGAAATGTGACAAAAGTTCCTTGTCCTTTAGAGACTACTAATGTCCATTTACATGGTATATCATTATATAGTTATCAACTTCCAGTGATCATATTTTCCTGATATAGCTATCAATTTCCATTTTCATTTCCTACTGTGATAGATACTGTAGTTGGGATGCCTACCACAGGAGGCTTGCATTCCTTCCAGCACTTCTGAATTCCAACAATTATTTATCAGCTGGAGGCTAGAAATTTGCTTAGGCTCCTCATTTCATTTAAAAAAATAAAAATACAAGATTTATGTGACATACTATGAGAACTCTAGCAATGTCTTAATTATTATATAGATTTTAGTCTTAACTTTTGTCTACTAATTGTGTCCTTGTAACATTGTACTCTTGAGCCTAACTTACATGTTGAACATTTTCTTTTAGCTTATCGACGATCAACAAATTCTGAATTGTAGACTCGTTCATTAATTCATGAAGGCATTCCTAGTGCATGACATGTCCCAGGCCTCTCTTACATAGTTTGACTTCCTGCTTCTGAACCTTCCCAAAAACCATCACGATTATGCCATTGAGGAAATATACTGAAAGGTCATAAATTTCATTTATATTGTCTGAAGTATGAACAAAGTGATCTTTAAGATGATACTGACTTGATCAATGACTTTACCTCAAAATTTTGATCCAGAGTATCTCTACTTTGAGGCAGTTGGATGCCATGGTTTCTTACTGTTCATAGAGTTTATCAATCTAAGATGTAATGTCCTTACTGTGTGAATTCGTCTTATGTTATTTTTCAGCAAAAAGCATTTGCAACTGAGACACAACTCCACTTGGCCCGGAAAGAGTTAAACAAGTTCAAGGAACAGCTCCATAATGCAGAAACAACCCGAGCTCAAGCCTTATCGGAGCTTGAAAAGGCCAAGAGAACAGTTGACGATCTAACCCACAAGCTAGCCATCATCAATGAGTCCAAGCAGATAGCATTAAAGGTTACTGAAGCAGCCAACAATCAGACCAACCAACTCAAAGAAGAAGTGAACTCTCCTGGTGACCAGACTGGAAAGATTGAGCTTGATCGGTCTAGGGAACAGTATGCTGATGCCATTGCAGAACTTGATTCTGCTAAGCAGGAGCTCAGAAGAATCCGGAAGGATTTTGAGACTGCAGTGGAAGCGAAGATTGCTGCCTTCACCCAAGAATCTGAGACCAAGCAGCAGTCTGAAGTGAATGCTGACAAGGCGGACCAGCTCTCAAAGGAAATCGCTTCAGTGCAGGAATCCCTCGTCCATGTAAAACTTGCTACTGAGCAAGCCAAACAAGACGAATCCAAGATCCGGTCTGAGAAAGATTCTATGCACATATCCTATCAGCAAGCCCTAGAGGAAACTGAAAAAAAGTTGGTTGCTCTTAGGGAAGATTTCAATCCAGAGCTCCACAAAGAACTTGAATTGAAGCTGGTGGAGGCAGATGCTGAGATTAAGGCAGTTCATAAGGAATTGGAAGTTGTCGGAGGAGCTGATCATGAAGCTGTCACCACTGTGACAACTGAGCTTGATGGAGCTAAAGAAGTCCTGCAGAAAGTAGCAGAGGAGGAGAGCTCCCTTCGGAGCTTGGTAGAGTCATTGAAGCTGGAACTGGAAGCAGTAATGAAAGAGCATAATCATCTCAAAGAGAAGGATAATGAGACTGAAGCCCACATAGGAAACCTCCACGAGAAGATCCAGAAATGCAAGGCTGAACTCGAGGCAGCAATGGCAGCGGAGTCCAAGGCTAGTTTGGCATCTGCAGAACTGATGTCGACTCTTCAGCAGCTGACCTTGGAATCTGAGGGTGCACTGCAAGAGGCTGAAGCTATGAAGAAAGAAGCAGAAGCTATGAGAAATGAGGCTGAATCAGCCCGAGATGCCTTGGCAGAAACAGAGAAGAAACTTGAGGTGGCACTTAAAGAAGCAGAGGAAGCAAAGTTGGCAGAGGCTCAAGCACTAGATAAGATCAAGAATCTTTCAGCAAGGACGAGTGCAGCACGGTCATCGACATCTGTGGAATCGGGGGCTGTCGAGATCACAATCTCAAAGGAGGAATACGAGTCATTGAGGCAGCAGGTGGAGGAGTCCGAGAAGCTGACAGAGATGAAGGTGGCAGCTGCTGTAGCCCAGGTGGAGGCAGTGAAGGCAAGTGAGTCTGAAGCAGAGAAGAGGCTGGAGGCAGCACAGAAGGAGATAGAGGAGATGGAATCAGCTACAGAGGAGGCATTGAAGCGGGCAGATATGGCAGAAGCAGCAAAGAGGGCTGTGGAAAATGAACTTAGAAGGTGGCGGGAGAAGGAGCAGAAGAAAGCAGCCGAGTTGGCAGCCCAGATACTGGCGGAGACTGAAGTACAGCCAGTGGAGACAGAGACAGAGCCATCGCCACCAGCAGGTAAGCTGCCAACGGTGGCAGCAACAGCAGAGCAGAATGAGGGGACCAAGAAAGCAAGCAAGGGTTCATCAAAGAAGACACTACTGCCGAGTTTGAGCAGTATGTTCCAACGGAAGAAGAGTCAAGTGGACAGAGGATCACCGTCGCATCCTCCTGGCGAGAAAGTTGTATGATGATACTCTATTCACTGTATGTATATGCTATGTTGCTCTGTGATTTATGTGTGATTTTGAGCTTGAGACAGATGCAATCGTTTAATTTTGTGTAAGGGGGATGAGTTTGGTTCCTTGTCCATATGAAGTTTTCGTCCTCATCTAAGCTTCTGGGCGTATAGCCATTTGAGTTTTATATGTTGATGCTTGTAGGTGTTATTGTTAACATTGATTTGTACCAAACTAACCTCTGCTTGTGAGTGTTTTTTTACAACCACTCTTTTGCTGCAACTGTACATATGCCTGCAACATCCCGAAGAAGTTAGTAATTTTTTTTTTACATGAATGACTGTAATAAGTGTGAAGAAAAACTGAAAAAGGCCTTTTACAGAATTATGTTGGGTTTGGGATTGCTTTTTGTTGGTTGGTCATCCCTATTCTTCTTCTTCTTCTTCTTCTTCTTCTTCTTTTTTCTTTTTTTTTTTTAGAAAAAATACTATAGGTATCTTCTTACAATACATATTAGTTTGGCAAAAGTGAATCAAGGTTGGCTCGTCGAAACATGCTAATGGAGTCTGATATGATAGTTGAAGTAAAGCCAAGCAAAGATAACCATCGTCAAAATGAACCTTATAATTGTTTGAATCAACTAACGTTTTTTTTTAATCCACGGAACACTGGAATCCAGCAGAAAAATAAAACAAATTTTAATAAAAAGTAGAAATATTATTGACATAATAAAAAAACTGTTACAATCATGCCTTTATATAGGCTTTACAAAACTAGGAGAAGAGGAAATAAGCTTTCCATCATGATTCTAAGTAAAATCCTACTTAATCTAATCCGATCATCCTGAACCCTTGTAGAATGGAATAATTCCCGAGGGTCAAGGGTGCCTTTACAGTATGGGCCTGTTGAGAATCAAGTCTGCTGAAGGGGAGGCAGAGTTCGGTCCGAACTAGGTCCCTAGTCGAGTTTGGGCCGAACTCGGTGTGGTGTTCCAGAATCTTAGAACCGAACTCGGTCCGAGTTCGGTGTCGGCGGCGGCTGCTCGGATTTTGGAATTTTTATGTTATATTTTGGACCGTTGGATGCTAGTGGACGGCTGGATCTTATAGTTGGCTATTTTTAGGGTTTCCTAACCCTAAAATAGGTTTCTCATCCTATAAATAGGGAGGAGGGTGGAGGCACAAAGAAGAAGCACAAGTTTGAGATTCGGGGTACTCGTCCACAGGAAATTTAAAAGAAAGTCCATGCTTTGCTCTTAGGACTTCGACATCCAAGACAGAAGGAAGAAGGAGATCTAATCAAGTAGTCGTCAATTTCAGTTAGGGAGATTGCTACGAGTTGGTGAGTGATTTCAATTGTAATCTTCTGCTTTTTTTCTTGAGTGTGGTGAGGGGGTTGAACCTATTAGGGCAATGAGTTTCAACATTAGTTTTTTGCAATCTTGTAATTTAATCTGAGTTATAAATGTTGGGATTTGTCCAATTGACGTAGTCACCGTCATGTACTTGTTTTCATCTGTGCTTAGTGTTCGTAGATTGGTTGGTCATCTCAGGTGGGTTGGCAAAATGCTTCCGCGACGTGCCGAACACGTGGTATCAGAGCGCACGTGTTTTCAACACGTGGTATAAGGGCCAGGTTCTTCTCGAGAGGGAAGATGCAACTATGTCTACGAAGCAGATGAATACTCATATGATCACCCTCATAGAAAAAAACTGGGTGATTTGGAAGCCAATGATAGAGGATCTACTCTGGTGTAAGGACTTGCATCGTCCGTTGGAGGGCGACATCGCAAAGCCGACGGACAAAGGAGATGATGACTGGAAACGACTGGATCAGAAGGTTGTTGGATTCATCCGCCAATGACTGGATGACTCGCTGTTTCACCACGTGTCCATGGAGAATTCTGCAAAAGCATTGTGGGAGAAGCTGCATTCGTTGTACGAAAGAAAGACGGTTGGCAACAAGGCATTTCTGATTCGCCAACTCGTCAACTCGAAGTACACGGAGGGTGCACCGGTGGCACAACATCTAAACGAGGTTCAGGGCATCATCAATCAGCTGTTTGCGATGAAGATGGTGATTGCGGATAAGCTTCAAGCCCTTCTTCTTTTGAGTTCTCTGCCAGAAAGCTGGGAGACATTGGTGGTGTCGGTGAGCAACTCTGCGCCTGATGGATTTGTCACGATGGAGGCAGTCAAAAGCAGCTTGTTGAATGAGGAGATCCTGCGTAAGCAAGTGAAATCATCACAGGAGTCCGCTCTGGTGGCTTCCTATGGGAAGGGAAGACCCAAGTCACAGGTGAAGACATGAGGGAGTTCTCAGGATCTTGCGACTGTGGACCGCAAGTAGGGCTGCTATCACTGTGGCGAAAGGGGTCATATCAAGAGGAACTTCATGAAGCTCAAAGCTGAGAAGGCCAAAGACAAGGATGATCAGGAGGATCTCATGGCTATGGGAGATATCATCATCGCATCAACCGACGCAAAGGAACCTTGTGGCATGTATCATGATGACGATTGGGTCATGAACAGGGGTATGTCGTATCACGCCACTCCATCCATATAGAAGGATCTTCACATCGTACCGCGGTGGCAGGTTTGGACGTGTGAAGATGGGAAACAAGAGGACGGCTGCAGTTGTAGGCATCAGTGATGTCCACTTGACAACGGAGCTTGGTGAGAAGCTTGTTCTCAAGGATGTACGACATGTACCGAGTTTGTGCTACAACTTGGTTTTGATAGGGAGGCTGGTGGATGATGGATGTCGCAGTTTGTTTAGGGACAAAGATTGGATGCTTACGAAGGGTTCCCAGCAGCTGCCTCAAGAAGATTTGTGTTATGGCATGTATAGGCTCAAGCCGCTGAGGTGTACAGGCAGGCCACAAACACCGGATGGAGGCTCGAGGGGTATTCGACAGGAGGTGGATCATCGGAAACTTGTCTTGGAGGGGCTTCAAGATACTTTAAGGAATACAGAGGATTCGGTTCGTCGAGACAAAGCGACGAATGGTGATAAGTCAAAGATTAAGGGTCAGTCTGTCCATCCCATGACAACTGGTCGGTCTCCAGGTGGGGGTTGTTCCACGGATCTGATTTGGCGACTGGTGGTTTGCCAAAACTTCACGGAGCGACATTGGTTTCAGCAGTTCGAGGCCATGGAGGAGATCAAGGTTTGCAGCAAACTCAATATGAGGCATGAGCATCATCATTCACACAGTTCAGGGGAAGCTGTGGGTCATCGACGAAATACACAATGCGTGATGTTCTGCTCGAGGACGCATGTGTATGGGGGAACTTCAGGTTCGGACACGAAGGTGGGCAAATTCAGTGTCACGTCCCAATTCCGTGGAATCGATGGGCATCCCCTGGGCGTGACCGCCGTGCGGGCCTGGGTTTGCGCCCTCACAAGGCTAGAGTGTTTTTGCATAACGAGCACATATTCATAGTACGCAGATAAATTGAAACACAAATTGAAGATAAAAAAGTTCTCTTTATTGATATATGAACATCTATTACAAACTCTTGAACGAGTCATCTAATTGCCGTACGACTTACAAAAGTGTTGACTCAAAATGAGATAGCAGTCCTGTATATTACATCCCTTTACTAAACTTCAAAATGATAAAGACCTCCGGACGGGATGACGGCCTTCCCACGGAGCTGCATTGTGTATTGAGTTGCTAGCTCCTTTCTTCAAAATGCTTCAAGGGTGGCGCGATCAGGATGCGCCTACAGCTGGACTAGATCGGGAAAGCGACTTCGGCTCCTCGCTCTGTTCTCCTTAGTGCTGGGAACCTGTTTCAACGAGGGTCAGTGCATCGAAATGTACTGGTGAAGGCGAGCTAACCCAACTATACGAATCAATGCATTGTTTTAAATGAAGCATGCATATTAGTTGTGGTCTTTCTATCTTGTCTTAGTTCATTTTACAAGCAGTCATATATAATAAAACTACTGAAATAAACTTGCCACCGTTCGGTGACTTTTACCTGCCCATCTGAACCACCTGTACAAATACTTACCATGCCTTCCCTGCCACGAAGACACAAGTTAGCTTGCAACAGGTTTAAATATACAAGGGGATCACTGGCATATGCCATAAAGGACACTAGTCACTGGCGGAATGGTATGCAGCGAAAGTACAATGAGCGCTACATGCCATCCCGTCCAGTACAATGGACTATACAATAGAATTCCGTCCGAACCGAATCGGATCGGTGCCAGTGCCCCAGCGACCGTCCGCAGAAACCAATGACCTTGTGCACAAGTTATCCGTGATCGAACGATATGTTTACTAAGTTGACAATTCATGCAGTTGAGGCAACACGAATACAAGACAAGCAGTATTGCATGATTCTTTTTGTATTGCCTACTGCTCGTTCACCTATATTGCCACGAACAATTGATTAATACCTCTTCCTCTCTTTCCATTATCGGAATTGAAGTACAGTTCTACGAACGAAAATAATAAAATCCATCGAAACCGTTCAAGGAAACTCAAGCAAATCCGAAACCAACTCAAGGCACGAAAGCAACAAGCGACATCAAAATCTGAGGCAACAAAAGATGCAGCGGAGAGGTCCCTCCTGACTCTGCCGCTAATTCGATCCCGGGGACACGGTCCACTGAATATGGGAATCGATTCCGAAGAAGCAAATCCATAAAGAGGATGGGTTCTTGATTCAATCTATCCCCATCAAACGATACCATCTTGTATTTCTTAGCCGCGCTTCCCGAATCGGGAAAACGGGACACCACATCCTACCCAACTAATTGGAAGTTTCAACCGCGAAACTTAGGAATAGAACCTACCGTTAGGAAGCATTATATTCAGAACGGCAATCATGACTCAGCGGACAATTACGAACTGCATGGTTTGATTCGCCACAGGCTAGACATAACCCGAGTTTCAGACGACATATATCGATCGTGTGCCCCGGCTTCCTGCAGAAGTAACATAGCTGCCCTGGTTTCCCTCTCTGTGGACTTCTATTTTTAGGGCGCTTTGCAGCGGTGTTTCCTCTATCGTTGCTTTGGCGTTTGTGATTGTAGGTATGCACAGTGCTGGTAGGAACGTGAGGATACTATGGTTCAAGAGATAGGACATGATTCAGGACTTCCAGTATAGTTTCGTACTGATGAACGACAACGTGCACATGGATGGCAGGGCGCAGACCACCTTCAAACCTTCTAGCTCGACTCGCTGCATGAGGTAAATAGGCACTAGCGAATTTGGAGAGTCGGTTGAATTCGACGGAATACTGCTTGACTGTCATGCTGCCTTACCGTAGTTGCACAATCGTTCTCCTTCTGTCGACGCACATGAGGGGGTATAAACTCCTCTTCAAACGCGGCATAAAAAGTCGCCCACGAGATTGCCTCCTCTCCATGGTCAACTTGAAGAGATCGTCGATGCATGTCCCACCAATCGTGCGCGTTGAGGTGGAGCTGTAGTTGCGCGCATGCGACGCGCTTCTCTTCGGGGACCTCTAGCAGAGTGAAGTGGTCTTCAAGTTCGGCCAACCAATCTAGAGCCACGATTGGGTCCTCAGTCCCGTTGAATGGAGTGTTGCAGACTTTCTTGAAGTCGCCAAAGTTAAAGGCAGTCACATTCCTCTTCCTTGGAGTTTGAGGCGTCTCGACTTCAAGCACGGGCTGTTCCACCAGAGTCGCCGCTGTTGCTGCGGAATGGTTCGAGGCCAAAGTCTGAACGATCTGTTGCAGGGTATCTACCTGCTTCTGCTGGACTAAGAATCGAGCTTCTACATCGTCTTAAAACTTGAGTTGCCTCTCCTTCGCTCGCTTCTCGGCCCATTCGTAGCGAGCCCCGTCCCTTTGTTGGTTTGCCTCCAACATCCGCAATATTTGCTAGATGGGATCGACGCAAGACATGGCTCGCTGGCTTCGCGAAGTACCCGAACTACTTTCTTGGCCTTGCATTTCGTCCGGTGCTAGCGCTGAGGATTGCTGTCACGCCCCAGTCCTAAAATACTGAGGGACTAGACACGTGACAATGACCAACAACACACACCGATGGAAAAACCTAATTTAATGGACCCATCAGGGTTTACTTAAGCTATAAAACAACAATAAGGGGCTATGGTACTAATCTCATCCACAGAAATAAATACAATCAATATAAAATGTAAAGCAACATCAAGTCTTAATAGAATATATCACGGGGAACAACCCGATAATGAGTTTGATACATCAATCAAGAGACAAGAAATAAAGAGTATAACAACAGCAAATACTGAGTATAGATAGAGCAGATACTCAAGAGAAATCCTCGACGATCACCTCGTCCTCGAGTTCTGTACCGCTCTAATGTCTGCTCATGTTCTGTACACCTCGGGGTAGATCTCCTCTGCTAAACCTGGGAACATAATCCGGATTACAGGTCCTCAGGGGACATAGCAAGGTACAAGAATAACTCAAGCCAAATAAATGCAGTATATAAAATGTATCAATAGGGCAAACTATGTAACCATCTAAGTGATATGCAAAAATGAGAGCAACACTAGACTTAGGCTGAGACTACTACAAGCTCTGTATCGGGGAGCCTGTAGCAGTTATAATATGTAGTTATACTATGTAGTTTTACTATATAGTTATACTATATAGTTATACTATGTAGTGGGCCTATGGCACCGTAATAAATATATATATAAAATTAGCCTGTAGCCTGTGTGTCTCTCCCCACCCAATGTAATCACATATCTCATGTCCATGACACGCAAGATCATGACCTCTATCTGATGCATCGAGTCATAATGATAGCTAAGCACATGCAATATCTATGTCACGAATCATGTAACCTATACAGAATCACCATGAATATCTCAGGAAGATTATGTATCATGAATAGTTTCAGGTGTCCTGTGGTATAACGTACTTGATGATGCAAGCACGAGAATATATAGGGTCTCGATATCCATCTTTAGGTGATGTTACACAACTCCGCGTACAACGTTGGCACCGTAATATTATTCGGTCGCTAAGTAATGTTACACGGTCCTAGGTTGAACAGATACAACATATAAATAAATCAAAGGAATATTATGTAACAAAAACTGCAAGATTGACAAGGTACACTTGCCTGGGATTCGGACTCCAATTGCTGCTCTGGTATCAGCAAGATCTGCAGGTATTCCTCCGGTTGCTGAGCCGGGCGTCGGAAACAACTATAATTCGCATACATAGGGGAGGCGGCACGGCGGTGCTTGGCCGGCGGGGCTTGATGGCGGCGGCGTCTTGGTCGGCCTGCGGCGGCGAGGGCACGGCGGAGATCTGAGTCGTAGCCGGAGAGGTGGTGAAGTCGTGCTGATGGGAGAAGCGGCGGAGGAAGGGTGGCCCTGGTGGTGAGGATCGGGGGAGGCCGAGGTTTTTATAGGCGAGGTCGGGAGGTGGTTGGTCGGCGGTTGGCGAAGGTGAAGGGGTCGGGGAGGCGAGGCATTGGGCAGTTGAGCGGCGCACAGTGGAGAGGGAAGCCGAGCAGTCGGGGGAGGGGAAAACGGCCGGCGGAAGTCGAGCGGGGCGGCTGCGGGAAATAATTAGGGATTTAGGATTTCTGGTTTCGAGTTTCGGGTCGGGTTCGGGTATGGGTCCGACCCGACCCGCTAAGGTTGGTTTAGGGGTTCGGTTCAGCTTTTGGTTCGGTTAGGTTTAATAATAAACCGGTTTATTTTGGTTTGTTTTAAAAACTTAGTTTTTAGGTCTTTAAAAATAGTTTTGGGGTCCAATAAATTCCAGAAAAATTATCCAATGTCTAATATTTTATTTTACATCCAAAAATATTATTTTCATAATATTTTAATATTTATTTTAATACTTAAAAATATTTAATTCAGAAGAACATTTATTTTAATTATTTAAAAATCACAAAAAAATCCAGAAAAATTCTGAAATTTATTTTTTAATTCTGAAAAAAATCTGGGGGTTTACAATTGCGCTTGTGCCATTCCTTCAAAAGAAGGTAAATTATATTAGGATCATAATGTATTATGGACTTATTGCATGAACGTATCTCAATTTGGCCTAACGAGTTCAAGAGTTCGCACAGGAATTTGATCGCTAAAGGAACTTTTCCAGTGCGAGGGTTAAGGAACTTTGAATCTGTGCTCTGATACCAACATGTCATGCCCCGATTTCGTGGAATCGATGGGCGTCCTTGGGCGTGACCGCCGTGCGGGCCTGGGTTTGCGCCCGCACAAGGCTAGAGTATTTTTGCATAACGAGCACATCTTCAGAGTACGCAAATAAATTAAAACACAAATTGAAGATGGAAAATTTTTCTTTATTGATATATGAACATCTATTACAAACTCTTGAACGAGTCAGCTAATTGTCGCACGGCTTACAAAAGTGTTGACTCAAAATGAGATAGCAGTCATGTACACTACATCCCTTAACTAAACTTCAAAATGATAAAAACCTCCGGGTGGGATGACGGCCTTCCCATGGAGCTGCATTATATATTGAGTTGCTAGCTCCTTTCTTCAAAATGCTTCAAGGGTGGTGCGATCAGGATGCGCCTACAGCTGGACTGGATCGGGAAAGCGACTTCGGCTCCTCGCTATGTTCTCCTTAGTAAGGGGAACATGTTTCAACGAGGGTCAGTACATCAAAATATACTGGTGAAGGCGAGCTAACCCAACTATACCAATCAACGCGTTGTTTTAAATGAAGTATGCATATTAGTTGTGGTCTTTCTATCTTGCCTTAGTTCATTTTACAAGCAGTCATATATAATAAAACTACTGAAATAAACTTGCCACCGTTCGGTGACTTTTACCTGCCCGTCTGAACCACCTGTACAAATACTTACCATGCCTTCCCTGCCACGAAGACACAAGTTAGCTTGCAACAGGTTTAAATATACAAGGGGATCACTGGCGTATGCCATAAAGGACACTAGTCACTAGCTGAATGGTATGCAACGAAAGTACAATGAGCGCTACATGCCATCCCATCTAGTACAATGGACTATACAATAGAGTTTCGTTCGGACCGGATCGGTGCCAGTGCCCCAGTGATCGTCCGCAGGAACCAATGACCTTGTGCACAAGTTGTCCGTGATCGAACGATATGTTTACTAAGTTGACAATTCATGCAGTTGAGGCAACACGAGTACAAGACAAGCAGTATTGCATGATTCTTTTTGCATAGCCTCCCTGAACAATTATTCGCATACAAGAAGTGTTCCATACTTAGCACAATTTATAGAAGAAGATGCATTCTAACTAAAGTTGAAGCATATATAGAACATTTGAAATGGACTAGCATACAATAAGATAACAGTTCACATGTTTGATTGACAAGCATAATAATCCAAGCCTATTCCTATTTTATCTTGACATCTTTTAGTTATTACTTGGTATCGCTTGATCGGGACAAAAGAATGCAAGATTTTTATGTGTGAAGACTTGGAAGAAGGGCTAGCTAATCGGGATGATAGCCACTTACTTAGTTGGTTGGAAGAGAGAAGGAAAGAGGCGCTTCAAGACTCCGCTTGCACGCTACCTACTGCTCGTTCACCTACATTGCCATGAACAGTTGATTAATACATCTTCCTCTCTTTCCATTATCGGAATTGAAGTGCAGTTCTACGAACGAAAACAATAAAATCCATCGAAACCGTTCAAGAAAACTCAAGCAAATCAGAAAATCAACTCAAGGCACGAAAGCAACAAGCGACATCGAAATATGAGGCAACAAAAGATGTAGTGGAGAGGTCCCTCCTGACTCTGCCGCTAAGTCGATCCCGGGGGCACGGTCCACTGAATATGGAAATCGATTCCGAAGAAGCAAATCCATAAAGAGGATGGGTTCTTGTTTTAATCTATCCCGATCGAACGATACCGTCTTGTATTTCTTAGCCGCGCTTCCCGAATCAGGAAAACAGGGCGCCACATTCAGGATTTCGAATCTCGGGAGAATCGTACCGTCCGCTTGGTTGGGCCAGCTAAGGGTGAAGAAGCTCGTCGAAAAGTTAACACGTTTCGGTGGAAGACGAAAGTCCGGGAGATACAGCCAAGACTCATGGTGAGGATGATCGTTAGGGACTTCGGTCTTGGCCGTATCATTGATATCCGTATGATCCCAATGGTGCAGGAGGTGCTACGCATGGCAGCTAGCATCGATATGACGGTCGAGGAGATGGAGACGACGAAAGGTTGAAAGCAACTCGGGAGATCGGAGATCGGTAACATGGGGGAGCAGAATTTCTGTCGCGGGGTTACATGCATGGAGTCTAGTTGAGGAGCCATGGAGCCAACACCTCTCATCAAACTGGAGGGAGAGATTGTTGGGAATCAAGTCTGCTGAAGGGGGGCAGAGTTCGGTCCAAACTTGGTCTCTAGTCGAGTTCGGACCGAACTCGGTGTGGTGTTTCAGAACCTTAGAACTAAACTCGGTCCGAGTTCGGTGTCGGCAGTGGCTACTCGGGTTTTAGAGTTTTTATGTTATATTTTGGACCATTGGATGCTAGTGGACGGCTGGATCTTATGGTTGGCTATTTTTAGGATTTTCTAACCCTAAAATAGGTTTCTCATCCTATAAATAGGGAGGATGGTGGAGGCACAAAGAAGAAGCACAACTTTGAGATTCGGGGTGCTCGTCCACAAAAAATCTAAGAAAAAATTTGTGCTTTGCTCTTAGGACTTCGACATCCAAGACAGAAGGAAGTAGGAGATCTAATCGAGGAGTCGTCAACTTCGGTTAGGGAGATTACTACGGGTTGGTAAGTGATTTCAATTATAATCTTCTGCTTTTCTTCTTGAGTGTGGTGATGGGGTTGAACCTATTAGGACAAAGGGTTTCAACATTAGTTTTTTGCAATCTTGTAATTTAATCTGAGTTATAAATGTTGGGATTTATCCAGGTGACGTAGTCACCGCCATATACTTGTCTTCATCTGTGCTTGGTGTTCGTAGATTAGTAGGTCATCTCAGATGGGTTGGCAAAATGCTTCCGCGACGTGTTCAACACGTGGTATCAGAGCGCACGTATTTCCAACGGGCCCACGTAGAATTGAGGGACGAATCCCTCAGGGCTAGGGGCACCTCGAGTAGAGTTTATCACCTTAGCCCATGTAGAATCAGAGTGATCCCCGTTGGCCTAGGGTTTAAAGTTGTACACTAAAGGTCCTTAGTTCAATTTTTAGTGACTTAAATATTTTTATTTTAGTATAATTTTTTTCACATTATGTATGGGACTTCCATTTTAGTATAATGAGCCTTGTAAACGGCTAAAAATGAACTGTCCAAATCGTATATATATTCTCCACTAAATAAAAAAAAAACTGCCGAGTATGTATCTCCTTACGTAGTTCATAATTTTTTTTTTCTCTAAAATCCTTCAAACTATCTAACATATAACAAATCTAAAATATATTCAATATTCAAATTATATTTAAACTAAGTACACGGTATTATCTAAGTAAATAAATATCCAAATTTCTGAAAATATATTTACTACAAATTCTAATTAAAATATATTTAAATTATATTTAAAATATTTTAATATAATATAAATTTTATCTGATATTTTTAATAATAATATTTTTTTTTCCGTGCAATACGCATGAACGTGATTAGTATGAAAAAAAGGAGAAGAATCATATTGACCTAGGTTTCGAAACATTCTTAACGACATGGTCAGTCCAGTGTTTTTGGTTACCTGGAATAAAAATTAAAATAATATTCCTCCTAAAAATATATATATAAAAAAAATTGAAAAATGCCAATAACATCGACCAACTATATTATATTAAATTATATTATATGTCGGGTCGATCCAACGGGTTGGATTGTTCTATCTGGAGCTAAATTTGGTTGCCACTTGTACTTGACTCTAAAAGAAGATATAAAAAAAAAATTGATGGCGAGTGGGGTTGGCAGCGACGTCGAAGTCTCCGGTTCTGACAACTTCGTAGAGTTCAGATTCCGAATTTCTCTCCTTGAACTACTTGAGACATTTCAAGTGTGAACTCAAAATATGTTTCCGGAGAATTGTTAATTCAACTGACAGAGACAAGATGGAGTGAACCGCGGAGGCTCTATTTGCGGAGAGGTGGAGACTTAGGGGTCTGAGAAGGTTGTCCTAATCAGAAAAATTGTTCAAGTCTTGATGACTTGTCCGACTTACTCCAAGATCGATCTTGATTATATGAATACAAATATTTAAAATGCTTTAGGTCATAGACGGATGTCCGATCTACTTGGAGGTCAGGGCCGGCCACAAAACTTTGACATGAGTTTGACTAGATGCCAATGATGGACCTCATAGCTGACCATACAAGCTTATTGATAACCTCTCTGCATGGTTAGCTAAAATAGAAAAATACAGTATGCAGAGTATCACTGAAGAGGTCGTCGATAAATACATCCATTAAAGAATTAGCCTCATGCGGACAGACCACGAATCCGGACACGTGTATAATATTAGTACGAGCATTTGGAATGTCTGTGTGTGTGTACGCTACACACAGCTTAAAGTGGGAGTGTTTACATGTATAATGTGGACGGATCTTATCACGTAACAGTAGTCACGTTTTATTCACTTCCAATAACAACACAATACATCAACTAAAGAATAAGGAACATGACACTATAAAAATAGACTAATTTTGAAGTCACTTTAAAAATTATTTAGACTAATCCAAAATTTAATTTTAGTTATTTACAAGTTTGCTTTTGGGCTAGTCGAATTTTTTTTAGGACTAGAGGTCCTTAGTTCATTTTTTAGTGACTTAAATATTTTTATTTTAGTATAATTTTTTTTTCACATTATGTATGAGACTTCCATTTTAGTATAATGAGCCTTGTAAACGGCTAAAAATGATCTGTCCAAATCATATATATATATTCTCCATTAAATAATAATGAAATTTAAAAAAAACTACCGAGTATGTATCTCCTTACGTAGTTCAGAATTTTCTCTCTCTCTAAAATCCTTCAAACTATCTAAAATATAACAAATTCTAAAATATATTCAATATTCAAATTATATTTAAACTAAGTACACGGTATTATCTAAGTAAATAAATATCCAAAATTCTGAAAATATATTTACTACAAATTCTAATTAAAATATATTTAAATTATATTTAAAATATTTTAATATAATATAAAATTTTATCTGATAATATTTTTTTTTTCCGTGCAATACGCGTGAACGTGATTAGTATGAAATAAGGAGAAGAATCCTATTGACCTAGGTTTCGAAATATTCTTAACGACATGGTCAGTCCAGTGTTTTTGGTTACCTGGAATAAAAATTAAAATAATATTCCTCCTAAAAATATATATATATATAAATTGAAAAAAGCCAATAACATCGACCAACTATATTATATTAAATTATATTATATGCAGAGTCGATCCAACGGGTTGGATTGTTCTATCTGGGGCTAAATTTGGTTGCCCCTTGTAATTGCCTCTAAAAGAAGATATAAATTTTTTTTTGATGGCGAGTGGGGTTGGCAGCGACGTCGAAGTCTCCGGTTCTGACAACGTCGTAGAGTTCGGATTCCGAGTTTCTCTCCTTGAGCTACTCGAGACCTTCATAGTATAAACTCAAAATATGCATCCGGAGAATTGTTAGTTCAACTGACAGAGACATGAAAGAGTGAACCGCGGAGGCTATATTTGCGAAGAGGTAGAGACTTCTGAGAAGATTGTCTTAATCAGAAACATTGTTTAAGTCTGATGACTTGTCCGACTTACTCCAAGATCGTTCTTGATTATATGAATACAAATATTTAAAATACTTTAGGTCATGGACGGATGTCCGATCTACTTGGAGGTCAGGGCCGGCCACAAAACTTTGACATGAGTTTGACTAGATGCCAATGATGGACCTCATAGCTGACCATACAAGCTTATTGATAACCTCTCTGCATGGTTAGCTAAAATAGAAAAATACAGTATGCATAGTATCACTGAAGAGGTCGTCGATAAATACATCCATTAAAGAATTAGCCCCATGCGGACAGACCACGAATCCGGACACGTGTATAATATTAGTACGAGCACTTGGAATGTCTGTGTGTGTGTACGCTACACACAGCTTAAAGTGGGAGTGTTTACATGTATAATGTGGACGGATCTTATCACGTGACAGTAGTCACGTTTTATTCACTTCCAATAACAACACAATATATCAACTAAAGAATAAGGAACATGACACTACAAAAATAGACTAATTTTAAAGTCACTTCAAAAATTATTTAGACTAATCTAAAATTTAATTTTAGTTATTTACAAGTTTGCTTTCAGGCTAGTCCAATTTTTTTCAGGACTGTTAAACAATTTGACGGTACTTCACTGTCAAAATTTTGGTAGTCATAATTTAAGACTGTCAAAATTTAAATTTTTTGGTGAGTTGACTACTTTCTAGAGACTGAAATGCCAACAAAAACTTAAGTTTGAAGAATCAAAATTTGGGGGCTTCAACTTGATTGACCACTAAGCTACATCAATTATACATGTGGCTTCGAAAAAAAAATCAAGTTAAAATTTAAGTATTTAATATTTATATTAAATAATATATCTAAGTTAATTTTGCTACTTTAAATTGATTAAAAAATTATTTGAATTTTTAAAATAATATAGTATGAACCTTAACAAACAATATAATAGTCTTTTCGATGAGTGTTATGATGTTTGTAATAATTCAAATAACACTTTTTTGTTCCTCCTATACAAAACAAAACTACCGACACAAATGTCACCTCCCAAAAATTAAATTATTAATAATTATGTTCCAACTAGAACAAAATCCATGACGTAGAACTATTTTTAAAAGTTACAAATAAAATATTAGATCCTAGCACACAAAACCAATACCTAGAAATGCACAATGCGATAAATACAAAAATATATTTAAATAAAAAAATGATGGCACAAAAAGACATTATGAAATTTATAAATTTTAAAGAGACATAAAATTGTTATGATAATGACACAATTGATGCTAGAAAAACACAGTTAAACATCAATTCTTCAAGATCTTCATTATGATCATTTACTTATTTGTCTGCTCGTAAAAAACTAACTTAAAAAATATATTATTTCTCAAGAACAATTTTCTTACGTTTCGTGAGCCTGAAGATTATTATGACCATGAAAGTAGTATATTAAATCATTGCTTTACAAAAGTTTCTAGATCTATTATTAGAGCAGAAATTTAAATTAGTTGAAATAGAAAAAAATGATTTGAAACAAAATTTAAAAAATACTGGTAATAAGTTTTCTTTAACTTTGAATATATGGACTAGTAAATAAAATTATCCTTTTATTTGTGTCAAAGGGACACTATATAGATACAAAATAGAATTTAGAAAAATAAATGCTTTGTTTAAGATTGTAGGAATGTCTACATACTGGAAGTGTAATTTGCAAATCCATCTCTTACGTTTTCACGAATATAATATTTATAATATTTTTTTTTTAGTTTTTTTTTATAATGCTAATGATCAAACTTCTTATATGCCTATATTAGAAAGATGATATTTTCATATAAAATGTGCTTGTCATATTCTTAATTTAATTAAACAAGAATGCGTTAAATTCTTCAACGTTAATTTGAAAAATATTAGAACATGTCTAATCAATTTGAACACTTCACCAAGTTCTCTAAAAAGGCCATGATGGAGTATTTTATTACATTCATCGACGACTATTCGAAGTACACATTCTTCTATCTTCTCAAATTGAAAGATGAAGCATTTTAGAAGTTTAAGTACTTCAAGGTTGAAGTTGAGCATCAAACCGGACAACAACTCAAGAGACTAAGAAGCGATTGAGACAGAGAGTATCATTTCCTTGAATTCGAATCATTCTGTAGAGAACATAGAATTGTCAATGAGACAACTACTCTGTATTCTCCTCAATCAAATGGAGTTGTACAAAGAAAGAACATAATATTAACAAAGATGATGAACTCTATGTTGTTGATTGCGGGACTTCCAACTTGCTTTTAGGGAGAAGCTGCGCTCACGGCTACTTTTATATCAATAGAATGTCATACTCAACTTTGAACATTACTCCTTATGAACTCTGGTTCAAGGTCAGACCCAACTTGAATATCATTCGAGTGTGGGAGTATATGGCGTATGTGAAGCTTCTAGATATAAAGATTCAGAAGATAGAAACGATAAGTATAAAGACCATATTCTTGGGATATGTTGAAAAGAGTGATGCTTAGAGGTTCCTTGATATTTAATCAAATCATATCATTGAATTTTGTGACGTAGAATTTTTTGAAGACAAATTTGCTAGGCAGAAGAACATTATTCTCGTGAATATTTTGGAGAACAATGTTAGTGCAGAGGAGGCAAGTGCTTCAAAAGAAGATGTAGTCCAATAAGAGGTTATCATTGAAGAGAACGTTTGAACCAAAACTCATTGAGTCATCAACAAAGTGAGTAAGGAGGCATAAAGATTTTGGAGATAATTTTGTTACCTATCATGTGAAAGCAGATCTAAATTGAGACGATGAAGAGAAGAGAAGATGACATCTGGAAGGAGGCTATCTATGATAAATTTGACTATATAACCTCCAACAACACTTGGATGTTGGTCAATCTACCTGAAGGAGCAAAACATATTGAATGTAAATGGATCTTCAAAAAGAAGATGAAGGCAGACGAAACTGTTGACAAGTTCAAAGTCGTGCCAGTTACCAAAGGGTTTTCTCATAAATAGGGGATCGATTACTTCGATATGTATGCTCTAGTTGTATGAATTGCAACTATCATGATGCTTCCTGAGGGAAATTCACAAGCTGATGATTCATTAGATGAATGTGAAAATAATATTCCTGAATAGAGATATGATTGAAGAGATTTATATCCAACAACCAGAAGGATTTATTATCAAGGGTCTTGAAGACAATGTTTGCAAGTTAGTGAAATCACTGTATGGTTTGAAGCAAGCTCTCAAGATGTGGCATGAATTTTTTGATAAGGTGATCCAATCTAATGGTTGTAGGGTCAGCGAGACGGATAAGTGTGTTTACACTAAGTTTGCTGATTGAAAGAGACATAGTTTGTGTTTACGTGGACGGCATGCTAATCTTGGGTACGGATTTAGAATGTATTACAGAGACAAAGAAGTTTCTGGGAATAAAGATCATTCAGATAGAAGTTGGGCTGGCACTGTCACAAGCTCACTACATTGAGAAGATGCTCACATGCTATTATTTTCCATTAATGTGAAGTTGAAAAGAGCTTTTTTTAACAACAAACATAAGAAGTACAAAGACATCCTAAACAAAAAATCTAAGTACAATATTTTTTTGATCTGGGAAATGTGACGATGGAGCTCGAGTACTGCAGCGACTCCTTTACTCTGTTGACGATCCAACGAGGGAACGCGAATACTCTTTTCTGTTTTCTTTCTCCTGAGCTTGTGTGCAACTATGTTGCCAGCTCCCCTGTGGGATATGCTATCCTGCTATTTATAGCCATCATGCTGACGGGCTATATGTGCCGCATATGCCTCTATTTGGTGGCCGTATAGGGCTCCTTCAATAGAATACATTTGCAAATATAGCTGCATACCACGGGCGTGGTGCCACGTGACCTCGGTTGGGATACGCTGTTGATAAAATCTTAGTTTGAGGGACGGAGTCATTTTTGACCCGTTGTGTGCATGACTTAGTCAGCTGGACGTGCGGTCTGCACTGATTATTTGAAGATCTTTTCGGTTGCAACAGAAAGATCTTGCAAGCTAAAGGCCACATGGTGTCAAGGACGCATAGAGTCATGGCCACATATGTGCTCTCGTTTGGACCAGGTCTGATGGACACTTTGGCCACATGATGACGATACTACATAGACTCCAGGCCGCATAGGAGTGATTATGTGGCACTGCACGCCAGACAGGGTCATAAATACTTTGATGCGACTTTTTGTATTATTGTGTGTCATCTCTTTCACGAATCTCGAAGTCATGTCAGAAATTTATGTCAGGTAATTAATGCTGTGTCAGATGTCTTCTGCGGCTATCAACACCTTTGGCTGTCTAGACCGCATGGGTGGCTTACCGGCGGCCTGCTTTCGTTTTGAGGGTACATGGGCTCTATGCGGCCTACTTGGCGTCATACTTTCCTTGCTTTTACAAGATCCCTTCAAAGTTTTCAAAATGAAAAGTTTGAAATACTTTGAATAAGAAGCATAGTCGAGAACTTTCGGCCGCATAGTTGACATGTCGCATAGGCAGGTTTCCACATAGGTTCTTCCGCCAGGCTGTACTTATTAAATGAGGAGATTTGGCTCGATCTCAGAGCGAATCTCTCAGGATTTTGATCTGTCTTTTGGCGCAAAGTCCGAGGAGACAGTTCACAGGAGATGAGGCGGCTCAACAAATGAGGAATCGCCGTCATCTATTTTTGTCTTGCAGATCGAGACATGTGGGGATTCGTAAACAGCAGTCATCATTATCCCGAGCCGCATATCCTTGAATATATAAAAAGGCCTTGAGGAGAGAGAAAAAGTTTTTTCCAAACTTTAAGTCATTTTTTTCTCTTTTTTCTTCTTTCTTGCTACTATGGCTTCCCCTAAAGCTTCTTCTCCGACTGCTGCTGCTAAGAAGGCCCTTAAGGGCAAAAGCAAGGCCAAGGGGAAGGGTCGTGCCGTCGTGGCGGACCCTCCTCTTATTCCTACCGACGTTCAGCCCTCGATCATGGGTAGGTTCTTTGAAGAAGATGAATTATGTTCTGAACATAGAGACACATGTGCACAGTTGGTCGCATGGATGAGCTATCATCTAAAGATGCGCTAACTTCTTGCTGCCGCATGGGTAGCCCAGCCGCATAGACAACCCGGCCGCATGGGCGACCCAGCCGATGAACTATTCTACAGTATGGGCAACCCAGCTACATGGGTGACTTAGCCGCATGGAGGGTCATGCTGCATGAGCAGTTCTACTGCATGGGGGACCCTGCCGCATGAGCAATTCTGTCGCATGGGTTCTTTCACTTTAGAATATTGATCATTTCTCCTTTGTTGATTTGTAGTGACTTTACCCACTGTACCCTCTGGTGAACTGATTCTTGGACACAACCTGCTTTCGTTGAACATGAATCTCGGGAACTTGGTTTCTGCCTTCCAGGTTCAGATTAACAACGGTTTTTCTACTAAGCGACAACAGAAGATCGTTGAGCAGACTGCTTCGTTTTTGTTGAGTCAACTGAACTCGGGGGAGATCCCTGCTGGGGACGGTCTTCATTTCTTTAAGAAGACGTGTTTTTTATTCAGAGATGTACTGAAGGCTTCTCACCCCGAGACGGGGACAACCAGGGAGCACTGGCCCTTTATATTCCGCGGGACGAAGATGACTTTCCCTTTCTTTGAGCAATATTTACCCCTGTCAGACTTGAAGGTGATGATGAGTCCACAAAATATGGACTGGAACTTGACCCCTGAGCAAAATAGGGTCTTTATTGGCCAATTTTGTTATGGGGTCGAAAAAAACAAAGGCGAGTTTCACAGTGCGAAGGAGTCACCCTCGTACTCCTTGCTTGGACTGAAGTTCGGCCTTGTTGGAAGTGAACTAGGGCCAAACTTTAACGTATACGCGACGAGCACTTTCCTTCACCTATTCGCCAAGAAGGGGTCCTATCCCCCGGGATAGTTGCGGGCTCATAGCTGGGCACATTATAGCCCCTTCTTGTGTCGCCTGACTTTGTGGATTCTGAAGAAGTATGAGCAGAAACTCAAAGTTGACGACTTATTTTTCACTGTGAGTGGCACATACTACATTCTAGAGATGAACCGACCCCTATTTATCGCATTGATGAAGTTATACAATTGTAGCACGGGGACATTCTTCACCCCTTGCGGCGAGATGGGACTGGCTTTGCATGAAATGTATGTCATCTCAAGGAGACGCTTCTCATCGAGTGCTTCCAACTCTTGTAGCCGTCGACGGTGGTTCTCATCATTTGTCAACTTATTGGAAAGGGCCACCCGGAGTGAGAAGATTTTTACCTCAAGAGGGAGGACTGCTTCGCTCCCATAAATTAGGGAGAATGGTGTACTGCCGGTTGGTGTTCGGACTATTATATGATAGGCCAGAAAAATTTACCCAGCTTCTCATTCCAGTCGCGCTTATTTGACGACACAAACTTCTTAAGTAGCTTTATAATGGTCTTGTTGAATGCTTCTGCCAGACCATTCGCTGTGGGTTGAAAGCAGTCGAGCCTACGTTCTGGATTTAGTTTTTGCTGCAAAATCGGTAGAAAGTATGGCTTACAAACTGTGGACCATTGTCGTAGATGATCCTCTGTGGCAAGCCGAAGTGATATACGACATGATATTTGACGAAGTTGATCATGTTTGAAGTTTTTACTTTAGCAAGTGGCACGACTTTTTCCCATTTGGAGAAGTAATCTGTAATAGCCAGGATAAACAAATGCCCCTTAGACGGATGTGGACTAATTGATCCAATAATATCCATTCCCGATGCTTCAAACGACTAGGATGCTACCGTTGGGTGTAGGAATTCTGGGGACTGGTGGATGAAATTTGCGTGGATTTGACACATCCTGAACTTTATTGTATAATCGACGACATCTGCTACCATTGTTGGCCAATAGTAACCTATCCTATGAAGATGATCATGTAGCTTCAGACCAGGTTGATGTGCGCCACAAACACCATCGTGAGCTTCACTGTTTGCTTGCTTCACCTCTCCATTCGATAGGCTTCGTAGCAGAAGCCCACCATAGGAATGACGACACAATATTTTAGTAGCTTTATCGTAATAGAATCGAAGAGAACGTCTTCTGACGGAAGTTGCTTCCTCTGGGTTCTCGGGAAGAATTCCATAGAATGCGTAATCTATAAATGGGAGTCTCTAGTCCTGGATACTGGTGTCTGTCTCTACTAAGAAGCTCAGGCACAAACAAAGGTTGTTCTTTGGATAGACTAGTTCTTGTTACCCCTACTTTTTCAGCTAGGGATAATTTGGTAATTTGGCCTAGTTATTCAATTTTAGGAATATAATATTAATATTAGTGGACGATGTATATTTATTTGATGCTTGTATTAGCTATTTAATTATTAGAGTGCTATATTTAATTAGAGGCTTGTAGCATTTAGTTTAGTTAGTGCGCTAGCCTATTTAATTTAACTCGACATTAGTGGACCTAAATTAGACTTGTCATGACAAATAGTGAGCCAACATGGACTAGGCCCAATGAACACATTTTCACTAATTAACTAAGGAGAATTAGTTAGAGACTTCCAAAAATATCTACCCTTATTTATTCCTCATAATTCACCATGTAGGCTAACGTGGTCATTGTACATTGCTTAGAGAAGGGGGAAAGGAGGGGCCGACCACATATAGAGGGTCTACTCTCTCTCTCTCTCTCTCTCTCTCTCTCTCTCTCTCTCTCTCTCTCTCCTCTCAATTGTTCATTCATTTTGAGATCCCCAATTTCCCTATATTTTCCTTCATCATTCTTTTTTTCTCTCATTTTATTTCCATTCTCCCTTATTTTTTCATTCCTAAAGAAGTTTTGGAGCTTGGAAAAGCAATGGGCACAAGGAGGAAGAGCATTGGTGAAGAAATCATGTCCGGATCGTATCCAATTGCATTTTTATTGGGAATCCATCTCCTAATTGGTAATTCCTGAATTTCTCTCTCATTATAGCTTCCTAATCATGCATTTGACCATTAGGAATGACCCCATGGCATATGACTACATATAGAAACAAGTTCTAGGCTATTTGGCTATGTATTGTAAGTTTTATGTGGTATTTTGTGTCAATTTTGGAGGAATTCCGAGATTGCCTCTTCATATGTTTGTCAATAGGTCAATTAGACCAAATTGACATGTGTTTGGTTGTGTGAGACTAGTGTCGTGTCCACAATTGGATATAGGTTGATTTGAAGATTTTCTTCTGACACGGGGGTTTGAGCATGTCATATTTTGACACGGGCACGTAGATGAGTAGCTAATACTTTGTGTTGCTTCTAATTATGATTCTAGACTTGCTCGTATCCTTCGGAATATGTTTGGTGGTATGGTGGAGCCGCATCGCATGCGTATCATAGATTGAGTGTGATACGGGTGCGGTATACTCCACGTGTTTGATACTTTGCATTCTAATTCAATTTACCTTGGTTATAACTACTAGAGTATTGTATTTATAGTTGTTATATGATATATATATATATATATATAGTTATGTTTCTATTTCATTTGAGATGTGTTGGTAGTCATAGGGAGAATAGGGAAGTTCATGTGCACTATTAGTACACATCTCAATACTAATAGTGCACATGAACTTCCCTATTCTCCCTATGACTACCAACACATCTCAAATGGAGTAGAAACATAACTATATATATATATATATATATATATATATATATATATATATATATGTGTGTGTGTGTGTGTGTGTGTGTGTGTGTGTATATATAGATAAATGTATGTGTACCTGTGTGTGTATGTATGCTAGAGGGGGGTGTCAGGTAGGTAGTAAGCAGCAGCAATAAGCAGCAGCAGCAGCAGTAAGCAACAACAACAGCAATAACAAGCAGTAAGCAGCATCAGTAGTATGTAGCAGCAACAACAGTAAGCAGCATCAGCAACAGTGTATAGCACAATAGTGCAATAGAGATTAGGATGTATGTATCAGTTAAAGTTAAGTTAGTTAATATTGTTATATATATATATATATATATATATATATATATATATATAGAGAGAGAGAGAGAGAGAGAGAGAGAGAGAGAATAAGGGAGGTGAGATGGCACCTCACTCTAAAAATAAAGGTGGCGGTGACGTGGCACAATCTCAACCACACAAACGAGGGGAGGGGATTAAGTACAAATTGCCAATTATGAAATATGTGGTTGGGATTGTGCCACGTCACCGCCACCCTTATTTTTAGAGTGAGGTGCCATCTCACCTCCCTTATTCTCTCTCTCCCTCTCTCTCTCTCTCTATATATATATATATATATATATATATATGTATATATAAGTATTAGTATTGGTTAATATTATTTTTAGTTTACCTTGAGTTACACCAAGGTAATGAGAGTTGAGGTATCCTGGGGTATGGGTATTGAATACCAGAAGAGTATGCTAGTTATGTTAGTTTGGTATAGTATTGATATAAGTTATGAGTATAAGTGCATGTTAGTATATAGTGGGGTATGAATGGCTAGTTAGTTAACTGTTAGATATTGGCTTATACTCAAGGTATTGGGTTTGTGTATCAAGAGGGGTTTGTAGGTGGTGTGATACCGTATTTGGCTCAAAGTCAAGGTATCCACTTAGCATTAGTTTGGGTACTATATATTTTCATCTTGTATATATATATTATTGTACTTTCATATCTAATAATTTATTTATCTTATGATACAGTACATTGTTGATATCCTAGTATCCTAACATAGCTAGTATAGCCTAGTTACATAGTGTATGGACCCAATATCCTAGAGATGGACTAATACAACCTAGAAATAGCTAGTTTGACTAGTTTGATCTAGAGTTGACCTAGTTTGACTGTTATGACTTAGAAATAACTTTATGACATAGAATTTGAGTAGTTTAACTTATTTTTATTCCAAAACCTTGTATTAATGTAATATTCCATATGTAGGTCTGTGTGACACCAGTTCGGACACAGTTTGACATTTATTGCTATGGACCACTAGCGAGTACATTCTCTGATAGTTTCTATTATTTGATAATTACTATAATACAAGTATTTAGAAGTATATTACTTGATTCCTGACACATTGGTATACAAATTAGTATATACATGGATCTTTAGTCATGAGATGTTATTTATTGTTTCATTGTGACTCATGTTCTCATATGGTTAATAGACAATATTTAATATTAGACAATATTCAATGTTTAATGTTTTACAATGACTTGAGTATCTTATATCGTAACGTATCATGGTTGGATCCATTGTAATAGTCGGGAAAATGGGAAGTGTTAGCTAGATATGTGATCAAAGCCTAGACAATGTTCAATGTTTAAGTTGATAATGTTTATCCAACGTTTAAGTAGACAATGTTCAGCCAAAGCCGATCACATATCTAACTAGTATTTCATACACTTACTATAGTTACAGTTCTTTACCATATTCTATTTCATTGTCTTGTTCTATTTTATTGTGATCAATGTATACCATATTGCTCTTGTTTACCTATTTCTTCTACCATAGTATGATATTGTTTATTATTTCTCGTCTTGTATTATATTTTTTACTTTTGTTTATAGTCATTATCAATTAATTGGAACTGCTATTGAGTTGTACTTTGCTCCAATCCTGACTGGATATATTTTTCAGATGACTGGTTAGTTAGGATGTGTCCCACTTACTATGGGCTAACAGATGGAGTGTCACCCGAGGATATAGTGCCAGATTTTGAGGCCATTTAGATTTTCATATCTTATAGTAGTTGTTTCTAGTTAGACTTCGGATTGTATTATTATTTTGAGATCTTGAGTTGTGTTTAGATGTTGAGTTAGACCTATGATGTATTGAGACTTATACTTCTTTTCTTTCATTCTATATCGTGCTTACATCTTCCTTTAGTTTTTATATGTGATTGAGTATTGAATACCCTTTATTATATCATCATATTGCTTCTCCATTTGGAGTTGAGATGGCATGCCATGTATTATATATATATATTATGTGAGATGTTAGTTAGTATAGAAGATCGAGATAACATTCTACCGCAGATGCTGTGACGTAGGCTGGATGTACCCACGTACTCGTACCGCTATACCGGGTATGGGTCGTGACACATTTTTGTAGTGGCCCATGCAGGACCGTCTTCACAATAGTAAGATGTCGTGGTAGTGCAACGACTTAGTTGTACTACTGCGAGCCTGCAATAGGATATGATATAGGATACTTGGATGAGAGCATATACTCAATCATAACTAGGAAATAATTCCAACCTAATTGAATCTTGCCATCTTTATCATTCGAAATACTGTTTTCCTTAAAAAAAGTTGTCATTCTTTGATGATATCGTATCTTGCTCAATATTGATTCGTTATGTTTGAATCTGTCTTCAGGATGCCGCCGAAGACGCGTTCCCAACGCGCAGGCACAATGTCAGCGAGGTCAGTCACTTCGTCGCCTATGAGGGCAGCACCAGCAGACACTGTTCCAGTAGCTACATTCGAGAGGTCCACTTTACCAATCCAGGTGGGCATTTTTGTAGCAGCTTTCGGGGGTGCTCCATCTCCGGTACAACGGACATCACCGACAGTTTCAGGGGATCTTCCATTCCTGCCACCCGCAGTCGATCAGACGCAGATGTTTGTGCTCTTTTAGCAGATGATGGAGGCGCAGCAGCGCCAGTCAAAGGTTATGAGGCAGGGCATTAAGAATGCTCACCAGATTGCGCTTGCCACAGTCGAGAGATTCACCTTAGTATAGCCACAGACGATACCGCCTCAGCCAGATCAGCAACAGCCGAGGCCGGGGACTATCATTGACTTTAAGAGTATGGGGTATACGGACTTTAAGGGCACGGAGGGAATCCTGTACCCAGATGACTGGATAGAGGACATTGAGAGGGACCTGCGATTGGCGTAGATGCCTGAGAGCTTGCAGGTAGAGGCGGCGGGTAGTATGATGTTCGATATTGCGCTGACAAGGTTCCAGACAGACCCCAGGATATCAGTACCGGGACTTACTTGGGAAGCTTTCAAAGATTTTTTCAAAAAGAAGTTCTTCCTGGATGTGGCTCAGAGTACTTTGGAGAGCCGATTCCAGAATCTCGTCCAGGGGAACTTGACAGTGGACGAGTATGCGGCGGAGTATTATCTATTGGGATGATTTATTGAGTAAAAGAATCCTCGGGCCAAGGCTAAAAAGTTCAGAAAGGAACTGAATAGTGAGATTAAGTCCCATACTAATGGAGACCGTACCGCTACTGTTGAGGAAATTCTAAGACAGACACAACGAGCGGAGGATGATTTGGAGCTTTGCTCCAAGAGGCCGAGAGACACAAGAGGACCGAGTAGTGATGCGGGCTCAGCGAACCATACCCACTTTCAGCAGCCAAGAGTATACCAGCATCAGTAGTATCTTATACCAGTTAGGGCGCCAGCTCAACAGATACAACAGTTTCAGAAGCCAGTTCACCAGGCACCGTAGTAGCCTCAGAGGCAGACTCAACAGACTTTTTCTTGTGCCTATTATGGAAGACATAGGCATGATTGGGAGAACTATCGGAAGAGGCTCAGACTATGCTTGTATTATGGTTTCCTTAACCATCAGGTGAAGGAGTGTTCCAACAACCCGTATGGACCAGATCGCGTCAGAGAGGTGGAGTTAGGCCACCTGTGGCACCGCAGACTGCTCAGTACCCGCATAGGGAGCCACCCCAGCAGGATGGGGCATTTGTGATGGCCGTCGGAGAGTACGACACTACAGGTGATAGGTTAGCTTGGTTTGTCCTGTTCTGCTCCTTTCCTTTCTACACATTGCTTGTGTGTTTAGTTAGTACCTTATAGCCTGGTTGTGAGTTATTGTATAATTAGTATACCCTGTCGGAGACTGTAAAACCATGATGGACAAAGGCCATAGTTAGTGATTTTTTTTAAATTGCATGTTGTATGTTTTAGTTTGGAATGGGGTTGATCTAGAGGGGGGGTACGATCATCTCTAAATTTTGAGGACAAAATTTTTCTAAGGTAGGTAGGATTGTCACCCCAAAATTTTCAGCTAGAAATAATTTGGTAATTTGGCCTAGTTATTCAATTTTAGGAATATAATATTTATATTAGTGGTCCATGTATATTTATTTGATGCTTGTATTAGTTATTTAATTATTAGAGTGCTATCTTTAATTAAAGGCTTGTAGCATTTAATTTATTTAGTGAGCTAGCCTATTTAATTTGACTTGACATTAGTGGACCTAAATTAGACTTGTCATGACAAATAGTGAGCCAACATGAACTAGGCCCAATGAACCCATTTCCACTAATTAACTAAGAAGAATTAGTTTATTACAATTAGTTAAAGACTTACAAAAATATCCACCCGTATTTATTCCTCATAATTCACCATATAGGGCTAACTTGGTCATCGTATATTGCTTAAAGAAGGGGGAAAGGAGGGGTCGGCCACATATAGAGGGTCTCCTCTCAATTGTTCAATTTTTGAGATCCCCAATTTTCTACATTTTCTTCCATCAATTTTCTCTCTCATTTCATTTCCATTCCCCCTCATTTTTTATTTCCTAAAGAAGTTTTGGAGCTTGGAGAAGCAAGAAGCACAAGGAGGAAGAGCATTGGTGAAGAAATCGTGTCCAATTACATTTTTATTGGGAATCCATCTCTCAATTGGTAATTCCTAAATTTTCCTCACATTATAGCTTCTTAATCATGCATTTGAGCATTAAGAATGACCCCATGTCATAAGACTACCTATAGGAACAAGTTCTAGGCTATTTGGCTATGTATTATGAGTTTTATGTGATATTTTGTGTCAATTTTGGGAGAATTTTGAGATTGGCACATCATATATTTATCAATAAGTCAATTAGACCAAATTGACATGTGTTTGGTTTTGTGAGACTAGTGTCGTGTCCATAATTGGATACGTGTAGGCCATATCATGATAATTTGGCGATATGGGTTGATTTGGGAGTTTTCTTCCGACACGAGAGTTTGAGCATGTCACATTTTGACACGGGCACATAGATGAGTAGTTAACACTTCGTGTTACTTCTATTTATGATTTTAGACTTGCTCGTGTCCTTCGAGATACGTTTCGTAGTGTGGTGGAGCCGTATCGTAAGCGTATCATAGATTGAGTGTGATACGGGTGCGGTGCACTCCACGTGTTTGATACTTTACATTCTAATTCAATTTACCTTGGTTATAACTACTAGAGTATTATATTTATAGTTGTTATATATATATATATATATATATATATATATATATATATATATATATATATATATATATATATATATATATATATATATATATATATATATATATATATAGCTATGTTTCTATTTTATTTGAGATGTGTTGGTGGTCATAGGGAGAGTAGAGAAGTTTATCTGCACTATTAGTATTGAGATGTGTAAGCATATATATATATATATATATATATATATATATATATATATATATATATATATATATATATATATATATGTATATATAGAGAGAGAGAGAGAGATGTATATTTTTATAGATATATGTATGTGTACCTGTGTGTGTATGTGTGCTAGAGGGGGGTGTCGGGTAAGTAAAAAGTAGCAGAGTAAGCAGCAGTAGCAGCAATAAGCAGCAGCAACAGCAGTAAGCAGCAGCAGCAATAAGTAGCAGCAGTAGTAGTAAGCAGCAGCAGCAACAATAACAAGCAGTAAGCAACAACAGTAAGCAATAAGCAACAACAGTAATAAGCCTTAACAGCAGCAGTAAGCAGCATCAACAACAGTGTATATCACAACAGTGCAATAGAGATTATGATGTATGTATCAGTTAAAGTTAAGTTAGTTAATATTGTTAGTTAGATATAAATATATATAAGTTAGTATATATATATGAGGGTATATATATATATATATGAGGGTATATATATATATATATATATATATATATATATATATATATATATATATACACTAGCTAGCATAGGTATTAGTATTGGTTAATATTATTTCTAGTTTACCTTGAGTTACCCCAAGGTAATGAGAGTTGAGGTATCCTTGGGTATGGGTATTGAATACTAGAAGAGTATGCTAGTTATGTTAGTTTGGTATAGTATTGATATAAGTTATGAGTATAAGTGCATGTTAGTGTATAGTAGGGTATGAATGGCTAGTTAGTTAACTGTTAGGTATTGGCTTATACTCAAGGTATTGGGTTTGTGTATCAAGAGGGGTGTGTAGGTGATGTGATACCGTATTTGGCTCAAAGCCAAGTTATCCACTTAGCATTAGTTTAGCTAGGGGTACTATATATTTTCATCTTATATATATATATATATATATATATATATATATATATATATATATTATTATTATATTTTCATATCTAATAATTTACGTATTTTATGATATGGTATAGTGTTGGTATCCTAGTATCCTAACATACCTAGTATACCCTAGTTACATAGTATATGGACCCAATATCCTAGAGATGGACTCATACAACCTAGAAATAGCTAATTTGACTAGTTTGACCTTAAGTTGACCTAGTTTGACTGTTTTGACTTAGAAATAACTTTATGACCTAGAATTTGACTAGTTTAACTTATTTTTATTCCAAAACCTTGTATTAATATAATATTCCATATATAGGTCTGTGTGACCCCAGTTCAGACACAGTTTGACATTCATTTCTCTAGACCACAGGTAAATATATTATCTGATAGTTTCTATTATTTAATAATTACTATAATGCAAGTATTTAGAAATGTATTACTTGATTCCTGATACATTAGTACACGGATTAGTATACACACGGATCTTCAGTCATGAGATATTATTTATTTTTTCATTGTGACTCGTGTTCTCATATGGTTAATAGACAATGTTTAATATTAGACAATATTCAATATTTAATGTTTAATATTTTATAATGCCTTGAGTATCTTGCATCGTAACGTGTCATGGTTGGATCCATTGTACTAGTCAAAAAAAGGAAAAGTTTTAGCTAGATATGTGATCAAAGCCTAAACAATGTTCAATGTTCATGTTTAAGTAGACAATGTTTATCCAACATTTAAGTAGACAATGTTCAACCAAAGCCGATCACATATCTAACTAGTATTTCAAACACTTAGTATAGTTACAGTTCTTTACCATATTCTATTTTATTGTCTTGTTCTATTTTATTGTGATCAGTGTATTCCATATTGCTCTTGTTTACCTGTTTCTTCTACCATAGTATGATATTGTTCATTGTTTCTCGTATTATATTGTATTATATTCTCTATTTCTGTTTATAGTCATTATCAATTAATTGGAACTGCTATTGGGTTGTACTTTACTCCAATCCTGACTAGATATATTTTTTAGATGACTGGTTAGTGATGATGTGTCCCACTAACTATGGGCTAACAGATGGAGTGTCACCCGAGGATATAGTGCCAGATACTGAGGCCACTTGTAGTAGTTATTTCTAGTTAGACTTTAGATTATATTATTATTTTAAGATATTGAGTTATGTTTAGATGTTGAGCTGGACCTGTGGTGTATTGAGACTTGTACTTCTTTTCTTTTCATTCCATATTGTGCTTACATCTTCCTTTAGTTTTTATATGTGATTGAGTATTGACTACCCTTTATTATATCATTATATTGCTCCTCAATTTGGAGTTGAGATGGCATGATAGGTATTATATATATTTTTTGTGAGATGTTAGATAGTATAGAAGACCGAGACAGCGTTCTACCGCCGATACTGCAGCGTATGCTGGACGTACCCATGTACTCGTGCCCCTATACCGGGTGCTGTTGTGACAATTTTTGACCAATTACTGTGACCAGTTGATGAGTTCTAAGCGAAACTTGTAAACCCTCAGATTTTTCAGAATTTAAAAATTAATTTTCAAAATTTTTCTGTAATTTTTCTGATATTTTTAACTAATTAAAATCAAGATATTCTGGTTATAAATAATTTTATTATTTTTATTAAATATTAAAATATTATGAAAATAATATTTTTGGGTGTAAAATAAAATATTAGACATATGGTAATTTTTCTGGAATTTATTGGACCCCAGAACCATTTTTAAAAACCTATAAACTACGTTTTTATTTAAACCAGAATAAACCAACCTAAACCAACCAGTTTATTGAACCAAACCGGACCGACCCTGAACCGAACCGGTCTATATAAACCCAATCCATTCCCTAGCGGGTCGGGTCAGATTCAAACCCGAATCCGCCAACCCGACCCGACCCGACTGCAATAGTAAACCCAAATTCTCCCTCGACCCATCGCCTTCCCCGGTCGCCTGCTTCCCCCCCGGCGGTTACGCCGCTCCGTCTCCCCCACAACTGCCCCGACGCCTAGCCTCCCGCCGCCCGTTCAAATCCCCACCGGCCGTCCGCCCAGCTTCTCCGCGCTCCCTATATAAACCCCCTTTCACCACACACCACCACCGCCATCTCCGTCAACCACCACTCACCACCACCATCGTCTCCCCACCAGCCTCCACTCCGTCAGCTCCGCCTCCGCCCGAGATCATCCGCCCCGAGCTCCACCGCGACCCCCTGCCTCCGCTGCCCTCGACCCAGCCCGACCGCTCCAGCTCCGGCAAACCCCGAACCCTCCTCTGCCGAACTCCCCTCCGGTCATCCAGTGCCGCCTCGACGACTCCAGCGCCGCCCCGACGAAGACCTCCGACGAGCACCGCAGAAGCCCTAGCCGTCGCCGCATCAGCCCTAGCCAGCCGTGCCGCGTCGCGCCGCCTCGCGAAATCGTATTTTTCAGTCTTCTTCGGAGCCCTGTTCAGGTGATTATTTCTCTCTCCTCGCTGCCCCATTTTTCGTTCCGTCTGCTATGACGCGTAGCCTGTGTGACCCTCTCGATACCCGTACAATTTGTTCGGGGTATCGCGTCCTGTGGCGATCGCAAACTGTGACCCAAAATTAGGAAAATAATTATCCTGTTTTTCCCCGGAACTGGGTGTGCCCCGCTAAACAGGATGACTTGGTCGTGTGCGGACTTCACCGAAAGGTGCGCACCATTAATACGGACGTGTGAGATTTTGCGGAAGTTGATTTGGATGTGCGTGTACACCGGAATCAATGCGTATCCGTCGATAATACCCCGTATGGCCCTATTCTGGAACTCGTTATAACTTCGTGTACGCACGTCATATCGAAACAAAACTTGCGTCATTGGACTCGAAGCAATACGCTGGTCCTGTGACCCAAGTTTGGTTCGATTCTGAGAACGTTGATAAAATTCCGTATCGTAGGTCTCACGGCTCCACTTGACGGGCGATTTTGTGATCGGCTCATCGAAATCCAGTTCTGGATATTTTGTTGGGTTCGTATCATCGTTCTGGACTTGTTGACACTAATTTGATGAATTTGAAGAACATTGTCTCTGACACATTTTTCGGTGCAAAGCGGGCCACATGTGGACCCGCTTTGACCAGAAACTGTCAATTTTGCCCCTGTATCCAAATTGGACTCATGGACAGGCAATTCTAGCTATTTGATATCTTCTGAACCTGATGGTAACATTCATTTCAACAACCGGAGGAGTACCTGCAGATCCTGCTGATACCAGAGCAGCAATTGGAGCCAGAACCCCAGGCAAGTGTAGCTTGCCATACTTGTAGCATTTTTTTATACTATTCTCTTGATTATTTACTGTAATATCTCTGTTCAACCTAGGACCATGTGACATTATTTAGCGTCCAATTAATATTCGGGTGCCAATACCGTACGCAGAGTTGTGTAACGTCACCTAGACATGGATATCGAGACCCTATATATTCTCGTGCTTGCATTATCAAGTACATCATACCTCAGGACACCTGACACTATTCATGAGACAGAATCTTTTTAAGATATTCATGGTGATTCTGTATAGGTTACATGATTCGTGACATAGATATTGCATGTGCTTAGCTATTATTATGACTTATTGCATCAGTTAGAGGTCATGATCCTGCGTGACATGGACATGAGACGTCGTGGACATGAGACATATGATTACATTGGGTGGGGAGAGTATTACCATACAAAAGGCTGATTATATATATATATTACATTACTGGAGGTGCCTTAGACTCTAACACAGAGCTTTGGTACATTACTGACCCTTCGAGAGAATACTGCTATGGGTTTCCCCGACACAGATCCTATAGTAGTCTCAGCCTGAGTATGATTGATGCTCTCATCTTGTATATCACTTAGCTGGTTATATAGTTTAACCTATTGATTCATTTATTGCTGTACTGCATTTATTTTGGCATGAGTTATTTTATACCTTGTTATGTCCCCTGAGGACCTGGATCCGGATTATGTTCCCAGATATAGCAGAGGATATCTACCCTGAGGTGTACGGGACATGAGCAGTCTTTGGAGCAGTATCAGAACCTGAGGACGAGGTGATCGCTGAGGATTTCTCCTTAGTATCTGCTTATTCTATACTCAGTCTTTGATGCTATTAGACTTTTTTATTTCTTGTTTAATGAACAATTGTATCGGACTTTTTATTGGGTTATTCTCCGATTTACTTTATTGAGACTTGATGATGATTATATTTTATTTTGTTGATATTAATGTATTCATTTCTGTGGATGAGATTAGTATATTAGACCTTTATTGTTGTACTACAGCTTAATTACATCCTGATGGGTCCATTAAATTGGGTTTGTCTATCGGTGTGTGCTGGCCATTGCCACATGGCTAGTCCCTCGATATTTTGGGACTGGGGCGTGAGATGGTTTTTGTGGTGGCCCATGCAGGTCAACGACTAAATTGTTCGGTTTTAACTTAGGGATCGAGCAAGCCTATAATAAAGATAGGATAAGTTATAGGATCTCATCTACTTGCTTGAATCGTTCTTGATCTTTATATCGGATTCAAAATTAAATTCTTGACTTGCATCCTGCCTTGATTCCTCTCTACGCCTCTTATTGTTTATTTTGGATGTAGAGTAATGGATCCACCAGCAAGCGATGAGATTCCTGCAAGAACACCACAAGGAGTTGTGGTTACCCATGAAGAAGAAGCGACACCAGTATGTGAAGGTCAATCAGCTCAACAATGCAGTCAAGCAATTCAGCATGCCACGAAAATCTAGCAAGATGATATACCGCCGCAGTTCACTCCACCAATGCCCGTATTCCTACAAGGGCAAGCTATGGACGGGCAACAGATGTTTCAAATGTACTACGCGATGATGCAAGCCTATCAGAAGGTTCATGAAGAAGCCCAGCAAAGCCAAACAGAGGAGTTTATTTATAAACTTAGCTCTGGGCTACGAAAGTTAATCAGCTCCGTTGTAACGGATGTTCTTGCTGCAGCACGGCCCATGGAGTGCATCACCAGGATAGAGTCCAGCCAGAAGCTGCCACATGCATTAGCACCAGACCAAGCACAGCAGAAAAAAGTTGCAAAGCGACCCCAGAAGAATCCACCACTGGGAGCAGCACCAAGAGCCTTATTCCTACCGACATGTCAATATTGTTGCAAGCGAGGCCATTATGAGAGCGAGTGCAGACGCAAAATGGGATTATGCTTGATTTGCGGATACAGTCAACATTTAGCCAAAGATTGCATGATGCATCGAGGAGAAACCTCGATGGTTCGCCAACGAGCACCAATGGTTAACCAACAAGCTTTACCTGTACCTAGGCCAGCCTATCCAGCATTGGGAGCACCGCAAATGGGAGTTGAAGGAGTCATACCAACAGCTCCAGGAGGGTATCAGCCGAGGCCACCTTTGATACCCCAGGCAGTACTCTTCCAGCAGGCTCAGCATCAGCAGAGGAATCCATCGCAAGGACGCGGGCAAGCTTTTACGATAACCTTGGAAGACGTGCAGACTCGTGGAGTAGCAAATGCACGTAAGTTTTTATAGTTATCTATTCTAGTATTACTTTAGCTCGTGCCTGTTAGTTCGTGACCTTAGCCTTAAACCTGGTATTTTTGAACTTATTAATATTAACCTAGTATATTTTTACAATTGATAACCTAGTTTTTCTAAGCTGTAGTTTTCTTGCTTTAACTAGATTTTCTTCACTCTTGAATTTGCATAACTTGCATTGCTTCGGGAAATGATGTTTTTTATTCCCTATGTGTTTTGCTTAAACCCTCATCCTTTGATTCTCCTTGATCATGATTCTTTGATGGTGTCGTGCTTCGAACCTATTTTGCTAACCGTGTCATCTCCGCTGACCAGTTGTTTCTTTGATTGCGAGGACGCAATCCTCTTAAGGGGCGTAGATTGTAAACTCCCAGATTTTTCAGAATTTAAAAATTAATTTTTAGAATTTTCTATAATTTTTTTGATATTTTTTACTAATTAAAATCAAGATATTCTGGTTATAAATAATTTTATTGTTTTTATTAAATATTAAAATATTATAAAAATAATATTTTTGGGTGTAAAATAAAATATTAGACATAGGGTAGTTTTTCTGGAATTTAGTAGACCCTAGAACAATTTTTAAAGACCTAAAAACTAAATTTTTATTTAAACCAAAATAAACCAACCTAAACCAACCGGTTTATTGAACCAAACCGGACCGACCTTGAACCGAACCGGTCTATATAAACCCAACCCATTCCCTAGCAGGTCGGGTCGGATTCAAACCCGAATCCGCCAACCCGACCCGACCTGACTACAATAGTAAACCCAAATTCTCCCCCGACCCAGCGCCTTCCCCGGCCGCCCGTTTCCCCCGCCGGCGGTTACGCCGCTCCGCCCCCCCGTAACCGCCCCGAGGCCTAGCCTCCCGCCGCCCGTTCAAATACCCACCGGCCCTCCGCCCAGCTCCTCCCCGCTCCCTATATAAACCCCCTTTCACCACTCACCACTCACCACCACCGCCATCTTTGTCAACCACCACTCACCATCACCGTCGTCCCCCCACCAGCCTCTATTCCGTCAGCTCTGCCTCCACCCGAGATCATCTGCCCCGAGCTCCACCGTGACCCCCTGCCTCCGTTGCCCTCGACCCAGCCCGGCCGCTCCAGCTCCGGCAAACCCCGACCCCTCCTCCGCCGAACTCCCCTCCGGTTATCCAGCGCCGCCTCGACGATTCCAGCACCGCCCCGACGAAGACCTTCGGCGAGAACCGCAGAAGCCCTAGCCGCCGCCGCATCAGCCCTAGCCGGCCGTGCCGCGTCAAGCCGCGTCGCGCCGCCTCGCAAAATCGTAATTTTTAGTCTTCTTCGGAGCCCTGTTCAGGTGACTGTTTCTCTCTCCTCGCTACCCCGTTTTCTGTTCCGTCTGATGTGACGCATAGCCTGTGTGACCCTCCCGATACCCGTGCAATTTGTTTGGGGTATCGCATCCTGTGGCGATCGTAAACTGTGACCCAAAATTAGGAAAATAATTATCCTATTTTTCTCCGGAACTGGGTGCTCCCCGCTAAACGGGACGACTTGGTCGTGTGCGGACTTCACCGAAAGGTACGGGCCATTAATACGGATGTGTAAGATTTCACAGAATTTAATTTGGATGTGCGTGCACACCGAAATCAACGCGTATCGGTCGATAACACCCCATATCGGTCCTATTTCGAAACTCATTGTAACTTCATGTACGCACATCGTATCGAAACAAAACATGCGCCATCGGACTCATAGTAATATGCTGGTCTTGTAACCCAAGTTTGGTTCGATTCTGAGAACGTTGACAAAATTCGGTATCGTAGGCCCCACGGCTCCACTTGACGGGCGATTTTGTGATCGACTCATCGGAATCCAGTTCTGGATATTCCGTTGGGTTCGTATCATCGTTCTGGACTTGTTGACACTAAGTTTGATGAATTTGGAGAACATTGTCTCTGACATATTTTTCGGTGCGAAGCTGGCCACAAGTGGACCCCGCTTTGACCAGAAACTGTCAATTTTGCCCCTGTATCCAAATTGGACTCATGGACATGCAATTCTAGATATTTGATATCTTCTGAACATGATGGTAACGTTCATTTCAGCAACCGGAGGAGTACCTGCAGATCCCGCTGATACCAGAGCAGCAATTGGAGCCAGAACCCCAGACAAGTGTACCTTGCCATACTTGCAGCATTTATTTATACTATTCTCTTGATTATTTACTGTAAGATCTATGTTCAACCTAGGACTGTGTGACATTACTTAGCGTCCGATTAATATTTGGGTGCCAACGTCGTACACGGAGTTGTGTAACGTCACCTAGACATGGATATCGAGACCCTATATATTCTCGTGCTTGCATTATCAAGTACGTCATACCTCAGGACACCTGATACTATTCATGAGACAGAATCTTTCTGAGATATTTAAGGTAATTTTGTAGAGGTTACATGATTCGTGACATAGATATTGCATGTGCTTAGCTATCATTATGACTTGTTGCATCAGTTAGAGGTCATGATCCTGCGTGACATGGACATGAGACGTCGTGGACATGAAACGTATGATTACATTGGGTAGGGAGAGTATTACCATACAAAAGACTGATTATATATATATATATATATATATATATATATATATATATATATATATATATATATATATATATATATTACTGGAGGTGCCTTAGACTCTGACACAGAGCTTTGGTACATTACTGGCCCTTCGAGAGAATACTGCTATGGGTTTCCCGACACAGATCCTATAGTAGTCTCAGCCTGAGTATGATTAATGCTCTCATCTTGCATATCACTTAGCTGGTTATATAGTTTACCCTATTGATTCATTTATTGCTGCACTGTATTTATTTTGGCATGAGTTATTTTGTACCTTGTTATGTCCTCTGAGGATATGGATCCAGATTAAGTCCCCAGATATAGCAGAGGATATCTACCCTGAGGTGTACGGGACATGAGCAGTCCTTGGAGAAGTACCAGAACCTGAGGACGGGGTGATCGCTGAGGATTTCTCCTGAGTATCTGCTTATTCTATACTCAGTCTTTGATGTATTAGAATATTTTATTTCTTGTTTAATGAACAATTGTATCAGACTTATTATCGGGTTGTTCCCCGATTTACTTTATTTAGACTTGATGATGATTATATTTTATTTTGTTGATATTGATGTATTTATTTCTGTGGATGAGATTAGTATATTAGACCTTTATTGTTGTACTACAACTTAAGTACATCTTGATGGGTCCATTAAATTGGGTTTGCCCATCGGTGTGTGCTGCTGGTCATTGTCACGTGGCTAGTCCCTCGATATTTTGGGACTGGGGCATGACAAAACTACCAAATAAGCTGCGAGGCCGGCAGAGCATTTGCCTCGGTATTTCGTAGTCGGGGCGCGCGTTCTATGATGAACCTGTCGAAGGTAAATATTATACTGAGCACAGCTTGGTGATAAGGAATTAATTTCTTATGGCAGATTTTGTACTCGTCCCGGACCTGACTAACTATTATATTGGAGTCGTTGTAGGCCTCTAAGTAGTCTATACCTACTTGCTTAGCGAGTTGGAGTTCAATAATGAGGGGGTTGTACTCTGCCACATTATTGGAGTACGACTCTGTGAGAGAGTAGGCGCGTTTGATGACCAGTTCATCTAGGAAAATCAACACTATCCCGACCCCAGTGACAATATCACCTTTGGGCCCTATTTTTGAAGCACCGTCGAAAAACATTCGCCAATCGACTTCTTCGCTCGTCACATTGAAGTATGCTACTTTGTCTGGGATCTCCTCGTAAAGCTTTGAGGTTTTCGGTACATGGTAGGCTACCAGGAAATTCGCTAATACCTGGCCTTTGACTGCCTTTTGTGGGACAAATACCATGTCATATGGTGACAACAGTATAACCTATGTAGCCAGGCAGAAATTGAGTGCCCCAGGTTTGGTCATGAGAACCCTAAGAGGATTAACTCGCGAGATCACATAGATCATCTGCCCAGCCACGTAATGCAGGGTTTTTTGGATAGCAAACAATAGAGCAAGGCACTCCTTCTTGATGGGGTTGTATATCACATCCTGGTTCCACAGAACCAATTCATCCTCGTATTCAGTTTTACAGAATCGTTCATCCTTGCTAGGACATGATGTCATACAAGTCTGGGATTGCACTTGTACAAGTCAAGAACGTGCACATGTGTCAAAAAATTTTGTGAATAGTTCCACAACACAGCAACATATTATGAAACACACATTTGTATAGGAAGAAAAATATTTTTTTTATTGATTCATTGCAACGGTATACTTGCCTGACAAGAGAGCTGTAGAGTGTAACGTCCAGATGTCAAACACCAAGAGTAAGAAATTATGACCTCAAATGAACGTCTCCAGATGCTGAAATAAATATCACCAACGTTTCCAGAATAAGCAAAATAGCTGGAAACCACTCCCCTTTTGTCCAATTTGGATACAGGGGTAAAAGGTAATTTCGGGTCAAAGCAGGCTCCACATGTGGGCCACTTTGCACCGAAAAGCGTGCCAGGGATAACGGTCTCTAAATGGGAAAAATTATAGGTTAAACAAATTCTAAATGTCAGTACGAACTCAACGGTATGTCTAAATGTGGATTCCGGTTAGCCGAACACAATTTTGCTCAAAAAGTCAACCGTAGGGCCCGCAAATAGGCGACTTGGTCAATTGTCTCGGAATCGCGTGAAACTTGGGTCACAGGACCAGTGCGTTACCACGAGTCCAGTGGCACAAGTTTCGTCATATTCTGACGAGCGTGCAGTGGTCAAAAGCGACAGACTGTAAATATGGCACAAAATGTGCAGGGTTTTTGCAAAAGTTACGACACGGGAGATTTGCTGCGGATACGGGCTGCTTCCGACGCGCACACGCGTCCAAATCTATTTCTGTGAAATCTCACATATCCGGGTATGCTACGTGCACCTTTTGGTACACTTGGTACATGACGGAGGGTCCCGTTTGGCGGGACGCGCTCCATTTTATAATTTTTGGAAATCTAAAAAAGTAGGTTTTCAGGGATTTCTAACTGGTTTAATTCTACATACAACAATTAGTAAATTAATATAATTAATAGAAATTAAACTAGGTCAAGTGGCCTCAGCATACCAAAAAGAAAAATCGAATTCGGATCTCTGTGATGGGAGATACTAATCCGGGAACATAGGTCATCACAACAGAATTTCTGGAATTTAAAAAGTGGTCATTTTTCTTCGATTTGGCGTCAATTTTTGCCTAGGTTTATGCGTTGTTCGAGGTCAAATATCATACAGATATTGAAGAGGGTTAAGTGGTGAACGTACCTGTGAAGACGGGGTACAGTTTGGTTGAGCGAGATGACGGGAAACAGAGCTGGAACACAGGTAAGTTGCTGTAACTTTCTGCAGTGCGCGGGATTGCGCGGGTTGCGGTCGTCGTTTGGGCGGTTCTCGAGGTTGGACTGGGCAGGGCACGGTGGCTCGGCGGCGTCGTGGTCTGGATCGAGAGGGTGGAGGTCGAGATGGAGAGAGATATGATCTAGGGATAGGATTTTGTCAAATAAAGGATGTTATATATATATATATATATATATATATATATATATATATATATATATATATATATATATATATATATATGAAGAGATGGGATCGCGGGGTCAAACGCGGGGGGGGGGGGGGGGGGAGGGGGTGGGGGGGTGCTTGGTCTAATGCAAAGGGCTGAGGCTGCTGCTGCTTCTTAGTTCTAAGCGGGCGGGTTTATTTAGGTTTGGGCTAACAGATTAGGGATCCAATAGGAGAATTTTTTTTTCTTTTTCTATCTTTTTCATTTCTTTTTCTTTCTTTTTCCTTTTTCATTTTTTTTTCTTTTAAAAATATATATGTATATATATACATATATACACATAGAAAAATCTAGAATTTTGTATTAATGCATACCATTAAGCTAGCAACTGTCCAAAGGATCTCCTACATAAAATAAATTAGGAAAAATTTATACTGGCTCCATAAATCTCCTAAATATACCAACACCTAAAATAAAAATTAAATAAAATCTATTTCTCCTAATTAGCTCATAATTACTATATTTAAATTAATAATTAATGAAAAATAGATTAATACGGTTTTTAGGATTAGGGATTTTACATTCTACCCAACTTATAAAAATTTCATCCTCGAAATTAAAACTAAGCCACGGTAGAAAGTCAGGGATGGTATAAGATTTGCATTGTTTAAAATGCAAGGCTAGGTTTAAATGATGGGCGATGTTGCGCGTTGCACATTCTAAAAATTATGAGAAAATTCATATGAACGAAATACAGGTTTCTTCAAGTGTCATGTCCAATGGTGTGGACACCTTAATGCACCTTTGCATAAAAGTACCTAACAATTAAAAAATTGTACAAAGATGGAAATTGGGTTAAATTAATAAAAATTAATGCGCACGGTGTTCTTGAATTAATTAGAAGTACATGGGATAACATTAGGTGGAACACAAGGGTCATGGACATAGATGGCTCATGATAGAATATTATCAAAAAAAATTGGGATGCACGAAATGGGTCAAGATTGTGTCTCCAATTTCGATTGGAACGCACAATGATACAAAGTTAGAACTATTTTAGGATTAAGAAATAACGTCTGCGATGAATGTTGTGCGATTAAAATGTAGCACAAGAAAGCATAATTATGAGTTACACCGAGGTCAGAAATAGAAGGCGTGCACGTCTAAGACAAGGATGTGAAGTTATAGGAAGACAGTGGCTAGTGTAGTGCTCCAATTATCGAAGCACGGTAAGGTATAATTATGCGCTCAAGGTATAATTATTTGGTCCTCACTATCAAGATTTTAAAATTCATTAAATACTCATCCTCTAACTCCTTCTTCTAAAATTCTCCACATTTAAAATGACTTAATCTCTTAATCTAATTATACTTGATCGCAATCTAAAAGAATTTTCTCTCAAGTTGACAATGCAACTCCTACCCAAATTATAATTTACCCATCTATCATATAAAGCTATACACTTAAGAAAAATATTCCTCGACTTATTTAATCATGCTATTCAATCCTCAAAAGTTTGGAACACCAACATTTTACTTATGATATGCCCTTAATTACGAAAAATCATCATCAAGTAATGCGGTTGGCCTATGGGGTATATCTAGTCTATCTGTATATCAAACTTATACCAATCATGAGGTTTCGTCTTTCCGACATAAGGGAAGACGGATAACAATAATAAAGAGTTCAAGGGGGAGGTAAGAGAATAGGAGTATGGGGATCAAGGCGTTTAAAGAATTCAAATAAAAATTGTCAAGGCAGTTGTGGATTGAAATCCTATTTGATAATTTCTTATTCGCATGCTCATATAGTACAGTTATGTAACTGATACGATATGCTCAGGCATGCCTATAGGGCAAGTACATTCGTCTACTAGACACTATATATCTCAATCCACGCGAAGGGCGAACCAAGCGCACCAAGGTTAGCTAGACCTTAATACACTGATTCTGAAATGTATTAATGTATGCATCCACTAATACATATGTCGTGAACAAGCTCGATAAAAGAATAAGCTTGCAAAACTAGGCTATAAAATAGCAGCATAAGCCCAGGCAGTATATAAAATATAAATGCGCTAGATCATGATAAAATAAGGTACAAATAATTCAAGTTCACAAAAACAAAATAAAATACAAAAATAAGACTCTACAATCTCTACAGTTGTCATACTAACTCTTGTCTAAGTCGCTAGTAGACCAAATAGGGGTATGGGCCTTCAAGTTCCACTGTCTGAATAAACACTATCGTCTTATGCTAGTATATAGTTAATGTTGTTCAATTATACTTCAATAATGAGTCAAGAGGACTATGTGTCACTAGGTTGTGAGGCATACTACCCAGATAATAGACTAATACTATGACAGTCTTAAGAGGATTCTACTAAATAATATCATCCTTGTAAATAAGCATAAACTCTTATTGGGGTATACGAGAAAATCATCCTATTGCATTATATCGGCAATGGTCACCTTAAGTTTTAATTATAGTGCTCATAGAACAAGTGTCAATGGTAAGGGTGGAAGAGCTACTGGTTCTTAAGTGAAAAGAGGATATATCTATATTGGGTTATGGATACGAATTACGCGATTTAAAACTAAGGGTAATCATCAAGTTACAATCTACCAGAACAACTAAAAACTATCAAACTCTAGCTACCAAGCACTAAATTTTAAAGTTCAAGATTACAATTATAATCCTAGCAACTATATATCCTTAACATAAGATCAAATTACTTGGCCAAAAATCAGAAAGGTTAGGTGGCACAAATCGAAAGATGAGAAAAAGAAAAACATAATTTAGTCATCGCGCAATTAGCGAACGTTAAGGTCGCAGAGGAACAATATATGAAATTAAAATAGAGGGCTCTAGATAGTATCATGGTTTTCTAAGGGGGAGTGGTAGGCTAGTTTCTATGTTCGAGGTATGATCAAGGAAAAGTGTTGATTACATTCCTCTAAGCTTCCTAAGGTGCTGTCTACTAATCTCAAGACAAGAATCTAAGTTTATAGTTCTCTAATACTATCTAACTATGAATGTTAGGTTCAGTCATAATATTCAAATTTGGTTTTCTATTGGTTCCTCAATACTAAGGTCAAATATTATGGTAAAACTTCTAACTAACTCTAGTAGTGTCTACACTACTCTCAAGTCTTTATAATACATCAAGGGGTAATGGTAAACCAATCTATAGATAAGAAATTTTAGGGTTTACTAGATATTCTAAACTTAGTGGTGTGTCAACACTCTAGTTTTACTCTTAATAGGAAGGTTACCCTACTTATTATCTAACAACAGGGACTTCTATATTTTAGGAGAGGCTATACTCAAGAACTATTAAGGAAGCACATAAATCAAGCAAGATGCAATTAGGTAAATAGAATAGACTGGAAGGAAGAGAAGTCATAGTCAATTGTGGATGAGATCCTATACTCTAATCCTATTTGCAGGCTTGCTCGGTACAGTAACGTAACCGAGACAATATGCTCTCGACCTGCATGGGCCACCACAGAAACCGTTCAAGAAAACTCAAGCAAATCCGAAAACCAACTCAAGACACGAAAGCAACAAGCGACATCGAAATCTGAGGCAACAAAAGATGCAGCGGAGAGGTCCCTCCTGACTCTACCGCTAAGTCGATCCCGGGGGCACGGTCCACTGAATATGGGAATCGATTCCGAAGAAGCAAATCCATAAAGAGGATGGGTTCTTGTTTCAATCTATCCCGATCGAACGATACCGTCTTGTATTTCTTAGCCGCGCTTCCCGAATCGGAGAAATGGGGCACCACATTCAGGAGTTCGAATCTCGGGAGAATCGCACCATCCGCTTGGTTGGGCCAGCTAAGGATAAAGAAGCTCGTCGAAAAGTTAACACGTTTTGGTGGAAGACGAAAGTTGGGGAGATGCAGCCAAGACTCATGGTGAGGATGATCGTTAGGGACTTCGGTCTTGGCCATATCATTGATATCCGTATGATCCCAATGGTGCAGGAGGTGCTACGCATGGCAGCTAGCATCGACATGACGGTCGAGGAGATGGAGACGACGAAAGGTTGAAAGCAACTCGGGGGATCGAAGATCGGTACATGGGGGAGCAGAATTTCTGTCGCGGGGCTACATGCATGGAGTCCAGTTGAGGAGCCATGGAGCCAACACCTCTCATCAAACTGGAGGGGGAGATTATTGGGAATCAAGTCTACTGAAGGGGGGCAGAGTTCGGTCCGAACTCGGTCTCTAGTCGAGTTCGGGCCGAACTCGGTCCGAGTTCGGTGTCGACAGCGGCTACTCGGGTTTTGGAGTTTTTATGTTATATTTTGGACCATTGGATGCTAGTGGACGGCTGGATCTTATGGTTGGCTATTTTTAGGATTTCCTAACCCTAAAATAGGTTTCTCATCCTATAAATAGGGAGGAGGGTGGAGGCACAAAGAAGAAGCACAACTTTGAGATTCGGGGTGCTCGTCCACAGAAAATCTAAGAGACAATCCGTACTTTGCTCTTAGGACTTCGACATCCAAAACAGAAGGAAGAAGGAGATCTAATCGAGGAGTCGTCAACTTCGGCTAGGGAGATTGCTACGGATTGGTAAGTGATTTCAATTATAATCTTCTGCTTTTTTTCTTGAGTGTGGTGATGGGGTTGAACCTATTAGGACAAAGGATTTCAACATTAGTTTTTTGCAATATTGTAATTTAATCTGAGTTATAAATGTTAGAATTTGTCCAGGTGACGTAGTTACCGCCATATATTTATTTTCATCTGTGCTTGGTGTTCGTAGATTAGTAGGTAATCTCAGATGGGTTGGCAAAATGCTTCCGCAACGTGTCCAACACGTGGTTTCAGAGCGCACGTGTTTCCAACGGGCCCACGTAGAATTGAGGGACGAATCCCTCAGGACTAGGGGCACCTCGAGTAGAGTTTATCACCTTATCCCATATAGAATCAGAGTGATCCCCGATGGCCTAGGGTTTAAAGTTGTACACTAGAGGTCCTTAGTTCATTTTTTAGTGACTTAAATATTTTTATTTTAGTATAATTTTTTTTTCACATTATGTATGAGACTTCCATTTTAGTATAATGAGCCTTGTAAACGGCTAAAAATGATCTGTCCAAATCATATATATATATTCTCCATTAAATAATAATGAAATTTAAAAAAAACTACCGAGTATGTATCTCCTTACGTAGTTCAGAATTTTCTCTCTCTCTAAAATCCTTCAAACTATCTAAAATATAACAAATTCTAAAATATATTCAATATTCAAATTATATTTAAACTAAGTACACGGTATTATCTAAGTAAATAAATATCCAAAATTCTGAAAATATATTTACTACAAATTCTAATTAAAATATATTTAAATTATATTTAAAATATTTTAATATAATATAAAATTTTATCTGATAATATTTTTTTTTTCCGTGCAATACGCGTGAACGTGATTAGTATGAAATAAGGAGAAGAATCCTATTGACCTAGGTTTCGAAATATTCTTAACGACATGGTCAGTCCAGTGTTTTTGGTTACCTGGAATAAAAATTAAAATAATATTCCTCCTAAAAATATATATATATATAAATTGAAAAAAGCCAATAACATCGACCAACTATATTATATTAAATTATATTATATGCAGAGTCGATCCAACGGGTTGGATTGTTCTATCTGGGGCTAAATTTGGTTGCCCCTTGTAATTGCCTCTAAAAGAAGATATAAATTTTTTTTTGATGGCGAGTGGGGTTGGCAGCGACGTCGAAGTCTCCGGTTCTGACAACGTCGTAGAGTTCGGATTCCGAGTTTCTCTCCTTGAGCTACTCGAGACCTTCATAGTATAAACTCAAAATATGCATCCGGAGAATTGTTAGTTCAACTGACAGAGACATGAAAGAGTGAACCGCGGAGGCTATATTTGCGAAGAGGTAGAGACTTCTGAGAAGATTGTCTTAATCAGAAACATTGTTTAAGTCTGATGACTTGTCCGACTTACTCCAAGATCGTTCTTGATTATATGAATACAAATATTTAAAATACTTTAGGTCATGGACGGATGTCCGATCTACTTGGAGGTCAGGGCCGGCCACAAAACTTTGACATGAGTTTGACTAGATGCCAATGATGGACCTCATAGCTGACCATACAAGCTTATTGATAACCTCTCTGCATGGTTAGCTAAAATAGAAAAATACAGTATGCATAGTATCACTGAAGAGGTCGTCGATAAATACATCCATTAAAGAATTAGCCCCATGCGGACAGACCACGAATCCGGACACGTGTATAATATTAGTACGAGCACTTGGAATGTCTGTGTGTGTGTACGCTACACACAGCTTAAAGTGGGAGTGTTTACATGTATAATGTGGACGGATCTTATCACGTGACAGTAGTCACGTTTTATTCACTTCCAATAACAACACAATATATCAACTAAAGAATAAGGAACATGACACTACAAAAATAGACTAATTTTAAAGTCACTTCAAAAATTATTTAGACTAATCTAAAATTTAATTTTAGTTATTTACAAGTTTGCTTTCAGGCTAGTCCAATTTTTTTCAGGACTGTTAAACAATTTGACGGTACTTCACTGTCAAAATTTTGGTAGTCATAATTTAAGACTGTCAAAATTTAAATTTTTTGGTGAGTTGACTACTTTCTAGAGACTGAAATGCCAACAAAAACTTAAGTTTGAAGAATCAAAATTTGGGGGCTTCAACTTGATTGACCACTAAGCTACATCAATTATACATGTGGCTTCGAAAAAAAAATCAAGTTAAAATTTAAGTATTTAATATTTATATTAAATAATATATCTAAGTTAATTTTGCTACTTTAAATTGATTAAAAAATTATTTGAATTTTTAAAACAATATAGTATGAACCTTAACAAACAATATAATAGTCTTTTCGATGAGTGTTATGATGTTTGTAATAATTCAAATAACACTTTTTTGTTCCTCCTATACAAAACAAAACTACCGACACAAATGTCACCTCCCAAAAATTAAATTATTAATAATTATGTTCCAACTAGAACAAAATCCATGATGTAGAACTATTTTTAAAAGTTACAAATAAAATATTAGATCCTAGCACACAAAACCAATACCTAGAAATGCACAATGCGATAAATACAAAAATATATTTAAATAAAAAATGATGGCACAAAAAGACATTATGAAATTTATAAATTTTAAAGAGACATAAAATTGTTATGATAATGACACAATTGATGCTAGAAAAACACAGTTAAACATCAATTCTTCAAGATCTTCATTATGATCATTTACTTATTTGTCTGCTCGTAAAAAAACTAACTTAAAAAATATATTATTTCTCAAGAACAATTTTCTTACGTTTCGTGAGCCTGAAGATTATTATGACCATGAAAGTAGTATATTAAATCATTGCTTTATAAAAGTTTCTAGATCTATTATTAGAGCAGAAATTTAAATTAGTTGAAATAGAAAAAAATGATTTGAAACAAAATTTAAAAAATACTGGTAATAAGTTTTCTTTAACTTTGAATATATGGACTAGTAAATAAAATTATCCTTTTATTTGTGTCAAAGGGACACTATATAGATACAAAATAGAATTAAGAAAAATAAATGCTTTGTTTAAGATTGTAGGAATGTCTACATACTGGAAGTGCAATTTGCAAATCCATCTCTTACGTTTTCACGAATATAATATTTATAATATTTTTTTTTTAGTTTTTTTTTATAATGCTAATGATCAAACTTCTTATATGCCTATATTAGAAAGACGATATTTTCATATAAAATGTGCTTGTCATATTCTTAATTTAATTAAACAAGAATGCGTTAAATTCTTCAACGTTAATTTGAAAAATATTAGAACATGTCTAATCAATTTGAACACTTCACCAAGTTCTCTAAAAAGGCCATGATGGAGTATTTTATTACATTCATCGACGACTATTCGAAGTACACATTCTTCTATCTTCTCAAATTGAAAGATGAAGCATTTTAGAAGTTTAAGTACTTCAAGGTTGAAGTTGAGCATCAAACCGGACAACAACTCAAGAGACTAAGAAGCGATTGAGACAGAGAGTATCATTTCCTTGAATTCGAATCATTCTGTAGAGAACATAGAATTGTCAATGAGACAACTACTCTGTATTCTCCTCAATCAAATGGAGTTGTACAAAGAAAGAACATAATATTAACAAAGATGATGAACTCTATGTTGTTGATTGCGGGACTTCCAACTTGCTTTTAGGGAGAAGCTGCGCTCACGGCTACTTTTATATCAATAGAATGTCATACTCAACTTTGAACATTACTCCTTATGAACTCTGGTTCAAGGTCAGACCCAACTTGAATATCATTCGAGTGTGGGAGTATATGGCGTATGTGAAGCTTCTAGATATAAAGATTCAGAAGATAGAAACGATAAGTATAAAGACCATATTCTTGGGATATGTTGAAAAGAGTGATGCTTAGAGGTTCCTTGATATTTAATCAAATCATATCATTGAATTTTGTGACGTAGAATTTTTTGAAGACAAATTTGCTAGGCAGAAGAACATTATTCTCGTGAATATTTTGGAGAACAATGTTAGTTCAGAGGAGGCAAGTGCTTCAAAAGAAGATGTAGTCCAATAAGAGGTTATCATTGAAGAGATAACGTTTGAACCAAAACTCATTGAGTCATCAACAAAGTGAGTAAGGAGGCATAAAGATTTTGGAGATAATTTTGTTACCTATCATGTGAAAGCAGATCTAAATTGAGACGATGAAGAGAAGAGAAGCTGACATCTGGAAGGAGGCTATCTATGATAAATTTGACTATATAACCTCCAACAACACTTGGATGTTGGTCAATCTACCTGAAGGAGCAAAACACATTGAATGTAAATGGATCTTCAAAAAGAAGATGAAGGCAGACGAAACTGTTGACAAGTTCAAAGTCGTGCCAGTTACCAAAGGGTTTTCTCATAAATAGGGGATCGATTACTTCGATATGTATGCTCTAGTTGTATAAATGGCAACTATCATGATGCTTCCTGAGGGAAATTCACAAGCTGATAATTCATCAGATGAATGTGAAAATAATATTCCTGAATAGAGATATGATTGAAGAGATTTATATCCAACAACCAGAGGGATTTATTATCAAGGGTCTTGAAGACAATGTTTGCAAGTTAGTGAAATCACTGTACGGTTTGAAGCAAGCTCTCAAGATGTGGCATGAATTTTTTGATAAGGTGATCCAATCTAATGGTTGTAGGGTCAGCGAGACGGATAAGTGTGTTTACACTAAGTTTGCTGATTGAAAGAGACATAGTTTGTGTTTACGTGGACGGCATGCTAATCTTGGGTACGGATTTAGAATGTATTACAGAGACAAAGAAGTTTCTGGGAATAAAGATCATTCAGATAGAAGTTGGGCTGGCACTGTCACAAGCTCACTACATTGAGAAGATGCTCACATGCTATTATTTTCCATTAATGTGAAGTTGAAAAGAGCTTTTTTTAACAACAAACATAAGAAGTACAGAGACATCCTAAACAAAAAATCTAAGTACAATATTTTTTTGATCTGGGAAATGTGACGATGGAGATCGAGTACAGCAGCGACTCCTTTACTCTTTTTTGTTTTCTCTCTCCTGAGCTTGTGTGCAGCTATGTTGCCAGCTCCCCTGTGGGATGTGCTATCCTGCTATTTATAGCCATCATGCTGATGGGCTATATGTGCCGCATATGCCTCTGTTTGGTGGCCGTATAGGGCTCCTTCAATAGAATACATTTGCAAATATAGCTGCATACCACGGGCGTGGTGCCACGTGACCTCGGTTGGGATACGCTGTTGATAAAATCTTAGTTTGAGGGACGGAGTCATTTTTGACCCGTTGTGTGCATGACTTAGTCAGCTGGACGTGTGGTCTGCACTGATTATTTGAAGATCTTTTCGGTTGCAACAGAAAGATCTTGCAAGCTAAAGGCCACATGGTGTCAAGGACGCATAGAGTCATGGCCACATACGTGCTCTCGTTTGGACCAGGTCTGATGGACACTTTGGCCACATGATGACGATACTACATAGACTCCAGGCCGCATAGGAGTGATTATGTGGCACTGCACGCCAGACAGGGTCATAAATACTTTGATGCGACTTTTTGTATTATTGTGTGTCATCTCTTTCGCGAATCTCGAAGTCATGTCAGAAATTTATGTCAGGTAATTAATGCTGTGTCAGATGTCTTCTGCGGCTATCAACACCTTTGGCTGTCTAGACCGCATGGGTGGCTTACCGGCGGCCTGCTTTCGTTTTGAGGGTACATGGGCTCTATGCGGCCTACTTGGCGTCATACTTTCCTTGGTTTTACAAGATCCCTTCAAAGTTTTCAAAATGAAAAGTTTAAAATACTTTGAATAAGAAGCATAGTCGAGAACTTTCGGCCGCATAGTTGACATGTCGCATAGGCAGGTTTCCACATAGGTTCTTCCGCCAGGCTGTACTTATTAAATGAGGAGATTTGGCTCGATCTCAGAGCGAATCTCTCAGGATTTTGATCTGTCTTTTGGCGCGAAGTCCGAGGAGACGGTTCACAGGAGATGAGGCGGCTCAACAAATGAGGAATCGCCGTCATCTATTTTTGTCTTGCAGATCGAGACATGTGGGGATTCGTAAACAGCAGTCATCATTATCCCGAGCCGCATATCCTTGAATATATAAAAAGGCCTTGAGGAGAGAGAAAAAGTTTTTTCCAAACTTTAAGTCATTTTTTCTCTTTTTTCTTCTTTCTTGCTACTATGGCTTCCCCTAAAGCTTCTTCTCCGACTGCTGCTGCTAAGAAGGCCCTTAAGGGCAAAAGCAAGGCCAAGGGGAAGGGTCGTGCCGTCGTGGCGGACCCTCCTCTTATTCCTACCGACGTTCAGCCCTCGATCATGGGTAGGTTCTTTGAAGAAGATGAATTATGTTCTGAACATAGAGACACATGTGCACAGTTGGTCGCATGGATGAGCTATCATCTAAAGATGCGCTAACTTCTTGCTGCCGCATGGGTAGCCCAGCCGCATAGACAACCCGGCCGCATGGGCGACCCAGCCGATGAACTATTCTACAGTATGGGCAACACAGCTACATGGGTGACTTAGCCGCATGGAGGGTCATGCTGCATGAGCAGTTCTACTGCATGGGGGACCCTGCCGCATGAGCAATTCTGTCGCATGGGTTCTTTCACTTTAGAATATTGATCATTTCTCCTTTGTTGATTTGTAGTGACTTTACCCACTGTACCCTCTGGTGAACTTATTCTTGGACACAACCTGCTTTCGTTGAACATGAATCTCGGGAACTTGGTTTCTGCCTTCCAGGTTCAGATTAACAACGATTTTTCTACTAAGCGACAACAGAAGATCGTTGAGCAGACTGCTTCCTTTTTGTTGAGTCAACTAAACTCGGGGGAGATCCCTGCTGGGGACGGTCTTCATTTCTTTAAGAAGACGTGTTTTTTATTCGGAGATGTACTGAAGGCTTCTCACCCCGAGACGGGGACAACCAGGGAGCACTGGCCCTTTATATTCCGCGGGACGAAGATGACTTTCCCTTTCTTTGAGCAATATTTACCCCTGTCAGACTTGAAGGTGATGATAAGTCCACAAAATATGGACTGGAACTTGACCCCTGAGCAAAATAGGGTCTTTATTGGCCAATTTTGTTATGGGGTCGAAAAAAACAAAGGCGAGTTTCACAGTGCGAAGGAGTCACCCTCGTACTCCTTGCTTGGACTGAAGTCCGGCCTTGTTGGAAGTGAACTAGGGCCAAACTTTAACGTATACGCGACGAGCACTTTCCTTCACCTATTCGCTAAGAAGGGGTCCTATCCCCCGGGATAGTTGCGGGCTCATAGCTGGGCACATTACAGCCCCTTCTTGTGTCACCTGACTTTGTGGATTCTGAAGAAGTATGAGCAGAAACTCAAAGTTGACGACTTACTTTTCACTGTGAGTGGCACATACTACATTCTAGAGATGAACCGACCCCTATTTATCGCATTGATGAAGTTATACAATTGTAGCACGGGGACATTCTTCACCCCTTGCGGCGAGATGGGACTGGCTTTGCATGAAATGTATGTCATCTCAAGGAGACGCTTCTCATCGAGTGCTTCCAACTCTTGTAGCCGTCGACGGTGGTTCTCATCATTTGTCAACTTATTGGAAAGGGCCACCCGGAGTGAGAAGATTTTTACCTCAAGAGGGAGGACTGCTTCGCTCCCATAAATTAGGGAGAATGGTGTACTGCCGGTTGGTGTTCGGACTATTATATGATAGGCCAGAAAAATTTACCCAGCTTCTCATTCCAGTCGCGCTTATTTGACGACACAAACTTCTTAAGTAGCTTTATAATGGTCTTGTTGAATGCTTCTGCCAGACCATTCGCTGTGGGTTGAAAGCAGTCGAGCCTACGTTCTGGATTTAGTTTTTACTGCAAAATCGATAGAAAGTATGGCTTACAAACTGTGGACCATTGTCGTAGATGATCCTCTGTGGCAAGCCGAAGTGATATACGACATGATATTTGACGAAGTTGATCACGTTTGAAGTTTTTACTTTAGCAAGTGGCACAACTTTTTCCCATTTGGAGAAGTAATCTGTAATAGCCAGGATAAACAAATGCCCCTTAGACGGATGTGGACTAATCGATCCAATAATATCCATTCCCGATGCTTCAAACGACTAGGATGCTACCGTTGGGTGTAGGAATTCTGGGGGCTGGTGGATGAAATTTGCGTGGATTTGACACATCCTGAACTTTATTGTATAATCGACGACATCT